>JAWWEU010000081.1:117129870-117140834 GCA_035583155.1 Acropternis orthonyx | reverse complement strand
GGCAGCTGCTGCAAATGATCCATTGTTAGCAGTTCATGAGAAATTACATAGAGGGTGTAGAATACACAGCCCTGGCCGCACCCACACAGTGATAAACTGGTCCTGGTCACTATAACCAGGACATACATGTAGAATAATACAGTTATTGCACTGTGCAGGTACAAGATATGTCTAATTACTTCCAGTTTTAGCAGATGTTAAGTACACTCAGAGTTGATGGGTATATTCAAAATGATCAAGAAAGTGAGGAAAGGTTCTTGTACTGTCAAAAAAAATTTGTAAGACTGCACAAATAAACTTAATGCTTCTGTTGTCTTTTAGCACATTCATTATTTAACAGGGCTTTGAAACAAATGCTTCTATTACTGTCTAAACAACTAAACAGTTTTGAAAATTTTTCAGCTTCTTTGCATGATGTAGGTTTATCAGCTGATTATCCGAGGTCATTAGCTATTTTAAGAGTCTAATTCACTTAGCTTATTGTATGTGTTAGCAGAATGATGTATGTTACATTTGTAATTAATTCTGAGCTGGCATAATAGTAAGAAGTCTCTCATATAAAAGAGATAATAATTGCAAGACCTTCAATAAGAGCATAAGGACCTTATGCAAGTTTTTTAAACTTCTGAACTAAAAATGCAGCTACATTTCTGTCCTATTATTACACTCAAATGACACTGAAAGATTTGTATCAATAAGAGATTACACAGACAGACATAATATCATACAGCTGTAATTTAAGAATTAACCATTTATTTTACAGTATATTCATTTTCAATTCTATATACGTATATAATTAATTTATACAGGAATTTACCTGAAAAGATTAGTCTTTGAGGATAAGTATTTTTTAACTGATGGTATTTTTAAAGAGATGCAATATTTTAAATTAAATTACATTAAATGCTTTTCTGTTTACCCTGCATTAAACCCTATTTTATTTATTGTCATCTTCTCAGCGTGGTCTCATCATGGTTGAAGAGGGCTGCTAATGCTATTTATATTATGCTGCACTGTCCTCTAATTGACCTTGTTTGTGCAATGGAATGGCTGCTTTTCTCAAGCTGCCAGCTCTTTATTGCTGCATTTTGACCATGCACTAGTGGCTCTTTGTGTTGCTTTTGAGTTCAAGAATCAATACTGCATTCCCCACAGCCAATAAAGGAAGCTGACAGTGTGAATTAACTGAGTGTAGCCAGTTGCATGGAGGGCCATTGTCTTTAAGGAAAATCCGGACGATTACAAGCCTCCTTTGCTTAGTGGAGATTTTAATGTAAAGTGCAAGGTTGGTGTAATTTAATTTTGGCCTGCTGCTCTGACACACTCCCCTTTGCTACTGCTTCATGGAGTCCAAGCTATTAATGGCTGCAGAACAAAACACATAGGGAGACAAAGGCAAATAGTCACAGCCTCACAGTAGCAGCATTTACTTCTGAATTAACCGCAATATTTCCTTTGCATTTACTGGAATTGACAGGAACTCCTTTTTTTTTGCCCCTTCCCAACCTGTTCCCAGTTGAATTCATACATGTAAAATAAGCCAAATGAAAACAAAATATCCCAACAACAGAACCACAGGGTGTCATGTCCTGAACTGACACCTGGAGGAAGTTCGCACATGGGATAAAACTGGAAATGTACACCATGTCCAGGATTCTCCCCCCTCTACTCTTACTGAATCATCTAGTAAGGAATGCTGCTTAGTTACAGCTACTGCAGTAGAGTGTTGCAAAGAACTATCCACAGAAAATTCAAGTTAAGTAAATATAAAGTTAACAGTAGGACTTCTGCTGCCAAGGGCAGAAATGAAATACTTTTTAAATAAAAAAAGAGTAATGGCTTTTATTCAAGATGCTTTGATATTGAAATCTGTAGTTCCTTATGACAGGCAGTATTGTTGATTCAAATGGATTCAAGCTCAGTTATTCAAAAGGACAATGTGTTATATACAAACCATTTAACTCAAGCTTTTAACTTGTTTTCTCTGTTGACAATAGTATGAGAGATTGTCTGGAGCGGGGTGGGTAATCATTCAAAAGTGATGCCAGAAAAGTTTTATCCACTTACAACTTCTATAAAAAATCCAAAGCTCTTGATTCCTACTGCCTGTTTACCTGCCATATAAATGACCCAAGAATTTACCTGAGAAAAAGAGCTGAAGCTAAGATTAATTTAAAGTATATTTCTTCTAGACTACAAGCCATGGAAATAACAAAATGGATTTATCTCTTCTGTCATTATCCATGTTGGCTGTCTAAGAGTTAATCACCTAGTCTTCCTCTACAGTCATTGTAAAAATAAAAATATCTAGAAGATGAATCACCCAGGCCCAAATAGCAGTTGGAGACAACTGATGGACTATAATCAGGAGATTTCTATTTTTTTCTCCACTGACAGTAGAGGGAGCATGGGCAATTAGCTAAGTTAACTTTGAGAATGGTAAAATGCGGTGAGAGAAATCCCAGGCAAGCTTTTTTAAATTATACAGTGTGATAAAGGGAATGGTGCAAATAATAGTCAACAACTTGACTAGGTATTTCTTTATAGTTATTACCATTCTATCTGCTGCAAAATTGTGTGAACAACACTACACATAAATAGTGTAGGGGTGCACAAGAGGTGTTGCAGCTTATACAAGACATATTTCCTCTGAAAATGCAATACCCCAGGGGATCTATACGATCAGCAAAGCCAAGAGATGGGAACTTATGGCTACCTTGAAAAAAAGGAAGTCATTCTTTTCATTCCAGAGATGGAACCCAAGACCTGGTCTTACAGTTTTGTAGATACACATGAATGCTCAAAGCATTTTTCCCTGAATCTTCATATTTAAGGATCTTTTACAAATTACTCCTCAACTCTTCCATGGGCTTCACATCTTCCACTGATGTGCCATAGCTCTTCCTCTATGAAAATACACATAAATTTACCTTTCAAGAGATCCTTCTTGATAGACCACATTTTGCATATTCACAGAGCAGAGGCACAAGTAATCTTAAAATTTTTCCTAAGGTGAAAAGTTGAAAAATTACCAACTTTGAACTCAATTTGTCTATTTATAAACTTATTATATAACTAGTATAAAAAACTAAACAAACAAACAAACAAAACAAAACAAAAAACCAAACCAAAACAACAAAAAAACCAAAGGTAAAAATAATTTGGAGTGACCCACAAGTGGTCATTATCCCTTGTACTGCAAAATGATGAAAGTGAAAATCGATGGATCTATGGAAGAAAGGATCAATAGATATAAGTAATAGCTAAGCACCTATAAAGGAAAGTACCAAGGTGACAACAAATATAATCTAGGCAGACAAGCTGACTCCTGGGGAGGAACTCGATTCAGCATGTAACATGGGCTTGACCCTGCTCCAGTCAGCAGTAGTTAAAATGATCTGACTGACACCAGAAGGAGTAGATCTGGACCCTGAATGAGTTTTTAAGCACTGCTGTCAGCACAGCACCTGAACATTACTGAAGTTGCACACTGAGAAGATTTAAGTATGTTGAACTAGTAGCCAAGTTTGGCAAATACTTCTTTCCTGGACTACATACAGAGCTACTTGTATGTTTTATTGGAGGGCAGAGCATGGCACCAGCTGTTGAAAAATACCATTAGTCAGAAATGATCAAAAGTTAGCTCTATTCACAGAAGATTATTTTTCCAGGCTAACTTATTAATAAACTTGAAAATGAATTTCAGACCTTTAAAAAATGTTGACAGCTAGGAAGTTTGGAATCGTTAGCAAGACCCAGTTTTCAGGTAGAAAACAAGGGCAGAGCACATCTAGTTTTCCTTTGAAAATAATATATTATTAGGATTAAAACCAACAAATGATATGGAATCAAGGTAAACCTAATTTGCATTCTTCAGTTCAAAAGAAATGTTGCTTTGATATCACTGTGGTATATTTACAGTACACACATGTTCTCCTGGGAATAAATGTTTATTAAAATTCTATTTCTCTCTTCTTTCTGTTTTACTGTATGCTTTTTCCCACAGTCAGGTTTTCAGTAGCAAAGCTATTCCAAGTTCACTTTATGGATAAAAACACTGTTGTGATTTAAAAGAAAAAAGTGAACATGGCATTTTGCAAAACAGCAGTTTTAGAAATGCCAGTAGTTACCACTAAATTGTGTATATTTGTAGCAGGACAGTCACTTCTCTTGCTGCCACTAATGAGAATCAAACCAATGATTACGTTTGCACGTATCACATAATATACAGCAACTCAAACTATGTTAATTTTTCAATCTCAAGCAAATTAAAACCTGTGTTTTGAAGATGTGTTAATTATTTGTTACTTCTTGAAATCTTTTAAGCTAATATTGGCTAATGAGGCTAAAAAGATTGTTTCTGTTTTTATTTTAACCTTTTTACCTATCTGACAAATATTGATTTTGATTTTGCTTGGCTATGCTAGATACAGTACAGACATGCAGGTCCCACCTCAGCTGCTGTGCAGTTTCAGCGAGTACACACAATACTTAATAGAAAGCTGGAAAAGAATGTTGTACATGACTACAACACAACCACAATTTTTTTAAATTGCCAAGAGTGCCAAGAGTCCTTGTCAATCCTTCAAAATGACATAAATTTTTTAATTTCTGAGTCAATGCAGCTGAGTTTTGTGAAACCAGAAGGGAGTGTGGAGAGTTTTTGGTGGACCTGAAGGGGAGCCTTTACTCAGTAAGAGACTGCCTGGAAAAAATATTTTAGATTTTTTTGATTAAGCTTTTAGGTATCTATCTTCAGAGCCTAGCAACAGAACTTTGATATTTGATCTGGTTCTGAAAACTGTATTCATATTTTTAATTATTCTATAAAATACAAATGTAATAAAGATTATGATGATGATGTTGATTATAATAATAGCAATGATAGTAATAATAGTCATCGTAATAGTAGTAGAAATACTAGAATCTTCTTCCAGTAAAATATTAGGGCTTTCTTCCTATCAATACATAGATGAATGTGATTTCTTATTTAATGGCTTCTCTGTCAAGGTAGATGGGAAGAACATAGTATGCGTATCAAATGGTCTATTTTGTAAAAAAATTGTTAAAGGCTGCATGAAAAGGTTTCTCACTTCACTTGCTACCAAAATGGACACACAAGGTAGCCATATGGTGTGAGCAATACTTTTACAACAATTTTTAGGAATGGAAAAGAAGAATATCTTATCACATAAAAGCCATGAAAAATTTAGGAAGAGAGAATATGATCAAGTCATTTAGAATTTGGAAAGCATATGAGGGTTAACACCTCTAATGATAACTGCCACTTGAGCTTTCATAATCAAATGCTTCAATTTTAGGTCTCATCTGAAAGGCAGATCACATAGAGAATAGTCTGAAACTATTTAATTGCCTTGTACAACAATACACATTTTTAAGTAAGTGAATGCATTACAGCTTTGACTTTTGTTCTGATCATTTTGTGTTACAAATAGAGGTACACCCATCGTTCTCATCAGTTAAAAATTTTAATGTTGGTGCATAGGATATTCAGTCTGCATAATTCTTTTTGCTCTTAATAGGAAATGTCTGGTAATGCCTTTATACACTGAGAGGAGAATTGAAGCCATTGTCCTTGAAAAGACTGCCTTTGCTTTGGGTAAAAAACTATATAATCTGAATTGGCGTTTGTGTCCTTTGAAAACTATGAAGCAAAAGACATTTGAAAAAAATGTATCTCAGTGGCCAGTGTCCACTTCTTACATTTTATGTTAATAAACTGTCCTGCACACAGCTCTTATTTATACATCAGGGAGTTGTTTCAATTGTATTAATGTCAGAAAAGTTACTCCAGATGTACACCTGCAAAACTGAATTGGGCTCTATGTGGGGACATATAGCTGGTACTATGTAGTCTTTCATCATGGGTTTAAAGCCTGTACAGAAGAAATGCTTAGAAGCAAATGAAGAGGTAGGCAAGCAAAAGCTGTCTTTTTAAGAGAGTGGCAAGTCTAGCAACTTGACATTAATAGAAAAGCTCAAATACAAGTGCTGTTTGTTGACTTGTGTGGTGGAGAGCCACTCACCTTTTTCTGACTGTTTTCCATGTGCTAACTGAAGATACTGCTACCTACTTCCCTGAGATGCTGTGAGATTTCATTAATGGTGTTCTAAAGCACCACATGAATCTTAGTGCTGCTGGAAATTGTCCACTGAATACATTTGGCATTTTGAATCAGCCACAGGTATCTTGGTATCCATATTTCCAATATTAAAGGAAACAAATTATTACAGAGAAGGTACCAGGAAGTAACAGTTTTGGGAGTCTGCCACAGACTCTCACTGATTTATAAGTATCATGTGCCTTTCCATAGACTTGCAATCTCTTCTTTCTTACACTGCTTGCATCCATCTAAATAATGATGGGGACCATATGGCTTTATTTTTAACCACTGGCACAAATTTCAGTCAGGCAGCTCATAGGTTATAAATCACAGGCTATATCCAGTTCTAGAAGACTGATGACACCAGCAAGCCAAGGACTTCTTTTGGAGGAGAAGAAGGGGGCATGGCAACCATGGTCCTAGCTGGATCCTACTAGGAGGAACTTTTCCAAAGGCAGTGCACAGGGCTGAGGGAGCAAGCAACATTCAAAGTATTGGAAGACTTCAAGGGTGTTTTGGGGGCAGGAAAATGTATAAGATCCTTTTGTCTTGTATGACAGAAACATAAAGGCCATTGTGATTTCTACCCCAAATAACTCCATTCAAATCAGACTAAAACTTTGCAGAGATGGAAAGACAGAGATAAATTGGGGTCAACACTTGCCTTCCAGACTGAAGAGAGAGACACACACTGCAAGACTGTAAAGTTTTATTTATCCTATTCAAAGTACACAAACAATAATGAAATATTACATCAGAAACAATGTTAGACACCCTTCAAGCTTATAAAACATAACCTTCACTTCTAAATGCTAAATAAAACCATAATTTCTTTAACAAGTTTTCAACTGTAAAAATGAAACCAAAGCTTCCATTAAAAGATTAGCTTACCAGACAACAAACAAAATCTGTAATCCAAAAAGTTGATATTAAAAATGCGTAGTGGTTTTTTGCCTTGTCTAGTCTTCCAGAAACTATTTTTACATTTCAAAGAAGGCTATTTCCCTTAATGATACTGATTTTGGCTTGCATTAGATCATGTAGTATTGATTTTAATTTTTATGCCATGACTGTGAGCCAAATTCTGTAATGTTGCCTTTTTATTAAACACTTGTGGACATCCCTCTTGAACTAAAATGTCATGTGGTCATTTGGTTTCTGAGGTTTTTAATAATGCATTTTAAGCACGGAATATGTTGGACTGGGGAATTCTGTTGTGCTACCATTTTGTTATTGCCTTTTGAAAGTAAAAAAAAGGCTAGCAATATTGTATTGAATATAAGGATTCGTGTGGGTTTTGTCTGTGAATATGTAAGGCAATGAAATAGAGTTTTGTCTCAGACAGACTGGTGTCAATGCTGTCAAAACCAGTGCAGCACCTTCAAATACTGGCAGTGAAATGAAGAGCAGAAAACTAGCTCAAACACTGTTTTCTTGAAGAGTGTGCAGTTTTCAGGCTTGCCTTAACCCCATGCTATCTGCCATGAGCACCTGGGAAAAAATGAAAGACAATTTCAAAAGCAAAGCAGGCCTTTCTAAGAACATTGTGAAAAAAGTTTCCATGAGCTGTCAAAGTTGCAGAACAACAATAGCAAAAGCTGATGGATGGAAACAACCCACTGAAAGATACTGACTAAATGTTTTCTGTGCTGTTACTTGGGAGGAAAAAAAAAGGAAAAAAAAGTCAAATTTTCAGTTTGTTTAAGGCATAGATAGAAAAAATCAGATGATGTTAAATATTGATTTAGAACCTTCAAACTTGTGATTCAGATCTGAAAATGTGAACCTTCCCTTCTTTAACCAGAGTATAAGTTAGTAATTTAGGCTGTAATTCTGACTCTATGTGTGTGCATTATTGCATTATATTCAACCACAAAGAACAGATGGGCTGTTTACTAGAAATACAATGCATAACAACTCTCTGCCTTGAAAAGCTGGTTATTTACAGCTTCAATCCTTATTCATGTGGTTATTTTTACAGATTTGAATAGTTCTGCTGGAAAAAAGAAATACCTGCCTCCATCTTTGTCGATAAGGGCCCAATTATATGGATAATAATAAGGTAAGTGCTTATGAAATAAGGCTAGTAGTTAAAAACAGAGCAGGTCTCCAGCAGGAAGACACTGCAGCCACACTAGGTGCATACCAAGTGTTTTATAAAGTCCTGAACCCATCAAACACGAGGGATGAAGAGTCTTAAAAAATCATCACATGCCTATTGCTGCACAGTTTGTGATTCTACATGTTGTACTTGAATACCTGGTTGCACATCTGGATCAGAAAGAAGCAAGTACAATTTAAAGAGGAAATTGTATACCAGACAGGATTGAAGTTATCTTTGACAGAAGAAAAATATGTTACAGTGATGCAGAACTGTAATTCATGCAACATGACCTAATTATTTTAAAGGAAATGCTAGCAGCATTGTAAAAGTCTGTGGATACACAATTGTTAAAATTTAATGCTGGTGCTTGCATGTATCAGAACTGAGGGAGATTTGTGTGAAATTTTCACTCCTGTTTCATCCAGGTCTCCTCTGAAACAAGACTGTGACCTCAGGAGGGTTATTCAGCTTTATAAAAATTTTAAATAAAATAAATAGTAATGTCAAGTCATAGCTCATTTGCAGGACATCAATCATATATTTGCAACTTGTAGAATAAGATTAAATAAATACAAGGGATCAAAAATAGTTCTGGGCCCAGCAGAATTTGACACTTTACATTTTTCTATTTATTTCTTATATGAGCCCAACGTATTTCTTAGTCTGTAACCAAGAAATAACCTTGCACCCATCCACAGGTGCAACACAATTCAGTAAGATAAACTTTTCAGTGTCTTTTTTAATCTAAACATAGATGAGTAGAAAATGTACAGCACATCACTTTTACTCAAGTTGTTCTCTTTCTGATATGCATTGCTCCCTCAGGCACCTCTCTGCAGAGATGTGCTTCATGGTTTGGCAAGATTCAACTCATCTGAGACCAATGAGAAAGCGGTGTGAAGTGCCAATTCACCAGACACTCTCTGACTTGTCTCTGCATGCTCTGCACAGACCTGCAGGCCCTCCCTGCTCTCTGTAGGTGACACTGGCTGCAGTGAGAGGCAGCACATCTGAGATATCACCCTGTCTGCCTTTCCTCCACCTGTAAACTCCTCTTTGTGACTGTAGTAGGAAGGAAATTGGTTGCTAAACTTATCACTATGTTATGAACAATTGCTCATGAACCAAATCTTGCTTTCATTGAAAAGACCTCTACAGACACCTGGATAATTGAGAAGCTGCTCAGGCTGGCATAGCAGTGGGATTTGACAATGCCTTTCCCCCTGAGATATAATGGCTCCTACCCAGCAACCAGAGCTAGCAAAAGAGATTGTCAGAGAGGAAAGGAGAGCTCAGGATACCACATTATGCAGTGGTCCTGGTGAAGGAATAGTGAGATGGGATGAGAGTTGGAGAGGAACTATTTTCCATTTCAACTATTTCTGTCACATTTTGAGAGCTTTGTGTGGAACTGGTGACTGGATTTTATGCTCTGAGACAGTTTGCTTCCATCATCCATTACCTTGCAGCTATCTGAAATGAGCAGCACTCCACAGTGCTAAGGACACTGTTGTCCATTGCCTCCAATGGTGACACAAGATCATGTCCTCCTCCCAGTCTGAAGACAGAATGCCCTGGCAGGATGGAAATGGATGTGACTCTTTCTACCAAGACACTAACCAAAGTCAGTGATGTACCTCTACTCTGAAAAAAAGAGAGCAGATAATTAGGTAGTAAACATTATTGTGATTTTCCTCTTACCCACATTAATCCAAACACTTCAGCTGGAGACAATCTCTTCCCAAAATTGCAACATGAATTACATGAGCCAATTACTGAAACATATATGTACAGCTTGTCACTGTGCATACCCAACTCTTCTCTGGCAGAAAAAGCACTGAATGTCATCCAAAAGGCAATGCTTTGCCAAAAAATGCCACAAGGTTATATCTTCTCAGAGGTGGGAAACCACTTTCAGGGCTCCTCATTGTCCCTAATCTTTAGTGGAAGAACTGAATTTGGCCAATTATTGGTAAACAAAATGGAAAAAATAAAAGGAACCAGAGGACTCTTCAGCTTAGACATCCTTTTCTGAACCTACCTAGTAGTTGTCATTACTGATGAAATGTACTGACCTGTCTATTTCCACTCAATATATGTGTCAATACCTTTTCCATTATTCACCCTGAGGGCTGTATTTAACTACTGGAGAGACTTTTAGTGCTCCTGACAATGAGAGACAGATACCAAGGGCTGTAGTCAGTCTTGGTGTAGCAACTGTCCATGAATTCTGGCTCCAACATACAGGTCAGTTAGCATCAACTTACAGATTTCTGAGCTTCAATATATTTATTGAGGTCAAATGACTTCAGTAGGAGCTGCAGCTATTCAAAACTTCTCAAATCAGGCAATTTTATTTAGAAGCCTAAAAAAAGGAGTCAGTATCTGGGCTTTAGCCATTGAAGTTTTTGTCTGTTGAGAATGAAACTGGTAGGAGTAATTTAGGAAGGCTTTTTGCCCTTGGCTCCACAGGCTTCTGCTAATTATGCTCAGGTCTGACCTGTACCACTCCACAGTTGACTCAGTATTTGAACTTTCTTGACTTAACACTGCCAGATTAAAGCTAATTTCTACTAGTTGTGTGATAAACATGTTTTTCAAAGGAAGCAAGATTCAATCCATAGTGCACTGAGATGGTGCCTGCCATTTGCTGAGTGCATGTGATGGGTTTGATAAATCCCAAAAAAACTCAGATTAAGGTTTTAGTTTTAGCTAGGCCCCACTTCTGTGGGTCA
>JAWWEU010000081.1:117099499-117129770 GCA_035583155.1 Acropternis orthonyx | reverse complement strand
CTTCTTTTAACTGAAACTCTGTCACATTGGGAAGTGGTTGGCATTTTGCCAAGAGTCAAACCAAAACAATAACAGTGCAATTGGCCATGCTGACAGTGGTTAGGGTAAGCAGAGGTATGGCAACCACAGAGTGTTGAATCAATGTCATTGTTGCTTTGCTAGGGAATCAGCTAATGCGAGAAAGATTGAAGCCCATATTTCCCAAAGAATAGTCTGCCTTTGGTGTTTGCAGCTCTGGAAGAATTGTTGAGTTTAGTGATTTAGTCATGATTAATCCTGCAGGCAAATATATACAAATTAGAATTATAGACTCATTTAGGTTGAAAAAGACATTCAAAGTCATTGAGTGCAACCATTGCCCTAATGCTGCCAAGTCCATCACTAAGCCATGTCCCTAAGTGCCACATCTACATGTCTTTAAATACCTCCAGGGATGATGACTCCACCACTTCCCTAGGCAGCCTGTTTCAATGTGTGGCAGCCCTTTCAGTGTAGAAACTTTCTTAACACCCAGCCTGAACCTACACTGGTGCAACTTGAGGCCACTTCTTGTTCTATTTCTTGCTACTTGGGAGAAAAGACTGCCTCCCACCTTGCTACAACCTCCTTTCAGGTTGCAAAGAGAGAGGAGGTCTCCTCTCAGTCTCCTTTTCTCCAGCCTGATCAACCCCAAGTCCCTCAGCTGCTCCTCACAATACTTGTGCTTCAGCCCCTTCCACAGCTTTGTTGCCCTTCTCTGAACAAACTCCAGCACCTCAATGTCTTTTTTTTAGTGAGGAGCCCAAAACTGAACATTGGATTTGACGTGCAGCCTCACCAGAGCCAAGGACAGGTGAACAATTGCTGCCCTGGTCCTGCTGGACACACTATTGCTGATACAAGCCAGGATACCATTGGCCTTCTTGGTCACCTGGGTACACTGCTGGCTCATGTTCAGCCGACTGTGAACCAACATTCCCAGGTTCTTTTTGACTGGGCAGCTTTCAAGCCACTCCACTCCAAGCTTGTAACATTGCACAGGGTTATTGTGACCCGAGTGCAGGATCTGGCATTTAGCCTTGTAGAATCTCATAAAACTGGCCTTGGCCCATTGATTCAACTTGTCCAGATCCCTCTGTAGGACATTCCTTCCCTCCAGCAGATCAACACTCTCGCCCAACTTAGTGTCATCTGCAAACTGACTGAGGGTGCACTCAATCCCATTGTCCAGATCATTGATAAAGATATTAAACAGGACTGGACCAAAGACTGAGCCACAGGGAACATCCCCTGTGATTGGCTGCCAACTGGATAAAATTCCATTCACCACCACTCTCTGGGCCCAGCCATCCATCCAGTTTTTACCCAGAAAAAAGTACATCCTTCCAAGCCATATGCAGACTGTTTCTCCAATAGAACTCTCAAAATCCATGTGAGTGGAAACTAGAATACAAATCACAAGCTGCAAACTGTTGCCTTTCTTCCTCACTTCACTCCCAGTGTTCTCCTGCTCTTTATTTTTCTGGTAAAACTGTATTGCAAGTAAGTCTCTGTCTTTTTTTATTTTTGCTGTTATG
Organism: Acropternis orthonyx; assembly: GCA_035583155.1. NCBI lineage: Eukaryota > Metazoa > Chordata > Aves > Passeriformes > Rhinocryptidae > Acropternis > Acropternis orthonyx. The sequence goes on along the minus strand of JAWWEU010000081.1, from coordinate 117,128,214 downwards.
ATATGGAAACAACATAGATAATCAGTTTTAACTGGCCTTAAGATTCATTCATCCTTCTGAAAATTATTGCACACACTTATGCACACACACACATCAACTAGTTTAAAAATCTTTCCAAACAGAATCTGGAAAGAATTTAACATTTCAACATTTAAAAACAGGCTCATTTTTCTTCCCAATTATAGCAGCTATACAAAGGAGCAATAAGTCTCAGAAGATTTGTCACAAATCCTCCAAGTCTATGACACCAATTTCAAAGAAAACCATTGGTTCCCTTCAAAACAGTAGTCTGCAGCTGCCTGATAAAAGGCCACAACCCAGTACAAGGTAATCATTAGGCAGACGTTATTATTATTTTGCTAATTAGTCAAAAATCATTGGATTTCCTGTGGCTTTTTCCTGCTGAGCAATCATTTGATCTTGCTTGTGTTGACAAACATACAAGTCACCAATTGTGCCTCATTTATCATTTGACAAGGACAATGTTTTCTTCTTCTTGTGTGAAGAAGAGAAGACTAAGAACAAGAAAACAGGCAAGAAGATTTGGAATATAACTGTCCTTTCTTTTCGCTTCAACTGATATGGTGACAAACCCCACCAAATGAACATGATCTGCAGTGAGCTATAAAGCTGCTGTTCACATCCTGGGGCGGAGTGTTAATGCAGAATTCCTACAATGAGCGTCGCGTAAAATAGACTGGAAATATTCCTGGTTGGACTCAAATGCAAAGAACTCCATGTTCCCAAAAAAGGACCCCACAGCATTCCCCCAGCAACACTGTCTAACTGTCAAAATGTGGCTAAATTTAACTGAGAGTGCTCAGGGGGGGAAAAATAATTTTATTTTGTAAAATGTAAAGAGTGAGACAAATATGTACAGTTCAATTCCCCAAATTTAGCTTGAAAGACATTTCAAAACTCAGCTCCTTACGTAGGGAGTATTCTTTTAAAGAATATACAGGAAAATCTGGCATAAGGATATGCATATGTGGAAGTTTATTTATAGTTATTGCTACTGATGGGTATGAAATTTTTTTTGGTCTAGATATTTCTCTTTTGGTAAGCTGGTCTTTAGGCTGCTCAGACATCGTTAAAAAAAAAACACCACTGCAAAGTAAACTGTTATACCAGTTCTTGAATACAAAACCAAGCACTGCATTGTTTCTAAGGGAGCTGCAGCATGTTTTTCAAAACTTCTTTTTTGTTGTTGCATACTACAGCTCTTTTACTTGGCAATTTAGCATATCACAGCATTATTTTTCTTAATTCACTTTATGAATTAATTTCACCATTCCCCCAGGGAAGAAATAAATAATGGAATGCTGTTATGGAGAGAAAAGAATCACAGTAAGCATGTAGGAATAATAAAAAAAAGCATTTTAAAAGATGTAAAATCGTCAATTTTCTGTATTGATCATTTGGAGGAAGACAGAGACAAGTGTCTTACTCAGTTTTTATATATGACTTTAAATAGACAAGGCAAGCTGCAGAATTTATGACATTAACATCTGTGTCATCAAGAAAGCTTCTATGTCAACCTTTAATGTCTTTATATTGAAGGGTTTTCATTACCTAAGGAAAATAAGTAAAAACAAGAACAGGCAGGGATGTGTGTGAAAAATAATGCATTCTACTGCTTTTATAGAAAAGAACAAATGTTTCATTATTAAGGCTTGTGCAAAAACCAGATTGAAGTGCACCTTCACTATTTGCTTAAACATATATTTTTCTAGGGAGATAATAGTGATTGCTTGACTCTTTTATTTACAGACAGTTTAAATTGCCTCTCAAAAATACAGTTTATAGGCTGAATGATCTCAGCTACTTTGTGAAATTACTGATGTGTTCTCTTTATTGAGGCTTACATATCCTGCAGCAACAGTCCTACCATCTCTTTGCAGCTTGCAGTACTGCTGCTAAAAATTTAGAAACAGACACAAGAGTTTTAGAAAGGCTGTATTTTTTCCTCTGCTTTAATAAATCAATCTTGTGTGGCAATATTGGCACTCCTTTAAATGGGTCAGGACAAAGCGTGTCCTTAGTCATGCAGTCTTACTGCTGATCACCAATAATTTGATTAGCCATGGCACAAGGAATTATTTGGTTCAATAGATGTAAACATGACCAACCCCATCCAAAACACATCAAAGTTAAGAGAACTCTTCCTACCCTCCAGCTTCACTGGAGCCAGAGAAGCCTGTCAGAGGACTGTGCCCCCAGCTCAGGACACCCTGTCCTCTCCACCTTCAGCAGATTTGTCAGACGAAAGGATCTGGGGCTAAAATTTTAAAAGAGATATGACTACACTCCGACTTTAAGTACAAATACAAAACCCATTGGCAATCATTTAGGGCTCTGACTAGACAAACTCTGGAGAAATTATAGTCCACTGAGTCCAGCAACCAACCTGCACTGCCTGGATTTCCTCTTTGACTATTTGTAGTGGTGAGTGCTTTTAAAGAATTTGGAATTTGCAAGGACATTCCTAAGAGTGCTCAGCCACTCAGTTCAGGGATGTAACGACTTTTTCCTTTCAAAATGCATTTAATTAAAGAATGCTTTAAACAGAGGAAGTGAGGAAGGCTCACTCAGTAGCTTTGGTGTTGTCCCTTCTCAGGCAAAGCCAGGCTTGCAGAAATGACGGTAGTTAATTTCCCAGCTTCTCCACTGAGCATGTGTGAGAAAACAGAGCTGAATGAAATGTGTAGATGTTATACAGGGATATTTATTGGCAGACTGGCTTGGTTTATTCTGTCCATCTTTCACACCTTCTGCACATTTGCTCCTTGTACAGTGGACTGTATTGGCAAGTCTTGATTTATGCACTTAAGGTCTTTACTGGTACAGTTGTTCACAGAAACTTAATTTCAGCACTGCATAGGAGAGTATATATGTTCTCTTAAATTTTAAATTTACTCAGGCAAGTGTTTGGATTGGAATGGTTTCCTATGCTCAGCCAGGGGGACAGAAAGAGTACTGTGAGGTGGAGCTGAACACCAGTAGTTAAGCAATGCATGACAGACATTGTGTTCACCATGCCATCAGAGAGCAAAAAATTCAGAACTCTTTCAGTTTAATAAATATATGCAAAAGGTTAGCTTAAGGAAATAGAGGTTTACTTGCAAAGACCTTGCTACCTAATTCTTGGAATAAATTATTAATTTCAGGTTATTAGCCTAGATGAGAGCAGTGATAGAGACTTTGTTAAAAGGAAAAAATGTGTCAAAGAAAAAGCATATAAATAAGGACAAAATATAAATAACTTTTCTGACTCAAACAAAACTAAAAGTTTATAGGCTCTGTCTCACCACAAGATTATCCATTTTTATTTTCTTCCTGGTAATGACCCAATTTCATTGTTATAAAGACAAAGTGATGACAAAATGCTTATATGTAAGGACTCGGGTTTGGGAAAATGTACATGACTGTCCCTCTGTTTTTCTTTGCTGTGAATTTACACATTTCTCACTTTTGTTTTTGTTTTAGAATCTTAGTAACTTTTTAAACATTTCTTATATTTTCATGCACAGAGACTTTGGTAGAGGTAGTTCAGAATGCGGAGAACAATGGAACACCGGCTTCCTAAAACAACACAATTCTGCATCTTAAATATGATTGAGTTTAAGAACTCCAGAAGGACAAGAAAGCTCTGTTTCTATCTTGCCTTAAAAAGAATAAAATTAAATAGCTTGGATGGATGCAGTATACTCACAAAGGTGTAAATTTATAATGGGCTAAAATTCAGTGAAAACAATAGAGGGATCACAGTGGTTTGAAGGAAATTAGAAATAACTTAAATTGCTTTATTTTATTTTTTTTTTGAAAGAGAAAATTTATAATGACCTCTTTTTCTTAAAGAGATGTATGCTTACTCTTGTATTACTTTATCTGTTATTTATCTGTTATTACTGGAGATGTTACACTGTCCTTCCTTACATTTCAATGACACACATTACAAGTATGGCATTGCAAACAAATGAAAATTATATTATCTACTTATCCCTATCTTCAGGAACAGTTTAAATAGAAATAAAGGAATTAAGGTAATAGCAAATGATAATACCAAAGGACACTGCATTTACCATAGGTGGGTCTTCATTCTCCACTTATTTATTTATTTATTTATTTATTTATTTATTTACTCCTGGTATGAAGGCACGGGATATCTGTGAGGTCTCAGAGCTTTGAGCACCACGTTTGATTCCTGAAGTGAGACAGAGTTGTCAGGGCCCTAAGCAGCCAGTCCACCCTCTGCAACAAGAGTTCAGTGTCAAAACTGCAGGTATCAAAACTGTCAGGGAAATCCCTGCCCTGCACCCCAAGGTAGCTTTTTTAAGGGCTTTGCTGAGCCTGATTTCTGACACACATCCCCAGCCTGTAAGGTGGGGGCACATCCACGGGTACCTTGTGTGCACCTTCTTCGTTCCCATAGCCCTGCCTGCACATCATGAACATTTCTGACTCTGGTCATCCTCACTGAGCCTGAGCCTGACCCCCACCCACAGACCAAGATCGTGTCCCAGCCTCAGCTTGTTCCCGGGGAGGTGCCTGATGCCCAGGGCTGGGCCACCCTGGTGCACCTGGCTGGGATGAAATGAGATGGACTGCCAGGGGCAGCTTTGCTGCTCTGGGGCTCCTGCCCTGCTCTCGAGGGAGACCACAGTGCCCAGAGTGCCCTAGCACACTTGAACTGTAGTAAAAATAAAGCTGGGGTGAGTGATTCATGTCAAGGGTTTCAAGGGAGGTGATTCTGCCCCTTTACTCTGCTCTGGTGAGATCTTACCTGGAGTGCTGCATCCTGCTCCAGGGTCCCCAATATAAGAAGAATGTGGACCTGTTGGAGAAAGTCCAGAGGATGGCCCCAAAGATGATCTGGAGAACCTCTCCTATGAGGGAAGACTGAGATAGTTGGGGGTCATTTAACCTGGAGAAGAGAAGCCTCTGAGATGACCTTAGAGCAGTACCTAAAGAGGGCCTACAAGAGAGCTGGAGAGGGACTTTTTCAAGGTATATAGTAATCGGGCAGAGGACAATGGCTTTAAACTGAAAGAGGGTAAGTTTGGATTATGTATTAGGAAGAAATTATTTCCTATGAGGGTGGTGAGCCACTGAAACAGGTTGCCCAGAGAAGCTGTGGATGTCCCATCCCTGGAAGTGTTCAAGGCCAGGTTGGATGGCACTCTGAGAGACCTGGCCTAGTGGAAGGTATTCTGGCCCATGGCAAGTGATGTGGAACTAGATAATCTTTAAGATCTCTTCCAAACCAAACCATTCTATGATTCTGTGAAATGTCATCAGAAGACACAGCCAGGCTGTGCATGAAATGGTAACTCCTACACTGCCAATGCTGCTGGGGCATCAGGATCTGCAAGTGCCTACAATATGAAATTCAGTTTTCACTGAGTTGGATATGGGGCTGGCCTCTGCTCAACCAGAGGCTAACAATCCTTCCTCTCCACCTCAGAGAGACACAGCACAGAGGATGCCTTTTGGTAGCCTGCCTCCATTTCCTAGTCTTCCACACTGCCATACTCTGCCTCCCCACCTGTGCCACCAAACATGCACGGGAGGGGCAGAGCAGACATTGAATCCAGGCAGCAAAGGCGGGGGCCTGCCAGACTCCTTCCTTTCCCCAGCAACACCTGAGTTACTCGAGCTGGGACCAAGCACGCACCAGTGCTGTGCAACTGAGGCAGCAGACCGGTGTGAATCCCAAGGAACATGTTTTGCTTGTGCAGTCATGCATCAGAACACCTGCAGCAAGACAGTGTAGCAGAATACCAGTGCTGACTATTAGCTTTTAGTCTCTATTTAAATAAGACACTGTGCTCATACTATGCAATGTATTTAGACAAGAAAAAAGACCTTGTCAGTGACAAGAATTTACTACACTGCAGGAGTCCAGGAGTTGGAAGAAATACAGCCTATGTCTCTTTCTCTAGTGCTTTCTCTGATGATTTTTCATCAGAAGTCCAAGATCAGAGTTTAACAGAAATGTGAGACATTACCCATTACACACCAGCTGGAAAGGACCAAAGCACTAAGCAATTGGCACACAAGTGCATTCAGGCACAGTGTACACAAAGGTGCATTTATTTATGTCTTGCATACAAGACAGTTATTATTATTTAAACAGCAGATAAGTCACTAAAAAATTTTACTCTTTGCTTGTTTGTTTTTATGGTCTCACGGGGAACTCAGCAGTAGATGTGCCCTTTAAACTGTGTAGCTGAACTATATACAGTTCTTAAGACAGCTATGCTGCAATGGAACAGCAGAGTTGCCTCCAGCGCAAGTGAGCTGCTGCCACTGGCCCAACTGGTCACTGCAGTCACTTCATATTAGATAAAGGATTGGTGCTGAGGCATATAGATGAGATAATTATCATTGGGATTTTTCCTGACATACCATCTTTAATAATTCAAAAACAAAAATTTGAAAATGATCCTGTTTCTGTGTTAGCAGTTGTACCCATCCAATTAAAACACTTGCTAGATTTCATAAGTAACTGCAGCTGCCTCAGTGTTGATATGAAGTGACTGCACCAAAACTGGCTCAACTATAAACAGCAAGGTCATGCCTTGCCAGTGCAAAGAGAAGAGTGGTTTCCTCATAAACTTGGATTTACCCTATAATGACCTGCGAGAAGACAAGATAATAAAAGACAAATCTGGCTGAGTTCAATGGGATTGCACTCACAGAGGTAAGCAAAGAATCTGGCAATTTGAATGGTGCCAGAAAAAAGGATCAGCAGATCTATGATATCTGGAAGATCTACAATGCCTTGAAGAAACAATAGGCCAAATTGCTAGCAAGTAAAAGGTCAGAATGAAGAAAATCACTGGGAGAAAAAAAACCATAAATCTCTAGGTTCCATACTTGCTTGGAGATTGACTTATAGCCATATCTTTTCAGTAGATAAAGGGGAATAAGAAAAAATACAGCTCTATGTATTATAGATTTTCAACACAAAACACTATACAAAATATCTGGATAATATGAAAATGAAAGCAAATTTGCTCTGCTCTTGATAATTTTCTAGTCATTCACCAATGTCAGTGAAGTGTCATCTGGGACCTGGATAAGTAACACCCTTGGGATTTTGTTTATATTTTTTCTTGTTTTGAAGTTGTCTGCATGACGTAATTACTTTCATAAACTTTCTAAAATCTATCTTTAAACAATTTACATTTATTGCCTGGGGAATGTTATTTGGAAGATCACTAGAATTTATTTACCCTCCTAATCTAAATTTTTTAATGACAAATGAATGTTCAGTCTGATCCTTGAACCACACTTTTCAACCAGAAATTGGTCTGTTTGGAAGCACTGAGATAAGACTATAAATTAGGCTTGTTATAGAGAAAATCTACGCTGGAAAGCTATGAATCTATTGCTAAAAGTAGACAACAGGATTTTCAAATATACCAAGAGAATTGCACAACTGTTTTCTACAGAGAAGCTGTGGGATTTGAGTACTTTTTATGCTATGAAAACTCTGAAAATTTTCAGCATCCCTCTAAGGATGTACCTTCTTTTCATCACTTCTCTGAGGAATCTCATATACACAGAGAAAGAGAGGCAAGGAAAAATCCACTAAAGCTTCCACAAGGGATAAAACTTTGTGAAAGAGCCACAATCACCTGTCACCATCTCCTGGTTCTGTTTTTAAATTCTGAAAGAACTTGCTATAATCTTTACTCTTTCTATGTCATGTAAATAGGTCACAAGCTTCTTGTATCTGACTTTGGCATAAGCTGCAGAGGGAGGTCAATTCATCTGAGCTTTGAAGTTTGGCCCTAACTCATTAACTTGAAGGAAGTCATCTTAAAACTGATCCTGAGTCTAACTCCTACTGGATCAAGGTGTCTCATCCAGATCATTCTTGTTGTCTCCAGTTTCTCAGTGGATTAATCATATATGACAACAAGACTACAATAACAAAGCTTCTAAGGTCATGGAAGGCATGGCAGTACAAGGTGATTCCCATGGAGGTCATGACCAAACTGGGGCAATTAGAAAGTAGCAGCCACTTCATACGACTCCTTACTGCAAACTTGATTTGTGAGCTGCTGGTACCATCTCACCTGGCCATCCTACTCGGAGTTTCCCAGGAACTGAGTTGCAAATAGGTCTTTCTACAGGGCATTCAAATATACCACATGTCAGCTCAGAAGTTGACCCAGCTGAAAGAACCTTTACTATGACACAGCCCCAAATATCCTATGACAATTGCCTTAAAATAAGAAACTGGGTCGATCCTGCAGTCATATTCCTGTGAGCAATTGTTATGCACTGAGGTAAGTGTTACAGGAATGGACTACATTCATAAGTGTTTGAAACTCCCTCCCCAGGAGATCAGGTGCATCGCTTCAGCTTCTCGCTTCTTTCCCAGGGCCTCCGTTTGGTGTAACACACACGTATACTGAACTATAAAGCCCACATTTCATGTGGTCGATTCAGTTTTCCAATTGACTTAAAAGAAAGATCTTATTGAACACACTGTAAGAGGTTTCAACTCTGCCAAGAATGCCCCCTGTGAGTTCAAATCATATTACTTTGCCCACTAGGTTCATTACAAAAAGCAAGTTGAACCTATGGCTTTCTGAATCCACCTGAGAAGCCAAGATTGGAGCACAATAAAGAAGGGTGATGTGGTGCTCTTGACAGGCCCAGGTACAGTTCTGTTAACATCATCAGGAGTTATTGTATCTATAGATAGATGGAAGAAATTTTTAAATGTAGTGCCTAAAATTCTCCTGTCTGTATCTCTGACAACTTTAAATACTACATTAAATGTAGTTTTGTGTGTCGTGTGTGTCTAAATTTAGACACCCTAGTTTTAAAGATGAACTTATAAAGAGGGCAATACATATCTAAGAGAAGACAAAAACGTCCACTGAGAATCATTTTGACTTCTTAGAAATATTTTCTAAAGCATTATAAAAGGACATAGAAGTATTCTTCCTACCTGCATATGAATAAGAATATCTGGTAAGAATAACATTATCAGAATTTAAAGGGATGATTTTTATTTTCTACTTAGGCCAATTTATCAAGAGTGTCTTCTTGATTTACATAATATCATAAATAGCACTTCCTGAACTGTTCTCATTAGAGAACAGGATTACCAGCAAATGGATCCACTAACAGTCATCACAAAATAAAACAGTATGAAGGCAATAGTTTCAGATTCATCACAGCTTTGTACATTATGTATTCACTCTCACCTGTACAAAGAGGCTGAAAACTGCAACCAAATCTGGACAGTGGTACTTTGCACCTTTTTTATGTGGTTGAAAATATCTCATTAAGTATGAGGCTAAATCATGGATAATTACGCTTTGTTGTTTTAATTCAGCATAACCAATGTTATTATATCACTTCAGCATAGCTGGTCAACTGGTTTTGAATCAGTGTCACTTCTTCAAAAATGCAAATGAGAAAGCAGTAGCATCATGTGGAGCCAATTTAGAGTATTTTGATTATTATAAGCAGAGTAGATTGAAATGTTAAGAACTGTGAGATTTATTAGGGAACAAAATCAAATCAAATAAATCAAATACAGGTCCATCCCTCCATCTGTGGGTGTGTGTCTAGAGGGGAGGATTGAAAACTCCATTTTTGATATTTAAGTCTCGTAAAAGGAAAGCATGAGCCAAGTACTGATCTCATCTGTATTCTCACATCTTACTGACTCGTTCAAACTCTTCTGCAAAGTTTGCCAACAAAAAGCTGACATGCAAGACAAAACTTTCAGAAAATCAATGCCAAATAATTGCCCAAGCCATAAGAAAGAATAAACTTGCCAGTACGTTATGCTCCACCGACATTGTGGAGAGCTGTAAACCTAGAATCCAGGGGAACTAAACAGCTCTTATTGTGTATAGTAGACTTTATATAATAGCAGGCAGCACAAATCATTTCTCCACTGCAGTTTGATAGCTAGTCATTCCTTCTTTCTATATTCAATTCTGCACCAGAGCCATGACTTAAATGCTGTGCTGCTGTTAGTTAGTTGGCTGTCCTTTCCTGGGCTGCCAAAGGGAATGCTTACAAATGAAGCTATTGTCCCAGTAATCAGGCATTCCCTCGTGGGACAGTATATGATAACTTTTTAAGGACATGGCTGAAGCATAAAACATGTTGTACCTTACATCAGAAATTGTCACACAAGCATGTGCTTATTTTTCATCACTTTTAAGATTCAAGTATTGTCAGAAGACTAAAAAGTGGACACTATGTCAGAATTACAGGAGATCCAAGGTATACTGTGCAATATAACACTGTAGGTTTATGGATAATATCAACTATAAATTGCAAGGGATACAGATAACCTAATTCCATTTTAAAAAGTCCAAAGGTATACTGAATATTGATGGAGCTTATTTATTTGACTGTACTTGTCCTAAAAACATGGATTTGTTTTTATTCTATTCTAGGGAAGTTTTAAAAATGCCTTATCCAAAGCTAAAAGTCCTCCCATATTTAAAGACAAGCAAAAAGCTATGGCTTGACATGTGTTCATGGTCTAACTGGTATTTCAGGTACAAGTCTAACATGAGCTAACTCATTCTCAAAGAAAAATGCTGAAAACTACAAAGGATAAAACTCACTTGAAAGTCAGTATCTCTTTCAAAGAATGCTGGTACCAAACAGGAAAGCAAGGCCCAGACACGCACTTGCTATCTTTGTGGCAGCCACAAAATCTCCAAGAATGGTCTAGGTTCCATGACTATCAATCCTGGCTCATAGTCTTAAAACCAGTTCTATTGTAAGCCACTTTTGCAAAGAATGTTACTCACCAAAAAAAAACAAACAGCTGTTGTCAAGATCTTCTCAAACTGGGAAATAAGGGCTGATCAACCTATTCAAGTAAAAGGGATCACTATATAGAAACCCAAGTGGGCAATCAGTGCCTTATATTCAGCCAATGCTGGAAGAAGTGTATTACACCAGATGATGCAAGATTCCTATGGTATCGGCTCCTTCAAGTCAGTGGATATAGCATTTTTCCCCATTTTGGGTTAGAGAAAGGCAGTTCACTAGTCCTTTGGTACTACAGGAATATTTACTAAATTTGACTTTCCCATAGAATGGTTTTCTGAATCATGAAGCATACCTATTGCAACTTTCAAAACACACCAAAGCATTTTCTTTTTAGGCCAGATATTATTGCAGATATACAGTAGTGTTGTTGTGATTCTTGTCTTACTGCTTTATAAAATTAAATTTAATTAAAATATTTTTTGCTAGTAAACTTTTGTTAGTAAAATGTTCCCTTTTTTTCTTCATCATCTAATTTTGGCCCTTGCAGACAGACTAGTCACTTCAGATGGTCTGATGTTTATTTTGCTATCTAGAAGCAGGTGACATGACATATGGAGGTTTAACCCACTAAGAGTGATGAATATCCATTAGCAAGCCACCTAACACACCACACACTTATCAGGAAGAGGGTAATGCCTAAAACTGAGTGCTGATGGTCTAAACTGGTGCTGAAAGGCATAAAGGGAAAGGAGAAAACTCTTTGGTGTATGAAAAAAGCTCAACAGTACTCAACAGATGCCAGCTCCAGCTTCCAGGAGTCTTAGTACAAGACTCTGGGCAGTGAACAACTTAAAACATATACACATTAATATTGTAATATTCTGCAGGGCATATATGCAACTATGATCTTACATGGAGAAGCAGAAATCTGAGACCTTGCAAATTGTTAGCTGAAACAGAAGCAACAGTAGGAATGTTCAGTGATGCTAACCATGATAGCTTCTGGAAACTTTTAGAACTATATCTTCTAGTTCAATTTCTATTCAACTTTCAGGTTGACTTTACAGTGCAGTCTTTTCCGACTAATGCTTTCTTGTGGTCCTATCTTGTGGCAACTATATGGAAAGACACTGATTTCATTCTTGACTATTTTCCCACTGCTTTATGATGCTGCAAAATGTACTGATAATAATCTCTGTCTTCTCTTTTGTCACACTGTCTGTCTGGCAAAAATTTCTTAACAATGTGTTCAGTTAAGATTATAGAAGCAAAGATTTTTCTCTGCATCAACAAGCAGAAAAATTATTTTGTGATTTTCCACTATATATTTGCGACTCTCTGATTAAATCCATAGATGTGTCTTTGAATTCTCATGAGAATATCAAAGAGCTTAATAATGCAGCTACATGTGGGTTATAAAAGCCAAAATATTCTTTCAATAGATGTTGAAATAAGTTTCACCACTTCTTCGTGTTACTTCCCACACTTCTCAGCCACCCTACAAATAACAGCCAAGCCACAGGTTTATAGAGATCCTGGCTTACCCATGCTAATGGTCCAGGACAACTGTGTTGAAAGACATACACTGGTAATCCATTTGGTTAAGCATGAAGTAAGACAAGAAGGGAAGAAATTTTTTAATAGACAACCTGTCTTTAATAATGAGTCTTCAGCATCAAATAGCAGCATGTGAACACTCTTACTGACATTTTAGTTCAACATCTCAAATATGACAGACCAAAGACATAATTTATTAACAGTTGGCAGTCTGGCACTGACTAGGGTCCAGCTTTTATTGCAGTGTGATCTGATTTTTTTTTTTCTTCAGCTTATTTTGACTTCTTAGAGGAGCTTTTTCACTTGCTAGTACACTACTCTAATTCCAGGCTTACTCCTGATTGCATATTACATACACTACATACGCAATTAAAAATATTTTTTAAATATTACTGTAACAAGAAAATAGTAGGTATAAATAAGCAATCTTAGGCAAAGCTTAGTTCTTGTGTCCTAGCTTTCTCTCTCTTACAAGGATTAGTGTATTTGTCAGACTTTTCATTGTGTCCAGCTAGATGCAGTTTCGTACTTAAATTATTTTTGGGTAATGTTTCTACTCAGATATTTCAAGATGTTTAACCTTGAGATTGTGGCAACCTAGGGGTTTTTCAAAAATAGCTGATAGTGGAATGCTACAATTCCTTTTTTTCCCTACTAAAATGAAAGTTTAAGCAATATCTCAAACAGACCAGTAGGCTTATAAAGCACAACGAGTATACAGATGACAATCCTGAATTAGATAAGGACAGAGACTATTTATGAATTCACTGTCCTAGCCAAGAAGAAAAGATCAGGTAAACAACCTCTCATGGGGCAGACTATGTCATGATATCTCAAGATCTTCCCTAAGTGTGAAAGACCTAAAGGACTTCAGAGTTTCAGAACATTCTCCTTCAAATTAAGAAAACACATTTTCTCCATTTTTACCATGAATCAAAGAAGAAAGAGTAAAGATAAAGCTCAAACTATGCAGCAAAACGAAATACAGGAAACAAAAAGCATAACATTTCTTTCCTTCAGAAGCCCCACTCTTTTTAAATATGAGAGTTTTGAAAATTCAGTTCCTAAGTCCTGAATTTGCCTTGCTACGTATTTACTCACCAAGCAGTTCTCAGACATCCTATCATGCCACGGGTTCTTATACTTAAGCAGTAAAGAATAATAAAGCCAAGTGCAGATGAAATATATGTGAGTGATAAATTCTGAATTCTCCCCTGTGGCAGCATATTGCTTTTATGACTGAGATCCAGGTTACTTTAAGCCAGGTCGTTTCAATTCAGTTTGCAGAAGCAAGACTGCAAAAAAGACTGTTAACCTATTTTTTTATACTGATAGAATTTTTCTATACTGATAGATGAAACTGCTTTGAATCAACAAGTTTAGGACACTTTGATTTGATTTCTTTTCATTGTACAGGGAGGGAGTAAAGAACATCACTGCTGACTTGAGTGAGGTGGATCAATACAAAAAAGTAGGCCTAGTCCATTAAATGTTTGAGGTTCAAATACCTATGTTTGAAATATCAAGGAACACCACAAGAATGAATGATACAGTGAACATACAAATTAAAATGCTCTGGTTTTATCAAGTGGTAGCCAGACATCAGTACTCTTCTCATTCACTATTTATACTTGATCTGTGTTATCTTTTTTACTGGGTATGCCTTGCAATGTTTTAATTTTTTTTTTTAGTGAGACATTTTAAGAAACATTCATGGAAACCAAGTAACATGAAAACATATTTCAGTAGTAAGCAGAATGCAGGCTCACTACGCTATGAAGATCCCCTTATATGTCTGTTAACCAAGACATTTTTTTGGCTGGGGGAGTAAAATTCTTGAGTAAAATATAGTGGCCCAACCTGTGCACACTAAGACTGTGCTAGCTACTGATGTACAGAGAACCCAGTGTACACCTGGACTAGTCAGACACCTAGTCAGTCTTGCCAAGCCCATTGGTCTTGGTCATCAATGCTTTCTTTCAATAGAAGCTCCAGGACATCAAAAATCCTCCTTAGTGACCTACTGCACAGTGTAATGTATTGTTCCCTCTGAGGGAATGATTGCTTTCCTACAGTAATTCATTTCCTGACTTGGGAACCTTTAGCAGTTATCTGCTCTAATGTAATATATTTTCCTTATCCTCCATCAAAAATATGATGTTCACAAACATACTTGAATAGCAATTCATTGAATGTTACATCACTATGAATATACCAGATTTAGAAAGCCATTATAGCGGGAGTTCCCAGTGTGGTGACACAGTTTAGTGTGAGTTATACAAGTAAAGAAAGTTTGTATTTTAGTACTCAACAAAAATCGGACATCAGCTCAATGAAGTCACACTCTGCTTATCTCAGGGAATATAAAGAATGTGCATATGTCCAAGTTTCTGTGCTCAGCCATCCATTCATTTTTCCGTATGTACACAGTGTATTTACATCAATAGTGGTTGTACACCCTCAGGAAGCAAGCTCTCCTAAAGTTTGACTAAATCACAAGACTGCACTCAGAATTGTCACCTATGAGCTAAAAAACAGATCTCTGTTGCTAGTGGAACACAAGCTATGCATTAGAAATCTGCACTGCAGATAAAGGATCTGCAGTATAGACGGAAGGAGAAATGCTATCTTCATTAGTTCTACATATCATGTACTTTAAAACATAAACACATTGCACACTTTCACCTGATCAAGCCTTTGAAACTGAGACATAAATCTGAAAAGTACACAGTTGCAAACTTGCATACTAGTAAATATGGGTTTCAGGTAAGTTTTTTTACAATCCTTGCATTTTAATGGCATAGCACACACAAAAATATTTGATTTTAGATTTATCTCAAGTTTAACATCAATATTGCAAATGAAGCCTGATTTGAATACACTGGAAACATCTACTGTTTGAGAAGAGAGGGATTCAATGATACATATATGAGTGTATATACAGAGTAATACATACATATATATGTGTGTGTATACACACAAAAACATTTTGTAAGTTCCTCTCATACGCAAAGGTTTTTAATGTGTTTCTCTGTGATACACTGTCTTTTGACAGTGTATTACTTCCACATTTTCACAGTACAAATGCACTGCCTTAAAGTACAGAGACTGTACAAGTAGCAGCAATATTAAGAGGTGGAAAAGATCTCAGCCACTCAGTCCATCGGACAGATGATACAAGATTATTGCCTTTATCACATTTTCTCTTGTTTCTCTAAGTCCAGCTAAATATCTTTCCACCATACACTACAGATTATTACATTTCCTAATGGACATGACTCGAGTTTTAACTTTACAGCCAGAAGTTTCTTTTTCCTTACATCACCCTTATCTCCCACTTTATTCTTTTGTGCTCCTCAATCTCTTCCTGTCTTCTATAACAGAGAGGCTGTGTCCTTCTTTCTTTTGTCTTTCTTTAACCAACTTCCCCCACCCCCATCCCCCCCACCCCATCCCTGCATCAGTTCCCCTTTCTCTATGGCATCATTCACGACGTTCTTCGATTCCCTTTCAAGTCTTTCACAGCCTGTGCCCTGGCCATCCTATCATTTTTCATTCAGTAAAAGTGCATACACTGCATCTTCCAATCAACACATGGTGATGGTCTTCAGCACCAAAATGATAAATTTTTCAAAGGTTTTCATGCTTTCTCTCTTCCCTGATTCTCCCACTTTTTAACTCACTTGGAATGCGCTTCAAACAAACAGAAAATCCTCATAAATTTCCCTCCTTTAAGCACTCTTTTATTGCCACAATGAAATAAAAGATAGCTGGGAGATGGGCTGTGCTGACTGATGTAATTGCCTAGTGTGCCACTACTGTTTTTTTTTTCTTCTGTCCCCATGTCCCTGTCCCTCCCCACCATTTTTTGACAACCTATAGCCCATGTTACCTCTTAGCTGTTAAGGATTTCAGGGCAAGGTCAAATTTTTTGCTGTTTCCCTCACAAGTTTCCTGGCAAACCATCAAGGCTCCTAGGCACTAGGTCAATATAAAAGAGAAATACTAATTATTAATGTTAATTCTCATATATTTGGAAACTTATTCATGAGTTCAAGTCATGCTTACCATGCACTATATACAAGACAAAATGTCTCATACCATTGATATCAGTAGGATAATTCGAATCATCTTAACTATAACTTTCATACCTAATCCAATGAGGTAAAAGCTCATTAGTTATCTTCTTTTTCTTTTGTTGCCCTTATATCCATTTCTCTAGACCCTTTGAGGGAATTTGCCAATTCCATCTGGTTTCATAAATTATATTCAGTTTTCTAACCTGAACATCCCTCAGCTTAACTAGAGAAAACCCAGGAGACAAAACATTAGAAATTATCAGCAGTTTGTTGCAACAGGGAACGTTTTCTCTTCCCAGCCTGAAAGAAGATCTAACCAGAGACATTAATAGCAGTACCACTGCTTCCCTCAGACAAGCTAGAGGTGATCAGTCTAGTGACAGATGTAAGAGGATAGTTTTTTAAGTCACGGAAACTTTCACAAAAGAAAGTCTAGCTGAACTAGAGTGTAGGTGTTGCTTGGACTTCTCACAAATACTGCAATTCACATCACTTGACACCACTCAGCTTTGGAGGTTATGGATCCAATAACCATCTTTCACACAGGTTAAATATAATTAATTTTATTACATGAACTAAGGTATCTGAACCAGAGCAAGTCACTTCCCAAGGCTGTTACACGTGCAGGGAATATGCAGTAACATAGGAGCCAAATTTGAGAAAGGTTATATGGGTATATGAAATAGAAGGAATGCTGGAGACATCTAGAATAACAACAACAAAAACAAAACAAAAAAAAAAAAAACCAAACAAAACCCAAACAAACAAAACCACAAACAAACAAAAAAAAAACCCAAAAAGTTTGTGTAAAATCGGTAAGGGATGTTACCCACAGCATGGCCTTGGTTGGAAAGGTTTGAAAAAAGCCCTGGGAGAGAGTGCTTTTGGGCAGAGTGCTGGTAAGAGGAAGTCTTGAATCATAGGGAAAGTATCTCCAATTGTTATTTCTCCCATGTTCAAAAATCCAAAGCTTCATACACAGTAATATATGGCATGAAGATAATGTAAGTAGAATAAGCAAGTTGGCATAAAGCTCTATCTAGGCAATGTAACTCCCATGAGACTAAAAGGATCCCATTAAAATCGAACTAACTTCTTTTCTTCTTTCCTTTCTTGCTTTCTTTTCTTTCAATGAAAGACACTGGACATCACACTCAGCAATGGCCAACCCCTGAGGATGTTGTGAGTGACAATTCAATGTCATATTACATGTTTTTAGAGAGTCTAGCATAATGTGGCCCTCAGCCCTGAAGGAGACTTCTAGATATTACTTAAGGACAAATAAATTATAGTAAATACATATAAATAGACATTCATGTAACAGTAGTAGAGACACATTATTATACTTTCTCCATCATAAAAACCTTCACTAAAAAGTATTTTAAAGTATTTTCAGGTTTTTGTTTCTTCCTTTCCCTATAAACAATATCAAAGAGACATGCCAGGAGATGCTGCTTAGGCTATCATATTTCCTATGATGCCAAGGGAATGCTTTCTTTTACTGCCCTTCCACAGCCTATGGCAGAGTGGCTTGTAGTGTTTAGCAGGAAGGGCAAAAAGCTTTTTGAATATTGCTTTCCTTTTTTTTTAATTTTACACTGCATATTGCCTCATGCTCACTTGTCTAAGGATGCAATATGCAGAACCACTATATCATAGTTTCAATATGACACGTTGTGAACCTTCTGGCTTCTAGTCCAAGAGCCAAATGGCATTGTGTATTCCCTCCATTTGGCCTCATTTTCATCCTCCCCCTTTGCACCGGGGCTGACAAGAGGAGCATATGAAGCTTTTTCTGGCTGCTGCATCTTGACCTTGACCTTAGAGCTTTGTAAAAGGGTATTTGCATGAGCAGGGCTGCTATTGTCCGCAGCCAAGTCGCACTCTCTTTTGACATTAAGCGAGTAAAAGGCCACGTGATAAAGTTCCTTCATATCCCCAACATTCCTGTCCTGCTTTCTCCTTTGCAAATGTTTTTGTACTGACTCCTTTTTACGCAGGTCAGGCTTACAGCATCTTTTTTTTTTTTTCTATCTGTTGTTCCTATCCCACTCTCTTCTTCCTGGGCACATACATGTGCGTGCACACACACAAACACAGACACATACACGCACACACACAAACACACACAGGAAAATCTATATGTGTCAGACATTCAGCAAGGGAAAGACAAAGGCACTGAGTTAATTACCCATCATTTACTGCTGCTGAGAAGAACAGATGGTAGCAGGCGATATGTAAATGGCAAGGGGCAGTGAATTATTCGATTTTTTTAGATTAATCGTCGATGACAAAGGAAGTGATTACAAGCTGTGACATTTATACAAATGTATAAAGTACATAATGCTAGAAAAAAAAGGGCTTAATATTACTATGAGGATGTCAGGCATGTGAACACCATTGTCATAACACAAAGCAACACATTTTGTGAGATCCAAGGATCTGCTTTTCTTTGATTTGCAAACTTTAGTAAGTCCTAGCCTCTGGAAATATACATTTCCCAAAACGAATCCACGTCTGACAATCATGAAAACAAAAATAGGTTTGGGTGCTTTTGCATATTTCCCACAATGCAAAACTGCCTAGTCTGAACAGCAGAGCTTACAAGGGATGAAGCTGATGTTGAATCACTGTGGACTGTAAAATAGAAAAAGGTGCTAATAAAACACATAGACAGGAAATGGAAAATAAAAGGAAAGGTGATGTTTAAGTTGACAGGCCCTCCGTGAGGACAGGAGGGCAAACAGAGAAGTGGAAGTGAAGACAGAAGAGAGTACTGTTTGTTTACTGCACATCTGAAAAATAATGGTTTTAGAGACCTTGAAGATTGTATTGACATAATTTTCAGGCCAGGCCTTGCTCTTTTTACACAAACACCCAAACTGCTCGTCCTCAAGGTAGGCTACTGTATTTTCTGCTGTATAAATAATTAATTGGTACATGAGGAAAACAGATGCTTTCTTTTGCAGATCATAGAAACAGCTCCATCATCAAAATGTCTTCAATCACCTAATTATTATATCTATATGGTGCTAATAATACAGATGGGAGACGAAGCCAGTGAGCTGCAAATTTTGTTCCCTTTGAAGCATCCCAATCTACTGTATTCCTTGTTTGACATCTTGTAGTGAACTACTCTCTGCAACATCAGCATGGCAAATAGAGGGGAGAGTTTGGTGGCGAGCTTATTTATCCTCCTCAGAAATACTTTCCAATCAAGCAAGGGAAAACATCACCAAAATTACTGTGAAACACTCCACTGCTGTGCATGCTTTGTTGATTACAGAGGGGTGAGGGAGGGACAGAATTACATTATATTAGTCAGCAGCACTGGGTAGTACATTTAAATCTAGCAATCCATTTCGTATGGATATTTTTTTCTGGAATGATGTGCTGGCTGTACCAATCTTCCCTGAAGAAAGAGAAGGATAAAACACTGTAGCAACACCAGTATTTCCACTGTGGTATTATTAGAAGCCAGATACTCAAGATAAACACCAACAGCTAAGCTACTGGTTTCTAAGCTGTTTTTACTTTTCTTTTTTTCTAAACAATGTTAGCTTTATGACATGCAATTAATGCAGTAATATAGTTTCCACTCTATTCATTGGTGCACATGCAAGGTTGGTTAGTATATTTGTTTTCCTCTAAGCAAACGTAGCATGGACTCTGGAATAAAAATGCATATGCAGTTATTGACAGAATTGAGCTGTATCCGTTTCTCCAGACCCCAGAGACTAAATTGAAAGTATCCCAAATCAGTTCACATTGCACATAACATCATGTTATCTACTTATTTCCTTGAGATGGGAGATCATCAGTTAAAGTTGTAACCTGAATGTGGGGACAGGACAGCCTCTTCAAGGCTAGAAAGCAGAACAAGACTCTCCTTTCCTGAAGATTAAAGCGAAGGAAAACATCCCTTCTATTGAGGAATAGTGCATGGGACAGGACTTTGTAAAAATATCTAGGTAAGTGTCAATGGCTGTATTTCTTAGTCCTCCCTAGACACGATGAAATGGTTACAGTGAGAAAATCCTCACTCCCTCCTCCTCCCCCATATTTTTTTTTTTTTTTAAACAAAGGATGGATGATTTATGACATGGGCTTGAGCATATACAGCTTTCTTGTACCTATAGATTCATATTTATGAGATTTTTTTTTAAAACATCATAGGTAGACCATACATTACTGCACATTTTCCATTGTTAAAGTGTTAATGCATTCCAAAGGACAAAAAGCAACATCAAGAAGGAAAAATATGTTTTTATTTGGAGAAAATGGCTGAATCTGAGTCCACACCGTATCTAGCCATCTATTTATACACATTCCTGCAACACAACAAATTCATGAGGGAAGAGAAATAAAATATCAGTGCATTTCTACAGCTTTCCATTGCTTTGGAGATATTTATTTATGAAAACCACAGGTAGTCATTATTTATAGTCCTGATCTTTTTGTTCTTTTATTTTTTTTACTAAAACAAAGATGAAATTGGAATTGATTTTTTGAGGGACATTTATACTGAAAGCAGGATCATTTTATATTTTCACAAGTTGAAGTCCGTAGTCATTATTAGGAAAAAATGTAAGAACAACAAGCTAAATTTTCATTTGTGGCCCATTTTTATTTTATAGGAAGCTTGTCACTGCACCATTGCATAAAAATGGAATTTAAACTATGCTTGCACAATAAAATGAACTTCAATGCACTCTATTCATGCACATTGAAATTATACACTGGATATATATTTTTCTTATGCATGTATGTATGTAAACACACACTTACATAGAGAGGATTTTTTGCTTGGTTAGCTGTAGAGTTCGTGTTTAGGCAAATGCACCTAATAAACACAGTCTTCCATTAAGATATGCATATATAAAATTTATATGCAGATGTGTATGCTTGCCATCATGCATCTATAAGCATGTTTGTTAGTCTTGTTCTCATTTTTTTCATTTCAGTGCAGTCCAATTTAAAATAACTGTGAATTTCATCTGCTGTGCTTTATAGAACACATCCACTGCAGTCTACCTGACCTGTGAAGGCATGAATATGCTGTGAGACCAGAATCTTTTCAGTCATTATGAAACAGGCAACAGTAATTAAAAAGCAGAATGGGAAGGCCTATTGTGGCAGTGAAGATTTGAGTCAGGGCATCAAGACTTTGCTTTGTGGGAAAGGTCAGGTGCTTGGTAGCAGTTAAACACACCCAAAAAACCTCTAGGTTATTTTTCAGTTTATTGTACGGCCTCCTACAGCTGAACCAGTAATATGTTCAGTCTTAAGTGGGATATAATAATAACCCTAGCTAGCTAGGAAAGCAAATATTTTCCCTTAAGTCACTTTCATGTTTATTAACGTGGATTTTCATTTTCTCATTAACATGCACATCTATCTTTGTGTATTATACTTAAAAATATACATCATAAGAGCAAATAAGTCTAAAAATATTTGGTAAAGCAGATACAGTCATATAATTTTATTTTTGGTAGGCTTTAAACATTGCAGGTCATTTAAAATTATCACACTGCTAATATCTTCATATTTCTAAAATACCTCACAGTGCTCCGGACTGTGCCTTTCCAAAAGCAGATAAGCAAGTCAGCCAGCATCAGTATTCCAAAATACCAAAACAAACCGACAACAAAACAGATAGAGTAACACTTAAACGATGTCCCCATAGGCATTCCTTTCAACTCACTTCGGCTGACTCCACTTTTATACAGGTTATAGGATTTACTATAGCAACCTAACCTCCCACTCCAAAGGAAAAAAAAAAAAAAAAACAAACCAGTCTAGCTCCCCCTTCTTTGTAACTTAAATCAAACCAACAGAGCCCTCTATTGGTAAAGCCTCAGATAGCTACAGATGCTTTGGAATAAGGAGACAGTACTCGGTCTATGTCATCGTGTTCCAGCTGAAGTCAACGGCAGGTGTTTTTGGACTTAGACAGCATTAGCAAAAGACCTTGAGAGAAAAGGTCTGTCATTCCCCAAGTATGAAATGCCATTTTTGTTCTTAATGCAACAGCCCTACACAAGTAGTAATTCTGAAATTTGAGTACAACATCACCACGTAAACATATAACATGTCTAAGAGCACTTTGTTCCCATCAAAAACATTTCAGTTTCTGGAAAGGATATAAATACATTACACCTGGACTTCATTTAGTATTTCTGCTTTGATAAGTACAGGATTTTGACTTGATACTCAGAATTTATTTGGGACATCATCTTCTGTACAGTCCTACAAATTAATTAAGGTCTTGGGTACATTATAAATAAGGGGTTTAAGGCCAAGTCACCTCAGCAACCTAAAAATGCATAACTATTTTTGTTAATAGACAAGAGAGCGCATCAGGAATGGAAGTTATTTCTTTAAAGAAATTTAAGGAGCTAAAACCAGAAAATGTTTACAGAGGAAGTACTGTTAGGGACTTCAGAGAGATTTTTCTCAGTTCAGACAGCCAATGTTGAAAACAAACACTGATTAGTTCTTCTGATTTGGCCAGTCCATGACAAAACTGCTGCTTGTAGCCACATGGATCCAGATACCTAAGGCACTATTGAGTTCATGGATCCCTTCCTGGGGCTAGCTGGAGGCAGGAAGAGATTTTGTAGGAAGACAGACTGTAATAAATGTATGGAGTTTTGTTGAAGTGTCCATATCTTGGCTTCAACACAGCAGAACTTCACAACCTCCTTACCTATTTATGAATTTATGTAGAATTATTAAGATTAGCACTTTGTGATTTTTAAACTGGTTGCATTTACTGTTTCATTATTGAGGAAACATTTTGTCTGCCACCAAAGTGATCTCTGAGTCCACAGCAGAACAAGACCTGTCCTCCAGTCATTGCAAATGGGACCTGGTAGGAGGACATGCTTTTCACTGGAGCTTGAATGGAAGGAGGCTGGTGCAAAGCAAGGACTAACCCAGATATGAAGTATGACCATATACAGCACATACACTAAAAAAACTCAGATCCTTCCTGGGTGTCATAGCTGAGATGCAGTCTGAGGTCAAGATCAGAAGGGAAATCTGTGGCTGATGCAGCTCCTGCCAACAGACAGTGAAGTCTGGTGCTTCCAAATATTTGGCAGCCCACATGGCCTCTGGCTCCTTCTGCCAGTCCCACGTGCTCTAGTCTTGTTCTTACTGACTCCAGAACCTTTCTGAAAGTCAACATCAGTTTTTCCAGCTGTCCTTGAAGTTGATCTGACTCATGGAAGGAGATCCTGGACCTGCGCGAGGGCTGCACAGGAAATATTAAACCAGCAGCAAACTCATCCATCTTCATGTCTGTGTCATTCACTCCTTCCTCCTTTCATGTCACTCATGCATCTTTGAGGATAATTGCTCTACACTTACAGCCAAACTATGGTCTCTCACCTGTTCATATCTCTCCATTTCTGTTGCTTTTAGTCTGCTTTCCCTGGGAAAGAAGGGAAAAAACTACAAATATTGTATGAACAATTTCAAATGCACTAATTATGTACAACTGTCTCCTTGTTCGAAAGGTGCAGAAGCTACTTTATTTTTTTTTAATTTAGGAATTCTATTGGGCACCATGAATTAAACTTTGGATGCTCAATATACTAAACGTGCACAAATAATGCCTCCTTTCAAGTTAAAATAGGATTGTTACATTTCCAATGTCATCCAATCGGCTTTTTGTGTGACACAAAGATAAACTAGTTCTGGAAGGTGTGTGTGAGCCCCTGGGGCCTACCAGAAAAGGTGACACTGTCAAAACATGAGAAGTCCTTCACTGAACATTTTCTGCCCTTGTTCCCTAATAATTTATGAACATCCTTGTACGTTCTGCATAACAGGCATCTCTGTAAACTGTGTGACTCAGTGGGAATTATTTAAATCCTATTTCAGAAAGACAGGGCCCTGCCATACTTCTGTCTGAGTACTTGGATAGCTCTGTAAAATCAAAAAATGTGAGGGGAAAGCTAGAAGAGGAGAAAGTCCCTGTGAACTATAAGTCAACCTGCTATAACAAATCAGTCTACTAATTTGCTTATCAGGTCTTGCAAGCACTGATTCAGTCTGAGCAGGTTTCTGTACATTTCCATGCACATGGAATCTCCTCACTCTGGTTAGCAGCACAGTGATTGTAACCAAAAAAGGAAAGAGAACAGGAACTGAACTGATGTGTCTCATTGCAATTTTCCTCTTTCTTTTAGATGCTGTTTATTGATTTTCCTTTCTACATTTGCCAGGCAGCATAAAACATTTAAAATCTTGGATAAGTGATTTTTTTTTCTTTAATTCACAAACACCTCTTATTTAACTAGGCATAATTTTTATGAAGAAGTAATGACTTTCTAAAAATAATGTTACTCCACTATTAAACAGAAGAAAATGCCACTGTGTTAAAAACAGCTTGCCTCACACTCAGAAGCTCTTGATGCTATAAATAGAGGAGGCTGGCAGCCTATAGCTCGCCATCTTCCACTGCGCTGGCGCGCTGTAGTGCTAGCGAGGGATGCGATTGCTGCCTTCACCTGAGGAGTGTTCTGGTGTCTAGTCAGTGTCTACTGAGAAAGGGCTTCCAATTGGCTGACTTCTACCCTGTTAGGAAAATTACAGCTGTCCTTGTTAAGTCTGTTCCCTTCATTTTTGCCCAGAGTGGCACAGGTAACAAGTGTGAATGGATACACTGTGGGTGTGACTGTTAAAGAAATTTGATGACAATGACTTTAAAGGGAATATAATTTCCTATCTCCAGTCTTTTAGGGAAAAAATAACAATATAAAAATAAATCAATGCAAACACTGCATATAACCCCAGATCTGTAATGCACAAGAAAAATACTTTTTAAAAAATAATTGCAGGACACAACCTTACAGAGGAAGATACTAAAATTGTTCTGAAATTTTTTGACTGTGTGTATAACTGATAAACTTATTTTTAACCTGTGGAAAAGAAAGGCAAATTGAAGTACTCGTTGCAAGGTTGTACTTGTCCCAGGATAAAATGAAAGAAAGCTGTTTCCAGGTCCCCCCTCAAAGTATTGTGGAGCAAATAAATAAAGGTTAAATCAAGTCACCTTGATGAGATGCGTGCTCAGCTGTCACCTCTCTCTGAGCAAAGGCAGGCTCATGTGCTTCAGCAGACATGACCCTGGCTCAGACATTGCCAGCAGGGTACTGAGAACCAGGACAAGGAAGGGGACTGGCTGGGAAGATGCCTCGCTAACCCCCACCAGATATGGACAGAAAGATCCTCACAGCAGAGCCTGGCCACACCTCTTTCTAAGGAAGCCCTGGCCCCTGACATTACTCCATTGGCTCACAAAGGTTACAGTGCTGCTCTGTAGTCCTTCTCTTCCACTCACAACCTGCTGGCATGGGCATGCTGGTACCTTTTCTTCTCCCAGGCCAGGGGTATAAGCAGACTCAGAAGGATTAGTCACATCAGTCTCAACAAAACCCAGGAAGAGTCAGAGCTTCAGTGAACAGCATAGTGAGAGCAAAAGCAAATTCTCCTTACTAAGTGCAGTGACAAAGCACTGGGCAGAGGCAGCAACTGAGCTGCAGATTTCTTTTTTGTGACACCACAGCACCACCCGTTCAGCTCAGCCCCTCTGCACCTCCCTACAGT
This sequence comes from Acropternis orthonyx, assembly GCA_035583155.1. Classification (NCBI taxonomy): domain Eukaryota; kingdom Metazoa; phylum Chordata; class Aves; order Passeriformes; family Rhinocryptidae; genus Acropternis; species Acropternis orthonyx. The sequence goes on along the minus strand of JAWWEU010000081.1, from coordinate 117,102,190 downwards.
GTTCCCTGTCAGGGTCATGCTGCAAAATATGGCTGCTTCTGAGAGAGGAGAGGGGCAGGCAGGAAACCACAGCCGAGCTCCCCACGGATCCTGGGCGGGTTATAATTGCCTGTTGGTAGGTAGGTTCTTTCACCGTGTGCATGTTGCTTAAAGGTCAATGCACATTGTCCTTAAAATTTCAGGGCACATTTGTGCTTTACTGCATGCTTTTTATTCCCCTTAGAAACCGGCACAGGGGGAACAGAGCTGATTTTAGGCTCTAGAAGCAGTGCCTACACCAGGAATGCTTATTATTTTTCTTGTTAGGATAATTTTCATTTCCAGTCTCCCCAAGCTTTGGGGAACCTTCAGATCAGCTTATGTGAGAAGATACTAAGCTGGAAAATTTTTCCTGCTGCTTTTACTGGGTTAGATTGAAATCAACATTGCTTTAACATGTTTATGTAGTTAATATACTGCACTGAGAAGTTGACAAGGAAAAAAAGGGGCGATGACCCATTTACCCCTCCAGCTTACTAGCCTGTTTGGATAAGGCTAAAAGCAAACTGTGGTTTTGACTCTAAGCAGCAATGCCCTCAGAGCTAGAGATGTTATTACATATTTGTGTTCAATATATGTTGCAAAGCAATGTCAGTTTTTTTCTGCTTTAACCTCTGGAAGGTGTATATCTCCAAAACACTAAAATAATATTGATAATATTGATAATTATGGGTTCTAAATTCTTTACCTAACATGGCTATAGTATGAATGTCATGAGGCCTAAAATTCACATTATCAACAAGTAAAACAATCAGAAAAAGGACAAATGAAATGAAACCACAGAGGATAGCCCTGAATCAGAGCTTACAACAAACACAAGCTGAAGTTACCTTGAAGCTTGGAAAGTGTAGAAGCCTGTATTCCCCGTTTAAACAAAAATGTTGCATATGACTTAATGGCTCACAAAATATTTTTGACAAATTACTCTGGACACTCTCACTGTCTAATTGTCCATAAAAAGTATTCCTATTCACCTTATAACACACTCAGAGCTGAGAATAATTGCATTGATCAAGAGAAAATGGACACTTATATCAACATTTTTATTTTAAGCAATCTTTTTTTCACTGAAGATGAGACAAAAAAATCTAGCATAGACACCAGTTGTTTCTTTGTATTATCATTGATGATCTCTTTCTAAACTACCTATTTCTTTCTTTTATTTCCATAAACCTGTCTTTTTTCCTGCTTCCATATTTTCCTCAGAAAATGCCACATATTCCAGCATTCTGTAGTTTTTCTGCTTCTTCGTGAGCAGCAGAAACCATTTATCCCCATTAGCTGTCTGTGCAGTTCCCATCAGCAAGGTTCAGACAGACTGAAAGGCTCCAAATCCCATTGCCAATTTGTTAAGTTATCCAGTGCCAACTTCTTTCTGTCTCTAACTTTGCTACTGTCTTTGGTACTAGCCTATAATTTTATGGCCACATACAGGGCCAGATCTGGAAGAAGTAAGGAACAGTGGAAAAGTAGGTCCACAGAATATAAAGAATATTTATAAAGGTATGATGTTTCAAACTGCTCAGACTAGTTTCTGGTACACAAACTGTGTTCTTTTTCTTAAAATGGTATGGTGATAAATTAAAGCTATTACCATGTGGCTACTTATATCACATTCTTATAAATTTCAATTGTAACTTTCAAAGTGATGTTTATCCTCTTTTGTTTGATACTGTCAAGGAGACTTAAGTAAAAAGGTTGCAGTCCTTTAAATTCCAGCTTTTAGTTTGGGAAAATACCAGTAAAAAGACAAATAGAGTTTAGTAATACTGCAGATAAAAGTGTCTGGAGTGTCCAGGTGAGCTGTGCTGCTCCATCTGCACTCTGCTCTCTGTGCCAGGCTGCTTGGCAGGGAAAAGGAATGGACAGGACCCTGCTGTCCAAGCATTGCAGAAGACATGAATCTTGTCAATTTTGGATTGAATTCCCTGCCAGTTATCAAGCAAGCAGCCAGCAAACTGCAGCACACCACACAGCAATATGCACACCAGCCTTTCTGTGCCTCACTGCCCTCCCCTGGATGGCGCTTGCTAAGGCATTTCCGTGGGCTCAGGTACTGCAGAGACCATCACCAATTCACAAGGCTAACTATACTTACACCAGCTGAAACACAAGGCTATGTTTACATACAGCATATCTTAGAGCAGCTTTAATGTGAGAATCAAATCTCTTTCTCTGGACAACCTGATAGGAACTATAACCTGGTTTTGCACAGGTTCTGGTTCTCTGGATTTCTGTTACTTTAAGGTGCTGAACTCTAGCATTGTCAGTTGTATTCTCAAGGGTTTGAATCACTTCCAGGAGAGTTTATCACTGTACACTTCACATTAGCCAGGACTGCAGTCATATTCAAAGCACACTGTAGTAGTCAACAGGAAAAAAATTAAAATACACATTTTTTTGCTACTAACAAGAGGGTTTTTTTGTTGGACTAAATTCATATTTGGCAGCTAGGAAAGACATGTTACCTGCATTTCTCTTAAAATTCTTCCTTTAAGCATCCTGATTTCCTAAAGTGTCTCACTCTCTTTTCTCCTCTAATTTTCTTATATTCCTTCTTCCATTTTATTCTATTCTTCATCTTACCCACAGCAATTTCTTCCAGTCAAGATATGAATCAGTAACTAGAGCCTTTCAAAATGACAGAGAAAT
>JAWWEU010000081.1:117084346-117099399 GCA_035583155.1 Acropternis orthonyx | reverse complement strand
CCCCCCCCCCCCCCCCCCCCGCGGCCCCGGGGGCGGGGAAGAGATAAAATATTTTACAGATGTCATTTACAGATTATATTCATCCACTTTCATCAACTTGCAATCAATGATCCACAAGCATGTGAGTTTACATGTAAGTTTATCTTAAGGTGGAGAAAAGCAGAGAGCTGAATGGTAACACTTTTATAACCTCTAAAGAAGTCTGATTAGAGCAACCAAAAACTATGGATTCCCTAGGGGTCTCCATTAGGGCTGTGAAAAGCTTAGATTTGCTCACAAAGCTGACCAGCCAGTTGCACCTCTCCTCTCAGATTAATTTGACTGGGTTCAGATGGCCTCTGGAGTTGCTATTGAAATGGTCAGGGACTAGGTAATCCAGGCTTCAGTAATCCTACAGTGGATTCAGAAAGCTGCTCAGCAGCAGCAACCACTGACAACTGCTTCACTCTTGTGACTTGCCCTTACCCCTGGTTCCAAATAGGTCACTGTGATTCCTTCATAAAAGAAGCACTATCTTCAAGGTCTTTTATGACACTGACCTAGGGTACCTGAAGTCTGTAGTGCACGGCCACATTTGAGTTTATCAGCCTGTCATTTATTGGCTGAACTGCTGTAATCACTGGTAGATGGCTGTGGGCATGCTGTTAGCCTTCCCAGGTGTAAAGTGATGCAACTTAATTGAAGCCTTTCAATTTAAAGTTAATTGAAAGAAGTTAATGCTAAACCATATTATCTAGCAACAGGAACAGGCCAAGAATGGAAAATTACTATAGCTCAGCAGATGGCCAACAACTTAGTAAACCCTCTTAATTTCATTTTGTTCTCAAATCTCTCTGGCCCAATGAATATCATGACTTCACACAGCAGCTACCTTCCACCAGACCAAGGAAACTTCTGCAATGGAAAGATTTTTAGTGGGGAAAGTTGGATCGGTAATGGTTTACATACCTGCAGTTTGTTCCTACAGGACTGCAGAACAGCACAAGTATATAAAAACATGGTAAAATTCCAACTTCTGAAGCCAAAGCCTTCCCAAGTATCTCAAAACAGTTACCTAAAAGAGTGACAGAAACTGATAAAAAAAGCAAACCCTAGTCACCACTCCCAGTCCTGTTAAAAAATTTAGTTTGAGGCCTTGAGCACTTTTATTTTTTTTGCTGGAATTAGTAACATGATTCAATGAAGAAACATGAGCATTTCTGGTAAAGATCCATTTGCTACCTTTTGGTTGGAATTTGAAGTTATTATGATGCTGCTGCAATGTGAGCAATCATTTAATTCATGGGCTTTTGTCCTGTACTTACACGGAACACCAAAGCAAGCTTAATTTGAAAGATCATAATCTAAAGTAGAAGATTTAAAATTATGTCCAAGTCAACCTCATATGCCAAGAAGATAGGGAGAAAGTGTGATTTAATCAGCTGGCAGATTTTTAAAATATCTGTTCAGCATTTTTTGCCTCCTAATCGAATTTACCAGTAGCCGGGGAACTAAAATAAAAAATGTCTGCACAGATATATATCTTGCTTATCCATATTTTCATGAAAAAGGACACTGATAGCAGCCCAAAAGAATATTAAGGACATTAAAATAAAAAAAGGCCATACTATCGTTATACAGGTACTGAGTTACCAAAATGACTGTGTGAGCCAAATGGTTTTGTTGGCACAAAGCCACATCAAAGCTCCTCCCAGAGGAGAGGGCATCCTGACTCAGGGAGAAGTTCAGGGAAAGTCAGGCTTGTTTATGCTGCTCCTGTCTTCCTCTGAGACAAACTGTGGTGCACCATTAGGACCATCAGCAGGGGATGGGCTGTGAGCCTTCTTCCTACCAATAGTAGACAGATGTGTCTCTTTTGTTCAGTCACTTTCCTCAGTCTGTCGTTTTCCCAGGGACCATGACCATTTGCAGTAGCCTGACACGAGGGTCACACCAGGAAATAGAGCTGTGCATTTGAATTTTGTTTTTAATTGGGTCTCATTAGGAACTGCAGAGGGTTTTTTTTTTGCCTGTTAAGCTCTGGTGAGTGAAATCATCCCAGCTGAAGCTACATACACAAAACTTGGGTATGATACTCAGAAACAGGCACTCGGGAAGCTTTCAGCTCTACTGTCCTGCTGGAAAAGTCTTGTGCAAGCCTGGAAACACTATTGCTTGTCAACTCCTAGCTGCCCTTTCTGTCCTGGGATAAACACAGGAAGGAAGAAACACAGACTTCTCATTGCATTCTTAAAATCCATACACTTTCTGTATGATAATGCAGCGAGGGGGCAAGATTGACAAGCATGTTTTCAGACAGGAAGCAATGCAGGCTTCAAAGACCCTACAACATTTTTTAATTAATAAGGGATCAGTAGGAGCCAATTAAGTCATGGTCATTCCAAATAGAGAAGATTGCTTTGCTCTTTTTCCTGTGTTGCTGCACTGTAGAGTCTTAAATTTTGCTTTTCACAGTAATAATTGACAGTTAACAAGCAAAGAAAACTTTTTAATATTCAAAGTTTAAATTTTAGTTATCTGTGAAAAATTTTCACCATTGGATTTTATAAGGATACAGGAAGTTAACACTTTAAAAGATATTTTACCCACTACCCCTAAATATGCAGTCTAGCTTATTGACACTCAAATAACTTGGTGTCTTTCTCATGCCATATTCAGAAGACAGGCAGCTTAGGGATAAATAGTCTGTGTAGCTCCAGTTATGCAGTCTGCTCCAGCATATCAATACTCTTGAAACAGTAAGCTATAATATATTCTATCAGTCAAATCAAACCCCCCACCTTTCCCAGGCAGAGGCAAGCCTTACTTGAATTCCTAAAAAGGAGAGCCTTCACTCATGCTACCTTCAAATAAACAAATTCAGCCAATTCATTTTAATTGCCTCCGAGTGATCAGCTGTGCATCTTGATAGTGAAGTTAGGCTCTTCTTGATTGGTGGAATCACATTTTGGACCACTTTCATTCTGTGAGGGATGGGCTGTAACAGACACTGCTTCCAATTCTCTCTTTCAGCCTGGGAGCTTAGGAGCTCTTTCCTCTGCCCTTTGCTTTTGGCACACCTGCATCACTTCTGCCTTCTTATCACATTATCCCATTCTCTGGAGAAAGTAATGCCTTTTCACTTCATTTCTTACTAATATTTAATATCAGGAAAATCAGGCTACTTTCCCAGGCTTTTGTTGTCATACTGCTGGGTTCACCACTACTCCTGGTCAGACGAAAAATCTGTGTGTTGCCAGGCTTGTGTTCTTACTTTTAATTTGGGGGACTTTCATTTTAAAATATGGGTCACACAGGAGTGCTGTCTATCTCTCAGCATTTTGTAAAGTCATGAGCTCCTCTGCATTAGCAAAGTGACTGTAGAGACAAAAAAAAAATTACAAGCTTAATCTGCAATATGCATTAGAAAGGTATTTATAAAATAGGGGGTATTTTAGATTCCATGCTCATTTTGCTTTGCATTGCCTCAGAAACTGTCATCTGAGAAAATCAGCCAAAATTGCTGTTGACTTTGTTACATGTGCATTAATTTCAGAGATACTTGCTGAGAATATCCCTGGTTTTAATTGCCATCTTTATTTATATAATTTTACTCTTTTACCACCTTTACATGTACTAATTAGAAGGTTTGGCCTACAGGTTTTTATTTCATTGATCTTCTTAAGAAAGTGGACATACTACTTGGTAACAGTTATTTTTTCTGGTGTGCCATTCCCCTAGGGCACAGGGAATAGTCACATGTGTGGGCACAGTAGAAAGCTGACTCACATGCTGCATCATTTTTATTCCTCATTTATTTTCCCTCAGGAAGCCCCAGTAAATTCACATGATTTCTTATGTTCTATTCTTAGGATCCTTTCTGTGAGTAAAAACATCAGTATCAAGGAGCAGGTATCTCCTGAATTACCTAATAACCACAACTGTCCCATTTCTTTGCTGTTTCAGTAAGAGAAAAGTGGTAGAGAGAAAAGGGAACTGTGCCAACTTGAGTAATATTCACAGCAAATGTCTTTTAAAAAAAGTACTAAAGTCTGCTGACTGCGGAAATTTTTTAAAAGCCTGCTGTCAGGCTGGCAGTGGAAAAAGTCCTCACTCTTTGAGATGCACATTCACAGCCCCAAAGGATGAGGTGACTAAGCTGTATGTTCTTTGCCACTTTAGGCCTCCACTTTTGGATCTGACCTTTGCCAGAATCATTTACAGATGGAAAATCAGTCATTTTACTTCTTTAAAAAAAAAAAAAAAGTATAAATGAAATTTGAAAGGGATGGCAGAGTGAAGAGACTAAATCTCCTGAAAAGACCCATGGACATTCTCAGCGGCAGCTTTTGTACATTGCTTTCTTTACACTCCTGAAGTGATTAGGATTTTTTCCATGTGAGTTTTTCATGTCTTTCCATTGGGAAATGCTCGACAAAATATTTTTTCCTGACTCTCAATTTTCCTTCTTAATCCAGAACAGGCTTGATTTTATGAACTCTGCAACAAACTGGCCTGGCTGCTGAAGTGTGCACCACTTTGATGGTGGTGACAAGACCTCAGTGTGGAGTTTTAATAATTGTAGTACAAAATGCAATAAAGCAACCAGTGCAATTTCCCACTGTTATTTTTGTACTATGCTTTTTGAATGTACTTCTTAGGAAAATAAAAAAGCTCTTTGTGATAGGGATTATCTCCATTATAAAGCTTAGCAGTGAAGTAGTTAACCATGTTGATTTCTACAGTGCTATATTTAAGTTTCAGAGTTAACATCCCTCTGAAACAAATAGAACTGATTATTCTTTTTAGAGCAATTTTTTCTTGTTCTGCAGACTGAGGTATTGTCTACATTAAGAACATTTTCACCATTATAACTACCCTAATTTTAGTCACATCAATCCCACTCCTTGATGTAGATGAATTGTACCTAACCACATCAGATAAAGCATTATTTTATGGCTGTGCAGTCTGCTTGTATTAGGCATTTTCAACACAGAACAATCGAGTTCCATGAGGGCAAAGTTTCCCAAATGGGGAAAGATGATATTACATCACTTTGCACTAGCTTTACATACACCAAAAAACAAACAAACAAACAAACAAACAAAAAAAAAAAAAAAAACCCACCCAAAAAACTAAGGAAATATACATAAAACTCTGTAACTGCCTGGGGGCAGCCCCAGCCCAAGACTCTGAGGAGTGTAAGTTGCTACTGCAAAGGGCTCTCTGTTTAATAGATGTGCATGCACAGTCAAAGGCTGAGTATACCTACTTTCAGAGAAAACTACTGATACATCTGACAATGCAAACCACCGCCTTTCACATCACCAACCTCATGCTAAAGAGCCTTATGTTCCCTCGAGAAGGAACAGATATTTTCTGTTTGCCTACTACCTAGCACAGGAGGGTCACCTACCACAGTATAAATATTTAATCCTAATAACTAGAGAGGTAATATCAAGCGGATGTGTTAACGTGATGCCTTTCCAAAGCTCAGAGTGAATAAGCGACCACTCTGTTTTCTTTTTTAAGAGGTAGCAGAATATGAATCAGACTTTCAAAATAAATATAGAACTAGAATTTGACCAAAGCCTGAATTTCCATGTCCATTTATGCTGTAGCCAAAGAGCCCAGATTTTTAGCATAAGGCATAATATGCAGCAATTTTGCCAGTGTAAGGAGTCACACAATGAAAAAGGGGCTGGCAGTGGCAGAAATGGGGTTTTGCCTCTCCCTCCCTTTTCCCTCCCTGGAACACAACATATTTCTATCAACAACAAAAATAAATAAATCCTCAGTTGTCTTCCTGTGCCCAATTAGTATTCCATCCATGAACTGTCCCATCAGGGAAAAATGCCTCCCTCACACACGTGTTCAGGATAGCACTGATGGATCTGAGGGCCTCTCCAAACACAGTGACCATCTGCTAGGCAAAACATAGGGGTCTGACAAGCAGGAGCCATTCAGCCCTGTTGTTGGGCCACATTATTACATATTTGACAAGGGTAATGAGAGGCTGTCATTAACCTTACATGACAGTCTCCACAATGACACACACTAAAGCAAGAACAAAGAGCAGAACTCAGTAAAAAGGCACCTACTTCTCATTTAACCCCGAAATTTCCAGACACCATTATTGCTAATGGAGGCTGGCGGTCCTGGGGTTAATTTCCATCTCAGTGCTCTGCTTGTTCTCTTTTTGAAATGTACTCCTCATATGGTTAAGGAAGCAGTTTTATCAAGGCTATTGGGAAGGCAATGCATTATTTATCATAACACACTGAGATGTAAGAACAGAGAGGGTCTCCTGGAGGAATGAACAAACAGACATATTTCATGAACCCTTCTGATGGTCTGAAAAAAAACCCGTTTCTGAGCTCAGTCTCTGATATTTAAGGTTATCATTGCCTAAGTGTGACATTTCTCTCATCTGCATTTCCTGCCAGGTTTCTGTCAAGCTTAAAATCACAAGACTGTTTTTCCTAGTGACCTTGTCACAGTCACCTGGCTTTATAATCACAGGGAAATCCCATAGAGAAAGTTAATCGGTAGCCTGACTTTTAGCTGAGCAGCAGATGTAGGGTGAGACAGCATTTACAATTTCAGGAAATAAAAGGTCATCTGAATATAAAATCTCCATCTCAGGTGCAATGATATGGGTTACAGTCCTCCAGCAAGTTATGGAGATCTCGTAACAGAGCCGATTGCCACCTCAGCAAGCTGAGGAATACATCTATTTCCATGGTGACCTACAGGCTTAACCTAGGATGAGGGGCTCTGGGAATGAATGCAAGCACTTGTTCAGATGCTTTGGCATATTAAGGACAAATTATAGAAGTGAAAATGAAGATTATGTCTCACTGCAGGAGACTCAGAGTCGGTACAGCTGGGCGTGAGCTCACAGGAGTCACAAGGTTTGGGAACAGCTCAAGCTAATGAGAAAATAGGACATCAGGTGGTGGATAGCTGCAGTACGAGGATGCTCAAAGCCATTTGGGGGGGAAGGGATGCCATCTCTGTGGAGAAGCTGCCTATAAATAACATACAAAAAGCAAATCACTTTCCTTCCACACAAAGAAGAAAATGCAGCAGCACAACTCTAGCCTTCCAGAGACACTGGCTGGAAGGTTGAAAAAGAAGCTGTATGAACAAAAGATTAGTACTTCTATAGGAAAAAATGGCAGGTAAAAACTGTCATTAGGAGACAAACTATCCAAGAAGGGAGTCCAAGCAAGTCTGTATTTTTCCTTCTGATGGTGAATCAACAACCATTGAATGCTTACAAGACTGTTCACTACTAGAAAAAGTAGAATATGTTGTACAGGCACATTTCAGCTTATTGATTGCTTTTCCAAATATATTGTGGTGGTCCTTTGTGGAGCTGGGTGCCAATATCATGTGCTATCTTTTCTGCTCTCTCACTGGAGAGTGTTCTCTTCCCCAGCCACCCACAGAGGAGTTTGGTGTACAATTAATAAATCTTGTTGCCATTGAATCAAACTTCTCTTGCTATCTAACCCTTCAGAATTCATTTTCCATTAACGCTACATGATCAGACTATTCTTTTACAACCATTCTCAAAGAGCTACTGAAAGGAAGGCAAAACACATGTAAAACTGAGTTCTGCTTTGAAAAGACAAAAATGCCAGTGAAGCGTTTCTCTTCCTTTACCCAGCCTGTCATACAGCTACAGCTACTGGCATTCAGTGAGTAATGGAAATACACATCCCACTTGCCCCATCTCTTTACCATGGAGTAAGACTGACCAGCTAGTGCTCCTCTCCAAGAGATCTTCTTTTTCAGGTAGCACAGGACTCCATTCATTAATTTCCTCAGTAAATGTGAATGTCAAGCCACTAAGGATGACTGAAGAATTTGTGCTGCAGTACCATCAATATATGGATCGTACACTGCTCTCTGTCTTTCCATTTCTCTCCTTCCCTGCCCCCAGCCCTTACCCAATGCCATCCACTCCCTCTTGTTTTTTACTTAATCCTGAGTCTAAAAAATTCTTGGCTTTAGCTCAAGACAGAATTATACGGAAGTCTACCTTCATCATTTGAGTTTTAATAGACTGATGTGATCTCTAATAATGATTGTAAAACTATATGTTTTAGGACCCACTGATGGCAGCCTTAACAAGTATGACTGCTTCACTCTAGCACATACAGAGAGAATAAAGCCAAATTACCCCCGATTAGGAGTTGCTAGGCTGAGACTGGTGGAGATGCTCACCTTTGCTTAGTTCAGACTCTGGCTGTATGCCTATGAACAATGGGAGATGGCAGTCCTTTGGAAGACAGCAATTTGTTGCCAGTTTTTCTGAATATTTTATGTGCTAACCTTACAGTAGACAAAAATTATTTGTGAATGTAGAAATACCATCACTCCTAAGGAAATCTTCAAATTAAGTATATGCATAATATTCCAATGACTTTTATTTCTGTGGAGAATTTGAAGTCTGTGTTATCAAGATCCCTCAGGACAACAAAAAAAGATTTGATATCTCTTTCCTTAAAGGGAATTTTAAAAGGGTTCTTTAACTCTAATTAGCAAATCTACTTGGGAATTCTCAGAAATAGTATTCCATACTCAAAAATGAAGAATGCAGAATAATTTTCAAAAAAAACAAAGTTGATTTCTTGTTTTAAGTGCAAAATTTGGACTTTGCTAAAGACTAGATCTGATGGCTCCATATTAACATATTGTGAGTTGCCTCAACACGTCCAATCTTTAACCTTTTATGAACGGGTCATCTCATTTACCTGTAAGAACTATTTCCTTAAAAATTCCATTATTTATGGGCCCACTGTCCTTGTGAGGTTATATGAATCTATTACATTTTCATTTAATATTATACTTGGTAATTAAGTGTCCATACTATTAATTGCCAGAATTACTCTTCACTTTCTTTTTCTGAAGCTGAGACTAGTTGCTCTTTAACTCCAATATTTTGTCAGCTACCCTATTTTGTATAAGAGATACATATATTGGGTAAGATTCTACCTGTGTTATGATATTAACAAAAGAAAGATCATCATTATATAACTGGCAAAATTGTACTGCACTGCAGTCATTTAACATTTTCTAAAAGTTACAATCCACTTTCTACAAAGCCAGGGAGATAATCATAGAATGGTTTGGGTTGGAGAGACCTTAAAGATCATCTAGTTCCAACCTCCCCTGCCATGGGCAGGGACCCATCATACTAGACCAGGTTGCTCAATAATATCTAATACTGAACTCTAACTGGAAAACAAAGTAGGAATACTAATAGAATGTTGTACTTTGCATAACATTCAAGAACAGAGAGTTATCACCTGCCCAAGTCACCTTTACATGCCCAGTGTTGGACCCACAGATGTATTGTGTAGCTCACCTCATATGAAACAGATGTGAATGAAAGATTTAAAGTATAACCTTAAGTATAACCCTGTCTTGCTGTTTTCAAAGAAAGAAAAAAAAAAGGAGGGAAAAGAAGAATAAATCATAAGTGTGAGTAGAAATATCTTCTATTCCAGAAAAAAAAGAATTTGCAAGTTTGGAATATGGAACCATATAAAATGGTTCGAATTTTAATCAGGAGAGAGTTCATTCTACATCCCAAGTATATACTGGCAAGTTGTGCTAGTCAAACGTTCAGCCTTTAAATTAGCTGCAAACACTACCACAGTCAGACTAAACTACATTTAATCAGGTGCCTGATGAATTATGAATGGGTCTACCAAGCAATGGACCATTAAGCATTAGATGAGACATAACTGCCCTAGATGCTTCACCTAGGGTAAACTCAAGCATTTGTATTCCAACTTTCTAGAAGCTGAAAAACCTAACCAACATTTTTTGACAGAAATTTGCTTGCATAAAGCTAAGACAGGAATTGCAGGCTTGTGACATAAAAAAAGCTGTAAACCAAAAAAAATACACATTTTTCATGGTCTCTAACAGAAATAACTTGACCATAATCTGAGTAACAGAGTTCCAATGAAATAAGTGAAGCAGGTATCCACCTGACCTAGAAGTTTCCTTGCTGAGGAAATGGAGGACAGCTTCAACTTAGACCCTATTGCCATATAAAAAGATGAAAAATAGCATCAATTCTGAGCCAGGAATTCTAAGACAAGACAGTAAAACAGCACAGGGATCTTGCCAGGCACTATTAGTAAAATAACTCTGTCACTAAAATCATGTGATTTTAGCTATCAAAGGAGCTGGCAGCATTCCATATTTTCAAAGTCAGAGGTAAAATGACTGATTGACAATGGAAAATTCTGACCTACCACTGTGGTGAACAATGACTGCAATGGGAAGAAACTGATCTCACCATCCCAGTGTCATGGCACCATTTCATCAAAGGGTAGTGTAAGCAGACCAGAGTTTAATCTGTATTTCTGTCATTCCTCTCATGGCCCACAAAGGACTATTAGCTTTTTATAGCAAATAGCTACTGGTAGCATTTCTGCTGCACGCACTTTCTCAATCTATGTTGCTGGAGGGAAGACAACCCTGCATAAAATCTAAGTACACAGATTGAAACAAGTCAGCATGGCAGAACTGCTTGCTTATTATGGTCCTAATAGATAAGATTCAGAGATGCAAATACAAAATAACCAGATGATGTAGGAGTGCCTGAATTTGAGGCTGTGAAGAGGGGAAAAACAAGTAGGAGCCCCACCAATTGACTGGAGAAGAGTTGTGCCTTACAATTCATGAATTCTTTTATACTAGTGCTGGACTTTTGCCCTAGAGGAGGAACTTACTGGAGGCTTCTTTTGTGTATGGTATCCCTGCAACAGTCCTGGTTCCTACAAGCTGTACTGAAAGCCCTTGAGGGAAGCATCACATCCCTCCCTTCATTCTCCCTGTGTCCCATCATGCGTTCCCTTGTTAGCCAACAGTGACTGGTTTCCTTCCCACACAAATGTCCATGACAGTACGCTCCCTTTCCAAACACTTGCTGTGTTTGCAATAACTCTTCACAGTTTCTCTCAGCATAGTCATGTGTGCTCTGACTCTTCTGAGTCTTAGGACAGCTGCCTACAGCGGCACCTTCCCACCATGCATCAAGGTGGAGGAAACTTTTCATGCCAGCGGCATCTCAGTCAGCAGGAGTTGCTGACAATTCTTGGCTCATTGCTGTTCTGAGGTCAAGAGTAACAAATTGCTTCTCTTGAGGAGCTATGCCTCTAGCCCAGTAGCAGCCCACAAGGACACTGATGATCTCTGCTCTTTGTGTTGGGAACTCTGGGATGCAAGAATGCCTGCAGCAGTGTAAGTCTGCATGAAATTCTTTTGCTCTAGGAAAAAAAACAACAACCCAATCTACTGAGCTCTGTGGATATTTCATAGGAAACACGATCTCTGGTGTTGCCTGCTGGTAAAGGTTTTATGGCATTAGACGTTTTAGTTACCAAAAACAATGGTCTCTATTACAATTGAAGTATACAGCTGGAAACTATCACAAAGTGATCAAAATCACATGAAAGCTTAATAAAATGTTCTATGAATTTCTGCATTGTACATACAGGAAACAAATGTGTTCAAATCATCATGGCTCAGAAGAGGACCATAGCCTCCTCCTCTGAGGTACCACAGAAACAGACAGTATATTTGTACCCAGAGTTTTTTTCTTTTCTAAGAACAGTGAAATGCTACAAGGAGTCATTCAGTTGCCAGTAAATGACAGGACCTCCAAAGGCAGGTAAGCATAATTTTCTGTTCATGCTCATGATGCAGGTCACTGTTCTCTGCACATGGAGAACTCTGAAGTACTTTGTGGAGTTGCAAGCTGTGCTAGGATAGGTGAAGAAATGAAATGAAGAGAAATACAAAGCATGCCTTAGCCTTTCTGGCAATCAAGACCAAATTATTGCAATGGTCAGAGAGGAAGACACCTCTCTGCCACTTGGTTCAGTAACTCTCATTCAGTCACCAACATTTCCTTTCACTGACAGATACCTCATTTCTGTCCTGGACACCTACTGATACTGTACTTTCATCAGTAAAGTGCTGGTAGTTTACTGATGGTATTTACACATCTCCTGAAAGACTACTAGAGCCCATCCAAGTAGTGACACACCATGCTAGATGAATAAATTTTTGGCTTTCCTAGTGAAGTACTATCCACGTTTATTTATATCCAGAGGAAGGCATGTATAGCTGTGTTGCATTTCCTGCCCAGTCACAAAGAGCAAAGTAACCCCGTACCATCTCAGATCATGAGTTTCCAAATCTATTCTCTTAAACCTAATGCCAATTCACATGTTGAAATAGTGAGTTAACAGTGGTTCTGCTGCTTTGAACAAGAGAGACAGTGTGCTACCCCTACTCTGCCAACATTTCATAAAAGACTGTAACAATTGGGCAAATGAAGCCTGATGTCTTCCCCAAAGGCCATGTAATACTGCAAAATAAATGCTGGGACCACATAGGACCATCATAGTCTTCAGAAATTTCTTCTGCCTCAGGCTTCTTATAACAATCTTCTCAATTCAGTGTCCTTCCTTCCCACTTCACATTGCCAGAGAAATCATTCAGAGGATGACTGTTCAAACTAATATAGGAACATAGGCAACAAAACCAGAATTAGAGGGAGACTGAGTGCTGACACTAAATAATTACTCTCCAGAAAGGCTCTGCTCAGCTTCACCTTCCATCATGGGAAAGAGATTTGACTTTGACATTGACTGCATCAGATCTGCCTCTGTGCATCCTCCACAGACCTGAAAGGCTGAGGAAGAGTCAGAAAGTTGACATATTGGTCCCCAGACTACCCTTCACAGGGGGTCAATTCAGCACCTGCTTTCAGAATCCAAATAATTTACCCACAGTTCCCAGGACGCACAGGGTTCTATATAACAAAGAGTTACCTCTGGGTTCTTTTAAGAAGTCGTACAAGAGGGTAAGACCTGTCTTGGTGAAAAGCCCAGGGGTTAGAATGCTGACTCATCACAGGCAAAAAGCTGGTCAAAGGGGACAGAACCCACTCCTCTGAAGTTCTCCTAAACCCTGCAGCAATGAAATGTAAGAAAGCATTTGCCAAAATCATATTGTTTAAGCTCTGTCACCAGCAACAAATGCAAAATGCACCGTGTCACACTCTGGCAAGACAAACTCCCTGAGCACTACTCTTACAACTGTTTTTGTTTCAAACTGGCTTCTTGGACTGCAGGTAGAAATTTTTACTCATGGAAAAAGACAATGGCAATCTTTCTTTTTAGTAGCTAAACAAATTCTTAGCACACACAGAAAGTCTGCTGCCTTCATTCCTCAACTTTTATTGTATGTTTGTATGTTCTTTTCTGCCAGTAAAGCACTGTAAAGAGAAGATGGTTGTAATCAGATCATTGGCTAAAACAACTGATCAATAGCAACTGCATATGCTGCAAAGAGCCTTTAATGGCTCTTAATCCCCATTAGGCTGAGCTGGAGGAAGTTGAAGGGGAAACTGCATCACATTTCAACCATTTATAGCAGCATCCTGGTACTTGAGCAGCTTTCAGGGAATGGTAGCATTTGTTCTGAGGTGCTCTGGGACAATCATCAATAGGATAGGAAACTATTGCATCATTATTATCCAGGAAATGCTCTGGGGACTCTCCAGGGAATTGACTTGGAAGGGTTATAATTTTTTAACTTGAGTTTATGTTGGATCAACCAGCAAAGTACCATGTGAAGATTTGGTACCATTGGTAATTAAACATGTCTTGGAGTATTTTTGACACTGTTTATCAAATCAAAAAGACCAGTTTTAAAAATGTAAGCCACGATAGTGTCTTTAAACACATCTCCTTCCAGAAAAACATTATTCATCTTCCTAACACGTTACAATGCAATCACATAATGACAGAAGTTTCAGCATATTCTTGGCTTGCTTCCTTGTGAAACCAAATAAAAAGTCCACACCATGTTTTACAGTACATTTATAGATGTCTTGAGAAATGGTCTTGCGTGTCCCATGTCACTCCTCTGTGCTGAAACAATTCTACATGCATGCCTTTTCAACCTACACATTTTGTTTTGCAAAAAGACCAGCTCTAGGAATAAGGACCTAAAACCTGCACTACCCATTCCATAGATACTAGGTGTTATCACAGGATTCAACAAAATTCGTAATGAATCCGGTGTTCAGTTTACTTGGTGATGTATCTTGCTCTTACTGACTTTGAGAAACATAAAGCCTTTGAAAACCAAATTAAGTTGCAAGCTGCTTAATCTGAACTGTGGGCAATAGCCCTTGCGAATGATCAGTTTTTATTCCAGTTGCATTTAATACAGTAAGGAGGGGAAGCTATATAAGCTTCTCAAGACTGTGACCGAGATAAAAGTTACTCTGCTGCACAGGCTAGGGGTCTGTGCACCTCTTCCCCCTGTGCATACTTGGTGCATATGGAAAGAAATTCAACAAAACCTATTTCACTAATGAGATCTAGAGCCAAGCTAACTGTAGTTTCTCTTTATCAAGTAGCAAGTGGACTCTAGGGAATATCTGAGAGTCTTTTGGTGGTTGGGGTAAGTCTAGTGTTAAAAGATATCTTTTATAAAATGGCACTTCTGCTGCAGGTATGTTGAGTGTTAGTTAAAAATAACAGTAGTGAAATAGCAGCTGACTCTCTTGTTCTCAGAGGTCTGAGTTTTGCTCATCTTCGGTGTCTAGAAGAGTGCAGGAAACAAAGAGGGAGCTCTGCATCAATGCAACTCAGCTGGCACTTGTAAAGTGCCAAGTCTCAAGCCACATACTGCCCAGGGCAGTTTACATATATTTAGACTCCCAATAGTTTGCCTACGCAAAACTTTTGCAGAGTCTTAGTTCTTTGATACCTTGAATTGCATAAAGAGAAAACTCTGTGCACTTTCACCCAAGAGAACTTCTTTTAATTTAGTGAAAAAATAAGCATTTTTGACAGAAGGTTTTTACAGGAGTAACAAACAACCAAGGAGAAGCATTGCACTAAATCACCCAGCAAACACCAACCACCAGTTCAGTGAAATACTACCCACTGCCTTTAAGTTACCCACAAGAGGAAGAAAAGAGTAACAGAAGGAGAGAGAGATTAAAAGAAGCAAAGTAAGGA
>JAWWEU010000081.1:117073993-117084246 GCA_035583155.1 Acropternis orthonyx | reverse complement strand
AGGAGAGGAGAGGAGAGGAGAGGAGAGGAGAGGAGAGGAGAGGAGAGGAGAGGCAATCAGAGGCTCCAGGAGGGTGGTGTGGATGAGCCCTCTCCGATGGACAGCCCACCACAGATGGCTCTGGATGCTGCCATGTGCACTCCGTGCGCTCTGCTGCAGTGGCTGCAGGCCTTACCATGTGCCTCCCAACACTGAAGGCCTGGCCCCCTCGTTCCCCACACACACAGGCAAGATCATTGGTCCAACATAATAATTAAGCAATCCAGTGAGCTATGAATCCAGTGCCTCACAGCACTACAGGCAAGAAAACACAGCTCATTGAGTTTACCTTAACTATCGTCTAAGCTCAAGAGGCCCCACCGCTTTCTTGTGAATTGATTTTGCAGGAATATTTCCCTTTGCAACTTCAGCCAACATAGAGGTATCATCAGACAAGTATCAACTTTGAAAAGAACATACATACTTCTTGTTTCTGTAACAGTTTATGGAAAATGGCCTAAGACCAGAAAGGATAGGCAGCTCTGTGCTTACTTTTAGGCACAGAGATGTTAAATCAGTCTGTAGTATCAAGAGATTATAGTCTTTAGTATCAAGGGATTATATGGTCTCTTGGTGAAATTTGGTCATGATGTCACATTTTTCAGAGCAATTACACAAACATGATGCTTTTAAAAAAAAAAAAAAAAAGGACTCCAGAGAGCCATCACTCTAGAGCAACTCCTGGGAAGTCATCCAGCTATTCTGCACTTTCCATTGAAGACTCCTATCAAAGCCTTATGAAGTCAAGTGGACACTGGCTACAACACAGATGAGAGACACCTCCTTTAATGAGCAGACTGGGTTTCTTTGGCTTCATCCTGCAAAATCAGAGATTTAGAAATGTAAGATCTCAGTGCTCCTAATGCTTATACTGATAGTTTTACCAATAAGGCTAAATATAGAATTTTGTTGAACTGAGCCTTATTCTTAGGGTTTCTTGTGTGTCATTTAAGCTTCTGATGGCTAAATAACAGCTGCAGTAACATGAAGAGATTACAGAAAAGCACCAGCCACTGGAACCAAAGTGGTTATCCCATGGTGCTGTTTTGCAGTTTGCTTCACAGCTGCCTCATGAAGTCCTCTGCTTTCCTAAAACAATAAGTAATTAGTATTCAAGACACATGCTTTCTACTGGTAAACGGGAAAAAGCATAGCAGAATTCTTTAAGAATGTTGATTTTTTGTGTGTATGTGTGTGTTTTTCTATTTTGAATCTTCAAAATGACATCTGCTTTGTGAGAGACTTAGGAGTTGGGAAGGAGGTTTGCAGAGGGGAATGAAATCGTATCCCTGATCCTTCTGTATTCTGTCTTCTTCAAAATAAGTACTTGGGCTTGCCTTCCTGCAGAAATCAGTACAATGCCAACTCATTTTTTGACAGTTTTATATAACATCCTGCATTGTGGAAATATTTTGAAAACTTTATTTTGGTGTTGTATTTCTATTGAGCTAATCAAAACAGTTAAGCATTTTAATAAACATGACTGAATAAAACCACATATCTGTCAGAAAACAGCAGTGATCCAGGAGTTGAAGATAGCTGATAGAGTAATTCTCCAAAGATTTAAAAAATAATAAAAAAAGCCTTTTTAGATAAATTGCATATTCCCAATTGTTCAAGCTCCTCATGTTAGGGACAAAAAATCTCTCCTTATCTGTCTGTGGATCTGAAAGGGTTTTATTTATTTAAATTACCTCCTCTGCAGTTTGTGTATATAGAAGGGATGACTGTGTCTTCATACATCCTTACACTGTTACAGACCCAAACTTCAGTCTTCTAGGCTCAGCTCAAGCTCTTGAGAGTAAGATTTGGCTCTCAAAGCTGGATTGCAAGGATGCCTGAGGCTCTTGAAGAGACTGAGATCTGGGAGATGAGTTACCTGCCCACAGGTGGTGGGCACTGCTGAGGATCTGTGTGGTACCAGAGGTGAGGAAAGAGGTCTCCTGGATCTTATTTGAGTTGTCATGGAGTCAAAGACGGAACCTTACCTCAGTGATATGACCAGAGCTGGTGATGCATGACATCACATAGCAGCACTGAGAGAAGAGCCAGGGACAGCAAAGGGGCACAGAGGTCCCTTTGCTGGCCTGAAGTCCAGAGCATCTTGACACTCACTGGAGGCTTCAATGTGGGACTCTGTGGAGGTTTATCTGGCCCTCATGCTAGGAGCTCCACTGCTCTTCTACATGGGCACCTACAGCACTGCCAGAGGAGGTCTGGATCACATCAAGAGTGATTAAGTGGCTCTGGGACGAGGGTCAAGGATATGGAGATCCTTTGGTGTCCCCTTGGATCTGCTGGAGAAGGAGAACTCAGGGAGGAGTGGATGGATTTCACGATTCTGTGCATCAAGAAATGTTTGCACAGCTGGGATTGAAAATAGGGATTTGAATTTTAGCACCCTGGGATCTTCTTTGAAATTCAAGAACTTCCAGGGAAAGATAGGATCCACCTGACCAAACAGGGAATCTGCCAGCAAACTGGCCAACCTGGTGAGGAGAACTTTCAACTAGGAGTGATGAGGGTCATGATGATATTGTCCCCTGGAAGAGGTGAACTGGTTTGGTTAGCAAAGGATCAGAGTGGTGTGGCAAAGAGAGACTTTAATCATCAAAACAGGGCAGAAGGGAGTCCACCCCAAGTATGTGCACACAAATAAGGAAGTACCTACAGGATATGGAGGAAATTCTCTCACATTTTTTTTGGAAATAAGCATAACTGAGAGTTTCTCTCAGTGTCTGTATGCTAACACATGCAGGGTGGAGAGCAGACAGAGATTTAGAGGTCTGTGTGCAATTGTAGGGTTATACAGGATTATACAGATCTCATTGGAATAATGGAGATGTGGTGACACTGCTCATATGACTGAAACAATGCAGTGACTGAATAAAGGCCCTTTGGGAAGGACATGCCAGGATGGTGAGGAGTGGAGTTGCCTTGTATATGAGAGGGTAACAGAAATTCATTAGACTCTGTCTTGTAATAGATGAGGAGTCAGCTGAGAGTTTATGGACCTAGATTAGCAGGCAAAACAACATGGACAACATTCTCATGGCTGTTTGTTACAGAACCATGATCAGGAAGAATTATGTGAGCCTTTCTTCACATTTGCAGGCCCTGGTCCTCATGGGAGACTAACCAACTCAGCATCTGCTAAATGGACAACACAGCAGGGCATAAGCAATACAGAAGGTTTCTGGAGTGTGTTGATGGTACTTTCTTGACAAGTGATCAAGAAGCCAATGATGGGGTGTGATCTGCTGGACCTCATAATTAAAAGCAGGGAAGAGTTGGTGGAGGGTGTGAAGGTCAGAGAAAGCTTTGGTTGCAGTGACCATGGGATGATGGGATGGTGAAGTCCAGGATACTGCAAGAACAGTCAGCGGTCGGTACCAGGGCACACTGAGGGCCTACCATCTGGAAAGTAGGTCTCCAAAGAAAGGCCTTGGTATTCTGGTGGACAATAAGCAGACCATGTGCCAGCAAGGCACCCACACAGAAAAGGCAGTCAACAGCATCCTGGGCTGCAATAGGCAGAGCTTTTCCAGCAGAGTAAGGGAAGTGAGTCTTCCTTTCTGCTCAGCACTGATGGGGCACGTCTGGAATTTTGGGTCCAGTTCTGGGCTTCCCAGTATAAAATAGACATGGATATAGCAAAGAGATTCCAGAGAAGGACTGCAAAAATTAATAAGGGACTGAAGCATCTGACACACAAGGCGAGCCTGAAGAAGGGAAATCTTGGTGGGGGGATCCTACCAATGTGTAAATGTCTGGTGAAAGGAGTAAAGAAGATGAAGCCAGGCTCTTCTCAGTGGTACACAGTGAAAAGATAAGAGGCAACAAGCATAAATTTAAAAATAAAAACCAAGCTTTTTTTGACTACAAGAGTGGTCAAACTGTAGCACAGGTTGCCCAGACAAGTTGTGGAGTCTTCATCCTTGATGATATCCAAACCCCTCTTTTCCGCATTCAAAGCAACCTGGTCTAGCTGACCCTGCTTTGAGCAGGAGAGCTGGACTATTGAGTCTCCAGAGGTGTCATCCAACTTCAGTGTGATTCTGTGAGTCATTAGTGTGAGGGTCAGTAGTCATCTTTTGTCTTTTGGAAAGAAATGTCACAGGGACTGGAGCTATACCGTAGTCCCACATAAACTGACAGACCCAAGAACTCTCCTAGGATCCAAGTTCTGTGTGCATACCCTGGCAATGGCTTGGGTCAGGGAATGCTTCTGCATTCTCTGCCTTGTTGTCTGCTGGAAGGGAACCACATTGCAGCACAGTGGGTTCTGTGAAGTGAATTTTCCCTTGTGCACTAATGATCTCATTTTCCTTTTAAACCAAGAAGTTTTTTAGGGGATCTTGGTTTTCTTACCCAGTCTAATATAATTTCCTTGTAAATTTCATGTGAAGGGGCAGAAAGAGAAAATTCCAATGCAGCTGTTTCATCCCACAGAGAAATTGACAAGGCTGAGAGTCTAAGATGAGTCCAACACAGACAGAAGAGCACCAGACTGAAATACACACAGCAAACAGAAAGCTGACAAGCTGTTGCATTTTGTAGCAGATGCAACTCAGGGTATGTGGCTTCATTCCTAGATATAATGAGTTGCAAACACACAGTGGGAATGCTGGTTTTGTTCAAAAAATATCTCATCAGTTAATATACAATATGTGCATTGGATGAATGTGTGCTTCTATTCCCATAATGCAGTGAGAGATCACAGAGAGGAGCTGTCACACTTTACTGGACTGATACTGATTATTTTGGCTGTTCATATCATTGCTGTCTATTCCTCTTCTGAATAATACTGTTAACAAGCTAGTGCTCAGAAATAAAATTAAAGGATATCTCTTCTACTTCAAGTACAGTTCCGGGCTTTTTAAAGGGATGGATATATTCTGCCTGAGGTTCAAGCTGGTGGGATGTACTCACATTTCTGTGTAAAAGTCTTGAAATGAAGTCATGTATGCACAAAAATACAGATGAGTTGTTGAACAGATCAGATACATCTCTTCTGTGTAAGGAAGCAAAAACCAGAAAGAACAGTGACCATTCATATTAGGAGCTCCAGAATGGATTCAAATGTCATCAGGGGGGTGCATAGAGAGAAAAATTATTCATTAAAGACAACACAAAAGCAAGAATGGAAGATCAGGTACCAAACAGCTATAACTGGATAAGGCAAATTCACTAAGTAAGCATGAATATATCAGGGGAAATAAACAGCATGCTCAGGCAGATATCCAAGCATGTACATAATTTTGTCAACTTCATTTTACAGCATTAGCCTATAAATGACAAGCCTCACAAGCATAGAAGAGGAGATGCTCAAAGTAAATTAAGTTTCTAATATGGAATACAATGAAATATGAAGGAAGAATTGCTCTCAGAAACAATGTTGGTGAGAAGAATGTCTGAGATATTAAGTACATATACTGGAATCAAAATCAAAGAGGTAAGAAAATAGCAGAATAGCAAATTAAGAAAAATTAATTCTTTTTTTTCCCTCAGTTTGAGTTTTCAAGAAGCTCACATGCCAGGCAGCAATGTCCACTACACTTGCATGTCTGCAGCTGCAGCCTCCCTCTCACTGAATAGGAAAATTATTTGAGGACCTAGCAGTAAATGGAGACAAGGCTGTGATCGTAAACTTGTTTTCAGTGTTGCCATTAGTGTTCAGATACTGAATTTTTTATTAGCTTTTGTAAGCTAATAATGACAGAATTAGGCTTACAGTCTTTGACATAGGATGCCGTATTTCTGCCGCCACAACAAATTGCAGAATTCTGTGCCTGTTCAAGGTGCAGAAAGGATCAAAGTGGTTGCAACTTCCTTGTCAGAAGCAACTTTTAAAATCAGCTTCTTAAAGAGATACCTCCTATTGTGCCTTCTATTTCAACTATATTTTGCATTTAATTCTGCCAGCTGGCCCATTTTGGAGCTTGCTAGTGGACCCTGAATCAGATTAAGCGGTCTACCAGGTAGAGATGAGAAAGAAGAAAGAGGCAGAAACTAGATAAACATTTAAATTCCTGGTCTAGGGCTACTAAAAGACAGTTATAGCACAATGAATGAAGACAGTTGTGCTACCTAAAGTCCCTGCTGATTCTGAGAAATTAAAGGGAATAACAGGCTTGATGTGATTGCAGAAGAGATTTATTATTTCTTTTTTTGTAACTTAGAATAGTACTGTTAAGAAGAAAAAACCCACCACACTGCTGAGAATTTTACAAGGTGAAGAATTCAAAATTATTAAATGTATCAAACCATGTCTATAGATAACCTACAACTTGCACAAACACTTATACATTATCAGAGTATATTTAATTATAGGACTTCATGTGATAAACACAGCATATCATGTTCATCTGCAGTACTTCTACCTCATGCAATTTACTGGAGAGATCATGTCCTAAAAATGTATCAAAGCGAAGTGGAAAGTTGTGGGAAGGACTCCCATCTCTGGCTGGTTTCTGAGAAAGATATATACCAGGTGAAACAAGAGGAAAATTTCCAGAAGAGAAACTGTCCTCCTGATTAAGTCCCTGGACTATCATCTTGATCTCTGATATTTTTCTCTGTCTAGATCATAATTTTTCAGTGTGATATTGATCATAGCATTTGTGCAAACTCTTTCTGTGTGATCACTCTTGTTTCATTTCCTGAGTGTCCAGTCTTAAGCAGCAGGAGTATTGAACTCTAATATTTGCAAAAGTTTGATATGAACTCTGCACTGAACACATAAAAGGCAGCAGAATGCACAGAAAAAATTAGGTTCTAGTCTTGAAAATTAGCCTCTAAAAATGAACTGATATAGGACAATTTTGTCTTTAGTCTCAGTTATCTGTTCCAAATTTGTAAAACTGAGACACCATCCTATTACTTGGCTGGTGTGCTGTATAAATAAATTCATTAATATCTACAAAGAAGACACAGATAGCAGAATCAGATAAAAGACCCAAAAAAAGAAATACATTCGTGCTCAGTTCAGCTTTTGGATACTAAGCATTAAATGACATATGGGACTCCTCACCAGAAGAGGATGAAGAAAAACTGTTGTGGATCATGTACTTTATCATAGTCCATGTACACAGTTTGCAGACACAAGACTGAGATACTTTAACTCAGGTATTTCATGGCTGTCAAGCTTCACCAGTCTTTTCAGGTAAGATTTTCTGTTTTGCTTGGAGATATTTATATACCTGTAAATTTCTGAAGTTTCTACATGGACAGTTAAGAGCCAGCTATATAAATCCCCACTACATGGATAAGGAATTGAATCTAAACCATATGGGTCCGGAAAGAGAAAAAAGATCTAAATAATTTGGAAAATTCTAATTTTTTGGCAGTAAATCAAATTTCCAGATTACCCAGGTTAAGGTGACACTTAGAGATTATTTTTTTTTTTTTTTAGATTCTCAAATATCAGCTACAGAAAACATGCCCTAGACATGCACAGTTTTGCAGGAGATTACGATCTTCTTTTTTCATGATACCCTTCTGAAGAAGTGCTAGTCATGATACAAGGATTTTACTGTATAGTTCAGACCACATATTCCCAAGAAGACAAGGGGTCCAGATAATAGCATTCCTTTGTTCTGCTCTATTTGCTTCTCCCTGAGGTCTAGTCAGAGCTTATTTTCAAAGCCTTCAGGAGACTACACCAAAATTTATTCTTAAAATAAGTCTCATGTTTAGGTGCCCTTGCCCACTTCTGAATTTTCTTTCAAGTGATGACATGTCCAGATACATGGAAACAGAGACTCAACAGATATCTCAGCAGATAGAGATCTGAAATGCATGCCCCTTTAGAAGGTGTGCAAAATTATCCTTTTCTAAATACAACTATCTAAACTTGGTGTGTCTGAATGTCTGCTGCATCATTACTATTTCTGTTAAAAATAAATGTATATGAAAATGTGTAGCTAAAATGCAACACAAGATAAAATGTGGACTTTGGGATGTCATGATAATTATACAGCAACAAGCTGAATATCAGAGTGATGAGCACTGTTTCACTATATCAGGACTGAAGAGATCAAAAAAAATGAGCGGGGCTCCCACACCCCACGTAGGACCACTCAGAATGGATCTCTTTATGTTTGGCCCTCAGGTAACATCACAGTAACTAGGGAAAGGTTTCAGAGCTGTGATATAAATAAATAAACTGAACAAGATCTGTTTTTCTTCAACTGAGAAGTAGTTCACCTCAAAAGGGCAACAAAACTCTGTTTCAGAGTTTCTTATAGTCCTTGCCATTAGATCAAAACTCATATTTGATTAATAGGAAATAAAATCAATTTGACTGTTTTCTTTTTTTTCTTTTTTTCTTTTTTTTTTTTTTTTTTGGACTCACTTATATATTTACACCTGACTATTTTCTTTACAGAGCTTTATACTTGATGTTCTGTTTTCTCTGCTGAAGTTCAGGCATATACAGTACCTGTTTTATTAGTGTCACTTGGCTTTTCATCAGATGAGGAAAATGAGCCTCTACAGCATTCAAGGAAGAGACCAATAAAGATATATTACTGTCACTTCATTCAATAAGAGCAGATGGGTCATAATAGTATGGCTGATACCAGTGCATTTATAGAGTAATTCTTTCCTATCAGGCAGTTAATGAAATGAATTTCTATCATAGCATCTTTAAAATATAATACTCTCACAACTGTCTTTAAAGACCTATTTTGAAGCAAATATGTTATCTATCAAAATATTCATTAAAATTAGGTGCAGGCCTACAGGAAGAGACAGATTAAATCATTGATGCATCTGGGCCCCTTATTCCTCTAATGTGGCCTCATTATTTCGTAATTTGTTATTGCAGAAATTTAATTTTCTGATCCCATCAAATTATTGAGGGTCTTCCCTTTTCCAGCATTTTCACTCTACCTAATTGTAAACTGCAAGATCATTTGGTATTTGACACTGTTGGCTCCAAGATTGGATAGGAAACCGATAGCCTGTAAATGAGGAAGCACTTAATGAGGAAAATGCGATGATATTTATTGACTATATTCCGAGACAAGATAAATAAAAAACACTTTCACTTCAGATGTCCCCAACTTCTCCCTGACACATTTGTTAACTCGGTTCAGAGTAGATGCTTCTTTGCTTCAATATCAAGTGAAGAAAGAGATTCAAGAGACTAACCCGCAAGCCTACTGCCACTACCACTGATCCAGTCACTGATCCAAGCATTATGAAGGAGAAATTACTTACCTGTAAGCTTGACAGCTGAACTTTAAATATCACAGGACTGACATGACAAGCACTCCTGTTAAGACATGAAACCATAAGAATTCTTCATGCACTTTCAGGGTTCTTCACTGGGACACTCTTCCCTCCCACAGAAATATACTAGATAAACAAATTACTTTCATGACACTCTATTAATCCTTCCCAGCTGAGGCATGACATTGGAAAACTTAAAATTTTCCAGGAATGCATTGCCAAAGTTCTATCACCTACCAGATTGTTATGGCAGAAAATCTCAGGTAAACACTGTGATGATATTGCCCTACAGAGAAGGTTCTGCAAATTTTGGATACTGCAGAGCTCTTGCATGTGGGACATAAAAACAAAACACCAGCTAACACACATAGCTCTGGATTCAAAGCTATTGCAAACTGGGGTAGAATAATAACAAGCACAGACCCTCAGTGAATAGTATTCCGTTGTTCCTACAGTTTGCCATACCAATCACAAAATGTACTTCAAGGGCTTGATCACTCTGGTGCAGCTTCTCCTGCTGCTCTGAATTTTGAAAAAAACATTGTGCAAGACTGAGTATTAAAGAAGAACTTTCCCTTCAGATTTAAAAACAAAACAAACACTCTTCACTAAACAATTATAAAAAAAAATCAGGTATGAACAAATGAACTGAGTTCTCTACAAGTACAGCAATTTAAAGAATGCATCCAAATAGCATGCAGCATTGTCTTGTACTAATTTACATATATGCTTGTGAAGGCTAAAATTAAAATGTTAAGACAGTTCTAAATCAACACAGAGTGAGTTAGCATCAATGTTCATATGCAAAAGTTGGCCAAGGTATTTATCTTCATTTTCTATGAATACATCAACTTTTAATTCTTTAGTGGATAAATGAAAATACCTTTGCAATGGAGTTCCAGATTGTTATGGGTTTAAAATCTTGGAATTTTTCTTTCATCTACCAACCCTGCACCTCAGAGGAATCACCCTCTGTC
>JAWWEU010000081.1:117031436-117073893 GCA_035583155.1 Acropternis orthonyx | reverse complement strand
ACTATAATTCTGACTTGTAATCTGTTTGTGAGTTAGACTCATTCCTCCTGCTGGTTTACCTTTAAACCAGCACACAGATTACAAAAGAATTTATGATGCAGAGGTTATCATTTCATGACCTCAACACCCAGAATAATAATCTGGAATGTTAAATTTTTTAAAATAAAAACAAAAAATATTTCATTTTCTGGTCTGCAAGTGGATACAAAAAGTCTAGATGTTGAAAAAGAAAACAGAAGCCATTGCATGCATGTAAACACCCTGATGTAGCTTCTGACATGTGTGTTTAAGTAAAACCACTTTTATCAATTATCTTGTAGCTCAATAATCTAATAATCATTAATTACAGTAAATCCATAAATATCGCTTAAAATACAAACTCCATTTTTAATCAGTGAAAACAGCCATTTGTTGAAAAGGTTTTTTGAATAATAACTTTGCATTCTTATTAGTAATGTGGATTTATAGGAAAATCAAAACTATATTAATTATACCAGATTCTCATTATATATTAATAGACTCAGAAACCAAGCATTTTGTCCCTTGAAGACTGAGGTATAATATTTATATGAGGTTTTGCAGCAGCAGCCAATGTGGCACTTAGCTCTAATGCACCTACTTTAGAGTATTGACTTGCTGGCCCTGGGAGCCATGAGATCAAATCCCAGCCGGGAATGCAGATATGCTGCACTAAGCCTCCAAAACAGTGTCTTGGGGTTTTTCACTTCTCATAAGGGGTCTAATTTTGTCAATGGATGCAGTTTGTGTTTTAAGACATCAGTTTCCAAATGCAACACGTGTGTCTTATGTCTATTCCAAGCAAGGCTATGAAATTCTCATGCTTCAATGGGAGAGAGAGCTCAGAAGATACAGCATCTCAAGGTCAGCAATATGCAGCTCTATAAACACAGGCACACACAACCCTCACACAAAGCTATGAGCTGAAGTAATATCTCATCCTCAGAGACCAGTAACAGGAAGGATGCTTCTTGCACTGCACATAGTGTATTTGCCCAGCTGAAAAGCCTGGTTGCTTTGGCAGTGGGTGGGATCCAGCTTTTGGGTTGTTTTTTCTGGGTGTAAGCTGAGAGCAGAATGACTGATGGATTGCATTTCCATGACAGCAGCTCTTGTAGAGCAACTGCATAAGTCAGATTGTGACACTGCTTGATCATCAGTGGTTTCTGTAACTTAGCTGAGTTTGCTGTCTTTTTGATCTAGTTGTTCTGTGGTCTAGATTGTTTATTTTGAAGACTGCTAAAAGATGACTCAAGCTGCCAGACAGATGTTGAACTCATTAATGTCCAGATGAATCTTAACTGTGCTGATCTATACTGCCAAGGATTTCTCTACTCACCCCAGCTCCAGGATGTTCTTTCGAGAGAGATGTTGCTCAAAAGTGCTTTTAGGTGAAACCACTTTCCCTTGAGCACTGATCTGTTGACTGATATGGAGGAACCTAGAGAGCTCATAATAGAACCACTCACGTGTAGTTTGCTTCATCACTACCCCATCATATAATGGATGGGCACCAATCATATCACTGGTTCCCCCTGCCATATGCTTTCCGTATCTGTGGGTGCTGTCACATGCCTAGGCCACTGTGACCTTGTGAGAACTCAAAGGAAAGGGAGGTCAAAGATATGGCCCAGTCCTTTTCCTGAACCCAGGAGACTTAAAGAAGGCTGCTCAAGTCTCTGTAGATTGCTCTGTAGGGAATGAGCCCATTGGAAACTTGCTCCCACAGTGTGGGCTCATTAGCCTCATTTACATGCGAAGCCCAACAATCTATATTTGGGTGGACACTTCAGCTCTCTCCCTTACAAAGCCCTAAACCTTGGCAAATCAGGGAGTGATGCTCCTGTAAAGAGAGTTAATTCCTCCCTTCCACAAAAAAATGGCAGATCCTCATGCCTGGTGACTGTTTTTTTGTCTGTTTTTAGCTTTTATAAGTTCATTTTCTTGACTTCACCATCCTTGTAAGTGTTTGCAGCTCAAGCTGTGTCATCTGAATATGTCATTAGTCACTGAATAGGCAAGTGAGGAACAGTCAGCTGAGGAGGATTTAGAACTATATAATACTGATCTTTGCCCTCTGTGGATTATAAGCATTTTTCTAAGTGCCTCTAATTTTAATCTCCCAAGCTGTGGCTTGTACAAAAATATATTCAATGGCCTCTTCTCTAGTGTAATATCTTTATATTAAGGATTTTCTCTTTCACCTCAGGAAGTCAACTTTGTGTCAGACCATCTCATTTAAAACGTAATGTAACAAGGGTGGCAGTTTTCTGGGGAAAACTGGAAGTACCACAGGTGACAGATTCAGCTTTTGCCTCTATCCAGTTACAAGTGTTGGAGATGGAAAAATAGTTTTGAAACACATTGCTGAAAGTTCAAATCTTTTCAGTTAGTGTAAGTAATTTACTTCTGTCTGTAAGTAACAATTATCTGTATAGAAACCATAGGGATGGAAAAAGACAGCCCAAGCGCGTAAAAAGAGAATAAGAAATCTTTGGATTTTCTGAAAATGTTCAAAAGGATCAGTAAGCAATCTGTCCATATCTCCTTCCTGCCAATGTGCAAACAGAATAGGAACACAATAAGAAAATTAATAAAAAAGTCAATAAAATAAAGCAAAGCAAAGATGGCTTTCTCGCGAAACCTGCTCTCAGGAGAAACAAACTCTTTTGGACTTTGTCTGGGGTTATGCTTCGATCAGGCTTTGTGTCCATGATAACATCAGGGCAGATGTGAATGAGTCAGCCCAAAAGTTCAGGAGTATGGATCAGGTGCTCCTGTCTAGGTCCTAGCAGAACCTCTGTCCTTATTTGTTCATTTCTGTACTTCCCACTCAGGACATCACAAAGTGAAGGAGCCTTTTCATAGGCTTCTCTATGGTTCCTGACCTACAGCTCTAGGTTGAGGAAGTCCTATGGCTCCTGGTGACTGTCAGGACTGTTCTCAGTTCTCTGCTTTGTTGTGTGCAAGGACAGATCACCACTGTGCAATTTCAATCAGCTCCATAGATGGCTTTCAGAAAGATTATTTTTGGAGTATGGCCATCACAGCCTTCTTTTTTTTTTTTTTTTTTTTCTTTTCAGTTTCTGCACTAGTTTGTTTATTCAGCAACATTCTCTTTTCAGGTAGGGGCTGTAGTTTCAGAGACTGGGAAGCCAGTAGAGACACCAGCCATGAGCAGAAGCTTATGGAGAGACCTTTATAAATAGAGCAAGCTTAACAGCACTTCTCAATCATATACTGATTATCTGATATATATCTCAGTGTTTTCTCACAGGTGTATTTTTTTATTGTATTGTGAGCAATTTTTCTTCAGTAGACACTCCTATTTTTTAATAAATCATTAAACTCATCTGCATTTACCCATCCTTAGACTTAGAGCTTTCTGTTCAGTGCCTTACCAAAATATCTTTCGCACTGCCAGGGCTTCCTCCATGAATTGTTTCTGATCAGTAGCACAGCTTCATCTGCAGTCAGTGCCCTGAGCACTGCGCCTCCCCTATCAGTCGTTTCAGGCAGGAGAGAAAACACACCCTATCCGCCTATGATATCCTCTTTATTTCCTTGTTGCAGCCCTTTTCATTTCTCCCTGGCTGTTCTCTGACAGCTGCAGCCCAGGCTCCAATCTGCTGCAGGTGGCTCTTTTTGCCCTTCAGGCTTTCTTCACCATTGTGATGCATTAATGAAGTAGAGCTCCCTGTCAGACTTCATCAGCAGTCTTGTGAAGGCAGAATGAAATCACTTCTATTGACCCACTGGCATATTTATAGGGTCCTTCTTTTTGCTGAGTATGGTAGTTACCACCTTTCCATCCCCATGTTTTGTTTATTCAGCAGAACGCTAAATCACATCTGTGCACAAGTGGAACATTAATCAGTAAAAACGTAAGCCACTCATAAAGACTGCTAAACCTATCTAATTACCATAGCTGGGACAGCTCGCAACACCTACCCCTCAGAGGGGTTCACAACCCCATCAATCCATGGGCCTCTAAACAGAGCCCAGCAAGCTCAGAGACTTTTTCAGCTCTCCCCTTGTTAGACTGTCCTCAGAAAGCAGCATTTTAAAGTTTTCCTGGTCTTATTCTGGATGCTTCTCTTTTTTTCCTACAGAAACAACAACAAACCCACTTCAGAGCAATGTTGTTTCATTTTGTTATTGAATTTTTTTCTTACTCTATCTCTGTTCTCCCTTTTCTTAAATTACTAATTACCAAAATCAAATGCCCTTTTTGTTATTTGGGCTGGAGTTTTGTATCACTGTACTATATTATGAGATGAAGCATAATACTACATCATTATGGTAATATTTCAGTAATCAGGCATAAATTGCAAACACATTTAATAAACTTTAAGTTATATGCTGTATGCATATATATACAATGGGAAACAACGATGCTGTCAGACAAAGTTTGTATTATTTTTTGATGAGAAAACAAATCTGGCTGCCCAAGATAGCTGTATGGATAGATATACATTAGTTTCTAAAAAGCTTCTGACTCAGACTTGCTTCATTCTGATGAAATTAGTAGCTCTCCATCTGAGTCTCAGTTAAACACTTTATTTTCTGAAATTTTTATCAGCTTCATCTAGAAGAGATTAAAAGGATTAAAAAACAGTAAATCTACAAATCTTTAAATAGAGAAGCATCATCTTCTGAGAATATTTCCAGGCAGTAATCTTTTCTTAGTCTGGTGCTATACTCAACAGTCAAGAGGAAAACCTTGGAGGGAGATTTTGCCAATGATATAAAAACCTATGGAGTAGTTAAAAAGGACAGGTCAGTTAAAAGAGAAAACTGGCTTATTTTATGTATATGCATTTTAATAAAACTGAATCTAGGAATCAGGATTATAGATGGTGTTTATGAGAGAGAAAAGCAGTTAAGAAAAGGACTTTGGGGTAAGGTCAATCAACACAGTGCTTCATGGCAGCAAAGAAAGTAAATACGGCCCTCAACTGAGGAATCAAGGGAACATGAATTAGAGAGTGAGAGCAGTTTTCACTACAGTGACATAATTAGCAAAATCCTCTAACTGGTAATGGTCTCTAAGTTTATCATATGTGAGAATATAAAATGAGAGCTCCAATAATTATTTCAGTAACTAGAAAACCTGATTACTGTGATAAGCTACTCAGTTTAGAACATAAAATTCAGAAGGAAATATGATCAAGTAATTACTCAAAGAAGATGTAGATTTCAGACCTAGTAAAATTATTTAGCTAAGGAAATGAAAATACAGCAAGAGTCTGAGCTTGGTCAATTCTGCTAAATCAGTGCAGTGTTGAAATAAGATCTAGGATAAATTTAAAGTAAAGAAAAACAACAAGACAAGTTACTTAGATCTACATTGGTTTCTTCTCTGTCACTTATTTAAAACAAGATAATAAATCCTCCAAAAAAAGATTACATATTTCAGCCAAAAGTTATTGTATTTGATATAGAAATCATTTCGTTTAATTTTAGGTTAGATGATTTTATATCCAAGTGGGTAATAACTGAGATCCTTTGAGGGTCGCTTTTTCATACTGAACAATGATCTGTCTTCATGTCCACTAATGGGCCTCACTTGAACTCTTTAAAAATTGACTGATGGCAAAATGGATAACTGAAGTTTTAGGGGCTTGCCTAAGCTATTAAAGAAAATTATTAGGCCCAATAGGAGATGACTGAGAAATTCATATTTACATCACTAGATTGAAGTCAAAAGGGATCAGTTGCAAGACTCACGCAAATTATACACAGTCAGAAATCCAAGAAACTCAAATGTAGATTATTGAAATAATTGTTCAATAGATATGCAATCTCCGTTAATTTATCTGACAGCGGTTTTAAGGCAACCCATGGTTTTAATTGAAGAGTTACAAATACTGTGAAATTCTGTTCAGCAACTCTATTATCTGTGTATTGAGATGAACTTCTGGCTTTTTTAATCTGAGGGAAGGCATGAGACCTAGTGTTCAGCTCTTTCTGATTAATATTTTGTTTTAGCCACCTAGTTTATTGCCTTTCCTGAGACGTTTCATTGAACTATAGCCAGAAAATATCAGATCACCATGTTCCATCTAAATGTCCCTCCCAAATAATCATTGCTGGTAATTTAACACTGGTAGATTATAAGGATTTCTCACCATTAATATTTATTTTACAGGCCTTATTTTGTTTATCCACAGGACAAAAGAGTGGTCTTGCTCCTGAATGACACTAGTTCAAGTGCTTTTTTAAGCTTCAGCTCCATTTGTAAAAACTTTAGATATTTCCATAGAAAGGCAAGCTGGAAATCCAAGATAAGCCTTTATTTATGGCATCTGAAATCTTTCAAATACAGTACCCTAGTAAGTGTGAATTAACAAGGTTTTATTATATGATTGTGAGAATGAAGATTTTTCCAAGAAAAGCCAAAGGAAGCCAGGGAATCTTCCTCTGGGATCTGAGTACTTAAAAGAAGCTCATCATGTATGAGGAATTCATTATACTGTGTTGAAGCAAAATGTAAGAATCAAACAATGCATATATTTTTTGTTGGGAAAAAGAACAGCAGTTTGCAAGTTGCCTGTGATCTCAACATCCATGTCCTCTCTGTATATAAGATACTTTGACTGCTGCTCCCACTGGTGAGGGTCTATTGAGCAGTTGAACAGATACAACTTAAGATAATTTACATTCCCTTTCCTAGCAGACAATAGAAGGAGACTACATGAATGTGTATAAATACAACTATATAATCAGAATCCTGGAAATCTCTTTGCCATCATATTACTACACAACACAGACACCACAAAACCAACAAAAACCTGTTTCATGGTAAACTTGCCCAAAGTTGACGTCAACTATTTCAGCCTTCAAAAAGTGAGGATGTCAGTGAGGCAAAGAAAGCTCCAAGTGAAGAAAACCTTTTTTGGGATTCCTCATTTCCCCATAGATCTAAAAATCTTAGAATGATAGAATCATCTACACCATATCCCTAAGTGCCACATCCATGCATTTTTGAACACTTCCAGTGATGGTGATTCCACCATTCCCTGTGCAGCCTGTTCCAATGGCTGATCCCTCTTTCAGTAAAGAAATGTTTCCTAATATCAAACCTAGACCTTCCCTGGCTCAACTTGGGGCCGTTACTCTTGCCCTATCACTTGTTACCTCCAAAAAGAGGCTGACTCCCACCTCATTACAATCTCCTTCCATGTAGTTGTAGGGAGAGATACAGTCTCCCCCCAGAGCCTCTTTCTTTCACACGCTAAATAATCACAGCTGTCTCAGCTCCAAACTCTTCACCAGCTCTGTTGCACTTATCTGGACATGCTCCAGCACCCCAGTGTCTTTCTTGTTGTGAGGTGCCCAAAACAGAACACAGGATTCGAGGTGCGGACTCGCCAGTGCTGAGTAAAGGTCTGAGCACAGTCCATGTATCCAGCTATGCTACAGCTTTGGTTTTGGAAGTAATCCTTCCACTGCATGTCTTCAGAAGAAGACCACTGAAGAGCTGCTGAGATCAGGCAATATTTCCTGATCTCACAAATCCCAGCTACCAAGAAAAGAGTATACATATATGGATGTGCCAACATGAGCTCAAGTACTCTTTTGTCCTGCTGCCTCCCACTTTCCAGCATGCACTGGAAGCAATGAATTTAACAGCTCCCCTCTTCTCTACATGATTCAAGAGAATTGGAGACCTGGAGCATGTTTTCTCTGCTCTCATTTAATTGTTTTGTCTCTAATCTTCCGTCTTTTAAAAATGTCAGAAGAAAACCCTTCAGTGAGGGCTCATACTTCTCAAGATTAGGTGACTGGATTATCTTGTCAACACACCTTTTACCATCAGAAAGACATGCTGTTAGCAGTGCCCCACAGACAGTTTGCATGGCCTCAGCTCAGAAGGTCTGGTATTCCTGCTGTCCCAGTGAGTGCTCTGCCTAGTATAACCCGGCTGATGTTGTAAAATACAACACCTTATTATACCTCTGTGTCTTTCATAGACTCTTCCAAAGCCTACACACCTTAAATTTCTATTATTGCTATGCATACTCCTCATAACATAGGCTCTTCAAGGGACAGCTTTTCTTCCATGTCTTGTTGACTGGTGTGCAGCTGCCATATAAAGTCAAACTGCCACTGAGGCAGTGAGGGTTAATACCATACCAGGTATCTTGGCTAAAAGGGAAAAATGATGGGGATAGAAGGGATGGAAAGAAGAATAGCAAAATTTGACAAATGCTTTTCTCAGCGTTATGTCAAACATGTTTACAGAACTGCACAATTAATAAAAAAACCTTCACTAGAGTCCCTAATTACTATTCTACACAGGGCAGAGCACTTCTTCATTATCCCTTTTTGAATTGATTGTGTACATCAAGCAGTCAAGATATAAATAAAATATGCCTGCATGCATAATACCCTCACATTAAAGCAGAAGACAATTAACCTATGATTTTTTATTAATTAAATTAAAATAGCCCTCTGAAAATGTCTCAAATCAAAACAAGATCCTTACAGAGTACTTTTTTCTTGCCATGATGCACAGAGCCTGCTTGTAAAATCATTGGTCCAATGAAATTACAATGAACCTCCCCAATTTTATCAAAGTCTAACAATTTACTTCTGTGGCTCTATTGATCAAAGTGTTAATCCCAAATACAATATTGGTTTTATTTTTCCATCTTTAAAATAATATTTGCTGATGCTTATCCACTATTTAACATATTGTTTACATTTTATTTTTGCTAAGTATATTGATGGCTTTGCAGAATTACAGTACATATTGATCTGATCAGAAATTTGGCAAATAAGACTTTAAGAGTGGGTCACTTTTCTCCTCTTAAATTTACACAGACAATAATAAACTTGATTAGCATAAGGTTTTATTAGCACTTCATGGTTGTCTCTAGTTAACTGAGTTTAGTTCATGTTGCCAGAGAGAGGTAAGAGTCAGTCAGCTTCTTGCCCCGTACACGGTCATATTCCTTTTCAATCACTCTATTCAGATAAACTGAGTTGTACTAAAGACACCTTAAGATGTGTATTTGCCTTGTGGATTGTGAGAATACAGGACTGTAAAACGAAGGGAAGACATACTTCAGACAAGAATACTCACTGGATGATAACAATGTCTAACACAAAATTGCTGCTTCTTAGATACGTCCATTTCCATTCCTCAGATTTAAGGGACAGCTACCCACAGAGGCTATCAAAATCACAGATCTGGATGGAAAACATGATTGAGTTTGGTTTTGTTGGGTTTTTTTGGTGGGTTTTTGTGACACCTGAGGATAGAAAATTTTAGATAGAGTTATTTATAAACTTTCATAATAAAAATAAATAAATAAATATCTGTTTGCTGACTCCTAAAATTAAATTTTCACACTCTAGAAATCTTGATTTATGTGTCTGTCTTAAAAGAGGTAAAAGATGTTTTCAACTATGGAATATATGAACAGTGGTGCTATAGCAACAGTGTTTCTTCTTTAACTCAGAAGTCACTTACCTTTTTAAGAACTCTGTAAATTTTAAATTTACAAGATTTTGGCTGTTTAATAACCATAATAATGATTTATTATGTTAGCAACATTAAAAAGCAGCCTTTGGAATGCCAGCATAATTTCTTTGGTACAGATCACATATGCCAAGGTAGCAGAAGAAGGAAAAGGCCATGTTCCCTTTTCTAAGTGTTGCTGACAGCCTGGAGGCCACGGGTTAAAAAAGAGAGCAGAGAGCACTTACTGTGGGAAGGGAACACGCCCTAGAATTCAAGCAAAATCCAGTGCACATGTATTCACAGCACATGTGTAAAAATTGGTATACTGAATTATGAAAACATAAGGACAGATATGTTGTTATTTCTGGATTTTCAGACATGACAAAGTGGAATGTTTTGCCTGAGGGAAGGGAATCATCTTGGTCCTTTTTACTTTGTCCAGAAAATGGGGACAGTATTGATCCTATACAAGTACTGTGAGAAGACACATATTAGATTCAAATGTTAAAACAATGAATTAGTAAAGACCAGCAGGTGCTTCTGTTGTGTCACAAGTCTTCAGGTTAGGCTTGTTCACAGCCTCTTTTCAGCCTTTCACAGATCATGTCAGCCTCAAGATTTTTGCTTTCTACTAGGGAGAATCCCAAATTTCTGATAGGCTCCAAGCCTTCATCACCGTTTTCTCTTCTTCTACCTCTTAGTTTTTGGACAGTAATGTCCAGCCATTGCTTTTCTTGGTCTCACTGCTTTAACTCCTTCCATGCATTGATAATATAATAATGGCCAGACTTCACATGAATGCAGATCTGGGGAAGGGCTCTCTCCCCACGTGGGTGTGCCTTTCCAGCCTGCGCAGTGGATTTTTTAGGTGAGGCACAGCGTGCGCAGAACTGGCCCCACCATTTAAGTCCTAAGGTCCATTTGCCATGGCCGAGCAAGCTTGGACAGAGTGACAGTGAAATCCTCGGGACTGTCTACAGCACCCGGTACTAACCAGGGCTGCCCCTTCTGAACATCCGAGATCTGACGGGATTGGATGGCAGGGAGGCATTTAACTGCCCAGGGGATGGTCCCACTGAGGACTCGAACTCGGGGCCTTGGGATTCAGAGTCCAGAGTGCTAACCATTACACCACGGGACCACCATGCATTGATAGCTCAACAGCTTATTTACGCTAGCATATGTTTTTTTGTGTGCAGAATTTGTGGTGCATCTCCAGAAGGAATTAAGATTAGAAGGTCCCCTAATCTTGATCAAAGTAGAGAAATAAACAGATTACATAAACTGAGCAATATCTTTCTGAACAACAGTACAGAAATTCATCACCCTTTACGTTTCTCATATTTGAGATTTCATAATTTGGCAAAAGAATACATTCAGAAATTTCACAGGAAGAACTGCAGTTTCAGCTACCTGTTTTCTTCTAAGATGCTCCAAGTGATTAACAAAGTAATTAAACTCAAAATAACTCTTCTTCACATGTATTTAGCCTTGAAAATAACTGCTTCTATTTCAGACCTGAAAAAGGGCTTATGGGTGTGAAGTCTTGTCTGTTGTTTTCCAACTATACGACTTGCTCTAATAAAATATCTTAATTCTCCCATGTATTTTGCCTTGCATTTATTATTATATTTGAGTACAATTGACATATGATTTTCTATTCAAAGCCATTTCCTTCCCAGAGTGAAAAATAAGTGCAAACTCTCACCAGGTTACAGCAGAGGCCCAGTCAGAAAATTAATTATACTAACCACATGCCTAAAAAAACTAGCCTATTGAATTTTTGCACCATTTTTAATATTAAAATGAAAAAAAAAAAATCAATGTTTTAGGAAGTATAAGATGTTAGAAGTTGGCCAGAAAACTCTATCAAGCACTGCCTTCCCAATTAAGTTACCAGATATTTTGTCCAATCAATTTAACTGATTCTCCTACAAAAGTTCCACAAGATATTCATTCAACTTTCTCATGAAATACAGCCTTCAGCTCATGAACTGTCTTCATCATTTCATTCCTAACAAGTAAATTGAGTTATTTTTTTCATCCTAATAATGTTCTCTGTTTCTGCTCTTCAGCAGTGTGAGCCCCCAGTGCCAGAGAAGAGCTATAGAACTGTTTCAGGTCCTTGACCGATGTTTTCATGTATGGTAACTGGCCATTCCTACAGAATGTTAAAAATTGTTACATATCTCCATTTCTCAGTCAAAATGCATGTAGGAATCAGAGTAGATTACATTAGAGACTCTACCATTTGTGGAGGGAAATAAAAAAAAAAAAGGCAGATTACAGAGTATTTTTTTTTCTTCAGCCAGGTAAAATCATCTTACAGTCTCAGTTTCATCTCTGCACCTGTGCTATAAATATCATTAGGCCTGGAAAACATCCACTGTGAACTGAAGGGCTGTGCGTTCTGCATTTCTGGAGGACTTGGGAAGAAAAAGCTTTTGGAGTTTGCAAGCTTTAGAAATTGTTTTTTAACTTAGACAGGAAAGATTCAAGTGAGGGCAGAATGGAAAGGCACATATTTCCATTACAGGTCATCCTTAAAAAAACCCAAAACAAAACAAAACAACCCCCCTAAAAAAAACAACAAAATGAAATGAAACAAAACCCAACAGAAACTTACAAGCAGGACATGGACTGGGTTACTATTTTTCTTTCTGTTACCTGGAATTTGCATTTCAGTTCCTGTAACACTTTCCTCCTCCCATCACTTGTTTTCAGCTACTCTTTTCCATAAACAAACTTGAGAAATTGTATTTTATACAAGTCTGTGATATGTAAGTATCTTTTAGCAGTGAGGTAAAACAGTTGAAGATCACTGCCTCAGACACCATAGGTGCAAATGAAAGAGTGTGTCATTCTTGTTCAAAGAGAAATGGAGACTTTTGGCTTTACTCCAAGCATGTGAAGACTTGTACTTTTCATGGAATATTACTTTATAAAAACACTATAAATTATCTCCAAAATATAGGTAATTTTCCTACTCTTCTTCCAACTGCTCCAAGAATAAAAGAGCTTTTAAAAAGATATAAAAAACCCCACATTGCAAACCAAATGCACACAGGATAATTCCTTTTGGCTTCAAAATGCTTCCTCACAAGAGTCTCAGAGGACTTGCATAAATATGGAAAGTGGAATTGCAAACAACTGTGGTGTCATAGACTATCACATGAATTCCTATGATTATCACCTAAACAGACAAACAAAAGAGGAAAAAAAAGATACTGTTGTCAAATTCAGAAGGGAGGAGGTGGGGGGACTCTGCCTGACTTTTTGTCTTAATAGAGAACTGTCACAGCAGCTTCACCCAGAGAAACTCCAGTGCATGGAACAGCCAGGGTAAGCACACAAACCACATAACAGGGCACTCACCTGAGACCTTCCTTTTTATGTCACGGCTTTGGATACACCAAGATGAACTAATAATTTTAGCAAGTTTATGAATTATGGATAGTTAGCTGCACTGCATTTCAAACATTCGTTTTTTATAGACTGAAAACAAACAAGGAACATAACACAGACTGAGGATGCCAGTTACACAGAGTTTACTTGGGTGGGAATCTGAAGATTTCACATAAAACTCCCGCTGTTTTTCCAAAGAGAATACACCTTAAATAACTGCCACCATAAATCATTTCTATAACCATGATGGTAGCAGAAAGCAAGAACAAAAACTCTAATATCTAAATAATTTTTAAAATAGTGAATGTATGTAAATGTATGTAAAAGTATGTAAAAATTACCTGAAACGATGTGCTGGATTTTAATGAAGGCGTGCCCAAGAGCTCCCCAGACCAAAAACTGACCACAGCATTTGAGAAAGCCATGCACAATTTCAGCTCAATGACAAATTGCTGCTGGCTGGACAGTTATTCATGTAAAATTTCCATCTACAAGCCACCGCACTGGGTTTACTATTTAAAAACAAATAAGGGATCACTGGTATTTCTTCATGCTACCCATTTTGTCATGAGAAGGGGAAGAAAAACATGACAGATATGAAAGAGTTCTAGTATGAATAGGCTGAACACAAGCTCCTGTCATCCTGCTACCTGTCAAGAGAGGAGAAAAGAAGTAAACACTAATTTAAGTTAGTCTAAACTGCCTAAATAAAGAAATAAATAGATATGATTCCAACAAACTGTGCATTTATTAGATCTGTCACCTGAAATCAATGCATCATATGCCTCTACAGTTTGAGAAAAGCAGAAGCAAGTGTAGGATTACAAATTACAAATTCAACTCATTTAATGAAACAGATATATTGTGTCTTTTCCGCAAAGAAGGATTGTGATGGAATTCAAAGCTGTTAAATGAGCTTAATTCTCATCTCAAGCTCTAAAGATGCACCCCTTTGTCTGAGTTCCAAGCAGATCTCTTGGAGGATTTGATTGCTAACTTTCATAACCTGAGTAGTTTCCACCCTATTCCAGCCCCTGCTAAAGTGCAGTCAGATCATGTTCAACATATTTATACTGAAATGGGGGAGGTCCAAGCTCCCAATATATATCTATCAACCAGTGTTTTATGCAGCAATGCACCCAGTGTTATCACTCCACAGTACATAAATGAGAATTAAGACACCCAGTGAGGTGCTGACAGTGGTGGAATATCCCACTGCAGAGAGCTCTGCAGCTTATCCTAAACATACAATTCGCATGCAAATAATATGGGAATTAAACTAGTCTGGTCTCAGAAGTCAGCTGGACCCAGTCAGCCTAGCAGTATGGATACATGCTAAAAGGCACAGAGCTGAATGGGTACTCCAAGGAGAAAGGAAATTATTCATCTCTCAAACTGCTGTCATAACTTTAAAATACAGAACTTCAGTGGGCATCTCTAAAATAATTTAGATTACTCTGACAGTGTAATGTTATTTACAGCAAGTAGATTCTCAGGAGGCAAGTACAGCTTCTGCAGGAGGGAACTGCCACTGGAGTTCAAAGGGAGAAGGCAGTTGACAGTGTGCAGTCCTCTCTGGGTACAGCAAGGGATTGAGGAGGGAGGAACAAACAGCTGAAGGGGAAGAGACTCTGAAGCCGCAAAGCAAACAAACTAGAAACTTTCTCTGTTGTGACAGATCTGCTGTAGGACATTTCTAATTTCTGTCCCCAGCTACTCATAGCTGCTCCTATTACCACTAGAAGTTTCTAGCCCTTTGCTGTGCTAGTACAGGACTTTGTACGACTGCAGCCCAACCTACCACCATGGTGGGTTTAGGTGGAGGACAGACGCTTGTTTTTAATAGCCACACCTGGTTTAGTATCAGCTGTACCTAAGGGGCAAGATTACAAGCCTCAGTACTGAGAAGCAGGTCCCAGGATGTTACACATGCTCTATGACCTCAGCCTGAACACATCCATAGCACAGAAGCCACAAGGACTATTTCACTCTATAAGCAAGAATGGAGGCAGCATTTATGAAAACACTCTTGGCAGACAATGGCCTCCCCCACTCCTTAGCTTTTTTGTATTGTTCTTTACTGTGCCTAACATGCAAATTTAATAAATCATAATCCAAGGCTTGCAAATGTAAATGCCTAAAGGCATTTAAAGTGTACAGTTATTGCTTGTGCCATGGAGGCAGTGTAAGAGGGCTGTGCTCCCCACAGAGCCCTCCAGCACCCATGTGCTGATTCCCACAGGCTGTACAGGGGGGTTTCAGGGCTTCATTCCCCCAGTCCAGACAGGCACAATCAGAATGAACACATGCTGTCTTCAGGTGCCCCATGGAAATCAGCTTCTCAGCTGACTGTACCTGACATGTTGAACCACAGCAAAGCATTATGCTCCAGAAACAGTGGGGGCTCCATTTTGAGGGCTTTTTTTTTTTCCTTGAACTGAATTTTCAGAAAACATATTACTTTTCTGCAAAGGTATGTATGTGTGAGTTTTTCCCCTGCACCTTGAGGTATTCTTCCTTACCTTTGCAGCAGGACTCTAAAAGGATGTGCGAGGGCCAAGCTCACAGCTGCCAGCACTGAAGGGAAAAGATTTTGCAGTAATTACCATGTATTGGTCTGGACAAAAGTACAGACTGTACCCATTTGCAATGGACAAGGAAAGATTTAGCTTGAAGATGTTCTGCAGCAGTGACCTTTACAATGTGGTTATAGGGTTGGACTAGATGAATCTGTAGGCAGTCTCAGCTCAAAACCAAACCTACAAAGTGGAAAGAACTTTGCTATTTTCCACAGTGACACAATAGGAAGGGATGTACCTGTGTGAGTGTAAGCAGGAGTAAAAACTTTGGGAAGACCCTGACAAAACAGGGATAACCAAGGAATAGAGAAGAGGCAGATCTGTGAGTCACTGAAACAGAGTTGTTGTAATAATGCATGTAAAAGGTAGATATAGAGTGAAATAAAGGCAATCTGAAACACAAAGTTAAGAAATCCTTATTAAAAAACCCAAACCCACCAAAAACCAAAACCAAAACAAACAAACAAAACCCCAAAAATATAAAAACCACCACCAAAAATACCAAAATACCCCCCAAAATCCCAAAAACCCACAAGAAAAACCAGTAGGAAAAATAAAACCTCATGAAAAGACATGTACTATTTCATACAGTGATCACCGTTTTTAAAGAAGCCTCACAAATCTGAGAACCACTGAATAAACATGTTATGGGAACAGTCAAATTTTTAAGTTTTGATTTTTTTTCTTGGGGTGATGAAGAGAGGGAAAAATCCCATTTATTTTCTCCATGAAATGTTAGTTTTATTACACAAATATAAACCTGCTGGCCAAGATCTTTTTTTCCTCTTGAAACAGAATTTCCCAGAGAATAAAACATCATTTTCTGACTGGATCTTAATAATGTCTTCACAATATTTCCCATGGTTATGTAGGTGTTTCTACAGAAACAACAACAAAAAAAGCAACATTTAACTTCCGGAC
Source organism: Acropternis orthonyx (assembly GCA_035583155.1). Taxonomy (NCBI): domain Eukaryota; kingdom Metazoa; phylum Chordata; class Aves; order Passeriformes; family Rhinocryptidae; genus Acropternis; species Acropternis orthonyx. The sequence continues at coordinate 117,057,498 of JAWWEU010000081.1, read as the reverse complement.
TGTGTTATAAATAATAAGTGAAAATTATATACATTTAATTCCACACTACTGTAATTGTTTAGTGCCTTTGAAAAAACAAAACAAAATAAAAATTAAAAACACAAACAAACAAACAAAAACAAAACCAAACAAACAAACTCCCCCAAAACAAAAAAAAAACCCTCAAAACAAAGCCTCAGAAAGAAATTACATTAGCTATCACTTCAGATATAAGCAACCTAAGTTTAAGAATTTCCTCACCACCCCATGAAAATGTCACCAGCTCCAGGTGAAACCAGTCCATAGTAGATGTAACTGAACATAGGTTTGCACTGAACATAAAAATTGTTTAAATATAAGCAAGAAATAAACCAATTTTATCCACTGTCCAAAATGCCTAGCTAATGAAATTAAAGGGTTGTTCACTAACCTCTCAGAGTCCATTCAAAAATTAAGAGTTTGGCAGAATTAAATTTGCCAATGACATACACACACAGGGTTCCTTAGCCCTGTTCCATTCAGTTCCTTACCACAAGGTCATATGTAAGATGTCTAGATTGCTTGGACGCAATCAACAATAATCACTTTACTATTGGCTACTATAAGAAAAATTTCTCTTTTATTAAATTTAGGAAAAGGACAGAGTCCGTGGAGCAAAGAAAAATAACAAGTAGGAAAAATTTACTTACAACACGTGTTGAGTGCCTTGGCCAGGTAGATCCAAAAGCACACCCTTGAGTTTAAAATTCCCTCTTTTAAGGTCTCCCCAAATCCCACCCCATTTATGCAACAGAAGAGGCGTCCCCTTCTCCTTGGTTGGCTGTGCCGTGCTGGGGGTGGAGCCCCGCGCACTATGGTGGCCTCCAGGACCAGCCATGTGGTGCAAGGGGTTTCCTTACCCATATTTATGTACGTTTTCTCTGATCCTGTCCGCATGGGTCCCTGATGCCAGCTCCAGATTGGATCAGGCATCTTACAACTCTGCGATACGCCTTATAGGTTAGTAAAAAAAATCAGAATAATAATAAAAACCCCAAAAAAGTAAATCCCTGAGTTAGTGTTCTCTGTTTAATTCATTTGCTTGTAATAAAACCGCCCATTTATTTCTCATACTACCATTCTTTAAAATTTATCCCTAATCTGGCATGTTCTCTACATGAAGCCTTTTGTAGCCATCAGTTGAAATTAACTGAAGTATTTTCCAAGGATGCATGTAGTGCAGAAGCAACAGTTACAGTGGTAATATCCTAAATATCTGTAAAAAGAGAAAGACCCAGGATTTGTCTATTAAGTGGTGTGACATCAGATCTGATTCAGCCTGGAAAAGGAGATTCACAGGTGACAGGGAAGCATGGTAACAGGAAATCACTAAGGTAGACAGCAGGGCTACAGCTTCGTCATGGCAGAGTTCAGGTACTATAAGGATACAGGAACTAAGTATTTCTGCTTCTCCTTGTTATAATGCCCACTTTCCAAAATGGACAAGCTGCCATAAAACCACTCTGGGAATTATTCTTTTTTTTTTTTTTTTTTTTGTATCTCGTTGCTCTTTCTTCTGTCTGGAAAAGGAACCAACTTAGGGTTCACAGGCTGTATGCTTTTTTGAAAATATTTTGTGTTTTATGACATTTAAAGGTATTTTATGACTCATCATGTTGAATATATAAAATGATTTTTCAGCTAGAACTCTTTTTCCCATAGTTTTTTGAATAAGATGACTTATCTACCTCTCAGATGAACTAAGCAAAATATAATGTTTTCTCAATAGATCCTCAGAAAGACAGCAAATTCAGAATGAAATCAGTGTAAGCCAGTCATACATTCTCATACTTGAAATATATGCTCAACTAAGCAACCAACAGTGTTAAATTTCTTCCAAATAGTTGGACATATTTAGCTGCTTCTTTTGTTTGAAAATAATTCACTGAAAGATTCAAAGCTTTGCAGATTTATTTGTCAATAAACATTAATTTACAAATGGTTAGTTGAAGCATCCTGCAGCCAATGGGCGGCTCACAATCTGTTTATTGCTCCTATTGCCTGGTAGCTGTTATCACTGCAACTGCTTTCTCATACAATGACTCCTAAAGAGCTTCAAAAGGCCACCAAACACTTTTATTCAGATACACATGCAAAGCCACATACCATGTTTGCTTCCCACTAACACCCTTCCCACAGACCCGCTCAGCAAATATTGATGGAGACAGGAGAGTTGTTTTTGAAGCATTTGCCTAAGGCCAAAAATTTCAGAAGTGACTAATTATTTTGGGTATTACATTTTCAGTGTTTCCCAGATAGACATCTGCAAGGGATCTGTGTACAGTGATGGAAATCAACAATAACTCTGGATCACACCCTTTGAGAACACCTCCAGGTGGACAGCCAAGAATTAAGCAGTTCAATTCTAGTTCACTGTGGGAGTATTTTGTATTTTGTGGGGGGCTTGTTGCTTTGGTTTGGGGTGTTTTGGTGTTTTTTTTTTTTATTTTTTTGTTTTGGTGGGGGGTGGGGGAGCAGTTTTGTTTGTTTTTTTCATAACAGAACTTGAGTGTTTTTTCCACAGGTATCTTCTCTTGGCTTATAAGATTTCCATAACATAAGATTTTAGAATATCATCTTTCAGTTGTAATTAAATTCAGATAACTTGTATCTGATTTTTTTCCTTGGGGATAAAAAAAATTACGGTAAAAGGAAAAAGGAAAAGAGGAGGAGAAAGGGGACTGTGCATATTAAATGACAGGGCAAACATTCAAATTGCCATAGATACAACATTTACATTTTTCAAGGTCATGTGTCAAATACAAATGAAATAATAAACCTTTGCAGCTCTGTGGTATCCCATGTCAGGCAACTTAGGCATCAGTATCAATACAATGGCTTTGATGAACTGCACTCCTGTGCCCTGCTGCTCTAACCTGGAAGCTAAAAAGATACCAATTCAGTTTTCTAAAAAGGCACAAGAAAAACCAGAAAAAAGTGGGGCTATGAGCTACCAATATTCTTAATTGCAGAATGGTTATTTAATACAAAACCAAAAGAACTAAACTCGTGCAGGTGGACGGTAAATGGCACTGAACTGGGATGTTAACTAAAAGGTTGCATAGGCTGCATCTATGAGATTCACATCTGACCCATGAGACACTTCAAGGAAACAACAAGGTGTGAGTGTGGGTGGGAACACAGAGGTGAAGGAACTGTTATTTACACTCCTATGCATCAAAGCTAATCTTTCAAAAGACATGGGACAGCATGAAGAAGCTCCCCCAACTTGGATGATTATTTATTTTATTCTAAACTATGTAACTGCAGTGAAATCACACAGTGCCTTCCAGAAAGACAACCTATAGTTAACCATATACTGCAAAGAGGATGTATATTATAATTCAATTTAGGATATGTTATATTGTATCATTAGTGAACAATGTTCATTTAGTACAGCACAAAATGTCTTAATGGGTTTTAAAACACATGCCTCTTTTCCTTTTCTCTTCTCCTCTCCCAGCACAGCATAAAATGAAGCTATGAGTAATATTTATGTTCCATGTGCCTTTCTGGGAAGTGTATGTTACTGAAAATGTAATGTGTGACTCCAGAGTTGTATACGTTATGTATATTTTGAAACCAGTCGTTTCAGGAAATGATTAAAATTTTCAACCTTTTCACAAAATGGCTGCTTCATTCAGTCATTCCATGAAATAAAATAAAGTTTCACACTTTTAGTGAAGTTTGGGAAACTAGTAGGGAGGCACCATTAACTTAAAAAGACAACACACAAGATTATTTTTATAATTTATTTACTTCTAAAGCCATATGGACTCCTATATTTATTTCTGAAATCTTCCAGTTGCATACACCACCTGCCAGAACCAAGCATCTTCATAACTAAGGTAACTGCAAGATCTGTATTATCTGTGTTTTGCTTTTCAGTGTTTTCATCCACCTGAAGATGACGCTTTACTGAGAGCCCTGCCTGCAAAGCTGGCACTGCCCAGGCTCCTACCAGCTGGCCAGGACAGCTGACAAGGACAAGGGGCAGGATTTTGCAGGCAGTGGTTGGAAAGGTGCCTTAAAAGCGAAGTGCCAGTTAGCTCATGGGTATTCGTGGGTGCAGTATTTGGTGAACCTGGATGAATCCTTTCTGACAGAGCTTGAGCTACAGGAACAGGTCTCCTTTCATTTAGTGGTGCGTCCCCATTTCACTGCCTACCACTGCATCAGATGTGGGGAGAAGTGTGTCTGCCGGGTACGTGGATGCACCAGAGTCATCAGAACGAGTGCTGAACACTGATTGCAGATTGTGCTGACTCTGGAGATGGTTGTTGATCCCTGATAGTAGAGAGCTTGAGCTGTGCCCACATCTGGGATTGACACCAAACCAAGATACACAGTGTGTGCAGTTTATTCCAGATTGATGGGTGCTGCTTTCAAGAACTGGACAAAGCGAGACCCCACAGTCCAGCTCCACGAATTATTGCCTGCCATCCATGCTAGGAGCACTTGCTTAATATCTCCTTTGAGAGGTGCCTGGATTTGTGGATATCTTGCTTTTCCATACACCAGGCTAAGTTGAGGCTGCAGAAGCTTCAGTTCTAGGATGTCTTCAGTAGCAATTTCAGTTCTTTTGCCACTCTGCAACACAACAGAGATACTGAGTAGGATAAAAATATTTGAAAACTTGAAGGCAGTTTCTGGTGTTCTCTCTGAGATAAGGGCTCAGAGAACATACAAAATCTGAGAAGGTGGTCTTGGTACACCATTATACCCTTGAAATTGTCTTAAGATCAAGGTTGCACGCCTATAAAGTCAGCTTGTCCTCATGATGAGTATTCATCGTTTATAGTCAGTTTTATAACAAGAGCATTAGTCAAGGATTTTGGCACAAAAAACAGAAAAATCTGAAATGCTCAGCAGCCTGTCTTGCGATGTTTGTGTATTTAGAAGATAAATGCTTTATAACAAGAATACATAGTAATACTTGCTTTTCTGACAATATGTAATTGTCTTCAATGTTCACACGGTATATGGGAGATACTTCTTTAGTCCAATATTTTCTATTAGTTTTTTCTGGTTGCCACACCATATAATTTCACACCTGTGTGCAGCAGAGGAATTATAAAAGAACTAAGTAGCAATTCCATAATCAAAGAAGAGATAAACGATGATGAGAGCAGAAAGGAAAAAAATAAAGAAAAGGAAAAAAAAGTAGACTGTTCTTTAAAACTTACTCTACAAGCAGGCAGTGCTCAAGTCTTGAGCTGAGTCTGGGACCTTGTCTTATCTTTTTGATCTCAGTAACAGCTGCACTGTATCCTTCCCTTAGTATCAAGCACTTTGAGCACTTCTCATAATTTTTTTTAAAGTTCTTTTCTGAAGCTACTTTTAAAATCCAGAGGCAACTCCAGCAGTCACTGCAGAACAAGCAAAGGATCCTTATCCAATAACATCCCTTTTCACAATATGCCTGTTACTGGGTGAAACAAACAGTCAAATAGTCTAGAGGAATATGCAGCACGTCAGTCATTGCTTAGAATGCATGAAACTTTTAGTCATTTTATCAAATCAGTGACTGAAGGAGTCATTTTGCAAAATGACTGAAAATTTCAGTCATTTCAGAAAATCACTGGTTTCATGATACTACTGACATACCATGTGCTAAAGGGAAAGCTTAGGCTGGAAGCGGGAAGCAGATCGTGTTCTTCAAACCCCCTCTTGTGGCTGTGGGGAACAGCATCATGAAATACCGCATTTTACTGTAATCTTTTGTTTAAAGACTGCAGTGATTGCTGAGGAAGGAAGAATATTGGGAGCCCTTGTTTTGCAGTGGACTACATTATGATGTTTCATATTCTTCCTTGAAAATCTCTGACAAAGGAGTTTTTTAGGGATTTTTTTCCTTAAACTCATAAGCAATAGTACATGTGGTTTGAGCTGGATGCCTTTGCAGAGATCCAGGACAAAGGAGTTGCCATAAAGGTTCCATAGGGTTGAATCCTCTGGCTATTGTATGTCAGCTGTGACTATTTAATTTTAGTATAGCTGTATAGGTCTTATATAAGTACAACTTTCATTCTGTTTTCTGAAAAGCATTTTAAAGCTGCATAGCCTTTGGGCAGAGCTGAAACAAAATTAATATGTCCAGAGAATACTTTCTTAGCAGCTAGTTAGCAATGAAGAAGCTTTCAGAAATGCATATGAGCAGCTATTCAAATCCAAGCAACTTTGGACAAAAGCTGTCCATAGGGCAAAACTCCTTGTTTTCCTAAGTAGAAACCAAATAATTGATTCTCTGGTAACATTTGATGGGACTGAAACAATGAGATGACTTTGTAATATATACATTGTAAATAGAGACCAGGGTAAGGAGAGAGGTGATTGTGGTTTACTGTAAAATTTCTTTCTTAATTCCAAAGCACTTTAAAAATAATGCAAATGATGGCAGAAATTTTGGTCAATACCCTATGTCTGTGGTGCTGCCTTCCTGTGGAAGGAAATTTGCACTTTGGCTTTGGGAAATTGGATGTTGAGGATCCATTTTCAGAAATGGTATCACCCTTTGAGTCCCTGTCAAAAGGATAATGTGAGAAGGAGAGTTAAATCCATCAGAGCAGATCATTACTTCGTTTGGAGCTAGCTACTCTGAACAAGATCAGCAAAGGTATGCTTTGTAGGGCTTCATCACAAAAGCATTTGGACACCATACAGGTCTGTGATACCTCATTTTGCCAGCATTCCCCTCTTCCCAAATCCCATATACTTCTTTCTTCCACTATTTTTTCATGAAATTATTTTAAATAAATTTTTAATCTAATATAAGTAAACATTTTTCAGTATAACTACAGCTACTCATTTCTGCTTTTTTCTTTTTTCATTTATTTTAATTTTGTATTTACAATGATATTGAGAGTCATTGGACATATAGCTTCTAACACAGTAACCTGAGACAATCTGGTAGAAGTCTATTTTATTGTGCTTTCTGGCACACTCAAAGACTACAAAGATCAACTAAAGTACTTCACACCAAAATTTAGAGGAAGTGGGTCTGATCTAATGCAAAACAAAATGATAGAACTGCAGAATTTTATAAAGGCTTTCATTAGTATGAAACATCCTAAGCAGATAATAGTTTTAAAATATAATATGGAAAAACATTACTGAATCTACAGAAAAGAAATAAAACAGTTAGTTTTGCTCTCCTAGTGTTCCCCTCGCCCCCCACATAAGGTGTCCAAAATGCTGACCATTGTTAAGTTCAATATACTGCATTTAAAGCATTAGGGAAACAGCTCACTGAGTTTGTGCTACGTAGGTCTGTAAAAACTAAACTGAAATGCCTTTTCACATGAGAAATTATAGAGACTTTTTAGGGAAACATTCAAATATTTCATTTTGGAATTGTGACTATAAAATCAGCTGGAACACATTGTTTTTCCCTAGCCAAACCTGTCATACGTGATAAAAAACACAGCATGAATAATGGCTATGCATTCTTTTGACAATAAATGCCTCAACAGTGTGGTTTTGTTCATGTCTCTATATATTTAAAGGGCTCAAGGTTTGGTTCCTGACTCTGGCACGGTTTTTGCAAATGTATTAGGTCAAGATGAGGACTTGTAACAATGACTCTGAATCTGCTTGAATGTGTCTGAGTTTGAAACCAGTGAAATTCCACTGTGCTCCACTTCAGAATGTCCCAATGTGCCTCAGCTCCCTAAAATTATCTTTCTGGAAGGCAAAATTTATTAGCTCTGTGAAACACCCTTATGCTGTGACAACAGGGAACAGACTGGAGGACAAGGGCAAATCAGGACTGGCCCAAAGCTCCTCAGCAGGACAGGACAAATTGAATTTTTTCTCATTCTTGAACTCATGTCATAATCACGGTAGTGGCGACACAGCTTCTCTGTGTAACATCTTTCCTAAATGACCTGTGGAAAATGCTGGCCCAGGGAAAGACCAGGCAGCCTTCCTGGGAGACAGCAGCAGGTGGAGTGGGAGCCTGCAACCTTCCCAGATACTTGGGGATCAGCAGCCTCTGTCCTGGTCATATCACAGCCCCCTGCAGTCCCTGCTTTCCTCTATGGCTGCAGGAGGTTTGGGCCTCACAGAGGGTTATGTGGGTCCTTGAAACCTTGACTTAAACCTTGCCTTGCCTTGCCTTGAGTGGTGGCATATGTTTCAGGACTTATAATGACCAGGCACAAACTTTCATGGAACCTGCTATAAGTCTGAATGAAACATCACACAGCATTAAGTTTTTCCATCCCAACAGTTTTAATTAAGCCAGCCAGTTCATACTACACATTTATCACCATTAAACCCAGTATTATTTGCTGAAGTGAATGTAGACATGCAGAGGAGTCAGGTATTAGTAACCACTCCTAAAGTGTACTATACATACACAGCTACTCTATTGATTTCCAATATTTAATATTCCACAGTGGCCAGCACAGAGCAAGCTACACTAATGGAAATACTAGTATATTATTCTCAGTCCCTTAGCCAACATTTGGGACATTTATTTTTATTTACCTAACACTGAAGGAAAGCTCTATCCCTAATAAATTTATCCAAGTGAGAAGCTACTTTCAAAGAACACAATACTTTGAAGACATATGATGCAAAAAGCCATGCTTTTAAATGTCACTTGTCTACTTTATTCATGTGATACTTTTAAAATATATTTTAAGTATTTTGCACCTGTGCTGTCTATTTAGTGCTTTTGCACTCCCAGCTTGCAGAGTGGGCAGTTTCATTGTCAGGCTGAGAAAGTTGGGGCTGTTCAGCCTAGAGAAGAGAAAATTTCCTGAAGACTTCATAGTAACCTTACAGTATCTAAAGGGGGCCTACAAGGAAGTCTGAGAGGGAATCTTCATCAGGAACTGTAGTGACAAGACAAATGGAAATGGCTTCAAAGTGAAAGACAGTAAGTTTAGATTACATGTTAGGAAAAAATTATTTACTGTGAAAGTGGCAAGGCGGTGGAACTGGTGCCCAGAAAAGTTGTGGATGCCCCAAACGTGGCAGTGTTCAACGCTTTGAGCAAGCTGGTCTACTGGGAGGTGTCCCTGCCTGTGGCAGGTGGGGTAGAACTAGATCTTTAAGGCCCTTTCCAAACCAAGCCATTCTATCATTCTGTTGTGTGGTTGTTGTGCTGTTGTGATCACCCTTCTGCAACAGAAGCATGACAAGTTGGCCATTCTTTCCTTCTCTTTTGCTTGCTCCATGAATATGTTTCTACTAAGTTAATTTTATTTCTCCAAGATGTATAACTGGTGTACTTCTAAACCTCTTGACCTATCACCTGTGTATTTCTGAAAATAGTTTGCTAGGGAAGGGACCAGATTCCCCCTGTGCTCTTGTTTTCAAGCTTTATTATTATGGGATTGGACTTCAGGAAGATATATTTTTAAAGAGCACTTAATTTGTTTTGGTCTCACAGATACAATTTTTTCCTGTGAATTCTGCCATTAATTTCCACATGAGCAGCTTCTGGTGAAGGTTGAGTACCTTTGAAACTCCTCCTTCAACTCAGATGTTTTTCAAGTGATATCTGTGAGCAGAGGGAGCCAAACTGTGGGTTCAAGACCTGTAATCACTGTCTGCTTGGTCAAAGACTCCAGCATTGGCAGTAATTAGATAATAGACAACAAAAACTGCAAGATGGAACAGATTTTAGGAAGCAGAAAAACGGTTTTGGTATGTTTACATACAATTGTGAATGTGTAAAACCATTCTAGGGCAAGTTATCCATTCACCAGAAGTTTTCTTAACCTTTCCATAGCAAGTGAGAACAGCCAGCTAAGAGTTTTTTTCATCAGAATAGATTTAGTGAGTTGAGAATTCCCAGTTCTAGGTCTTCTAAAAGGCATATCAAAATGACATTATTTGTCTATCACATCCACTTACCAAGTAAGATCATCTTGACATTTTTTCTATAGCAGCTTACAAAAGTATTCAGTCCAGTCATCATATCTATTTCTTCTCTTTTAAGTTTTGCTTCTGTCATTTCCACGGCTTTAAGATGTGACACTAAAGACCCACTCTTCCTCAGAAAATAAAGCTTCAAGGTACAAAGTGCTTCTTGAAGATCAGTTCTCTTTCAAGCTCTGATGTTACTCCCAGTTGCATCAGCCTTCTGTCCTGCCTCCTGAACCTTCAGTAACAGGCAACATAGGGAGACTTTGCAAAACATGAGGAAACTGATCATCATGAATTGGATTTGCCTGACCATAAGAAAAATTCTGAAGAGCTATTTGTTTGTCAAGAAGTAACCTTTATCAGCAGAGAAGCTGAACAGTTAAAGATATCTTAGAGATCTATTTTTTAAACCTTAGTATGTTTAAAACTCACATAAAAATTAATGAGAATCACTTAGTTCTTACTGTTGATAATTAAGGGATCTAACTCTTTTGAGTGTGAAAACAATCAAGTGTCAAGCAAAAAGTGACATCTGCTGTAAAATGAAGACTGGAGACTTTAAAATATCCTCAGTCTTCATTCCTGGCAAAGATCATGTGCTACCCCATGGGGGTCAGTTAAAGAAATGTGAAAAAGCTGACAATTTGGCTTTTTACCTAAATTTAGAATATAAAAATTAGTTGGTTTGGATCATGCCAAAGTGGTCAAGTGTTTCTTAGAAAGTGGAAAACTACTGAAAAAAACTTTTCTTTTTTTTTTTTTTTTTTTAATTTCTTACTGATTTTTTTTTTTTTGAAGCAATTTCAACAAACTTATCACAAACTTACAAATAGTTTCATCTGACCTGTGCTTACATTTACAGCAAAGAAATCACTCGAGCAAAAGACATTCATCACCTCTGGGAACAACAAACACCTTTTTTTTCCATGCAGCTTTCCTGAACACTAGTAAGCCATTAGCCATATCTGCTGCTTCTTGCATTCAATTACCAAACACGATGTGTTTGCCAGACCATATTTTCCACATGAAAGTATTCAACATACATTCAACAAACATTTTTCACAATTCTTGTTCTATTCCAACAATTAATTTTCTTTTGATCAGAACAGGGAGTAGGGTCCATGATCAAACATGAGAAATGCTATTTCTACATGTTAAATGCAAAAATCTTGAAGGACCCAAGATCTGTATCCAAATTATAGCACTCAGACTGATTCTCAAGAGTGCTGAAGTGCAGTTTCTTTCTGTATTTTTAATTTAAAAACAATACCCACATTGTATAATTGTACTCTTTTTTTTCCTGAGCTACTGTTTCAACAGCAGATGCACACCAGAAATGACAAATACTTTAAAAAACAACAGGAAAGGTGCTTTAATTAATTAATGCACTGTTTGAAGCAGTTTTGGATGCAGAATCTATGGGGGAAGTTTATGAATATTTTGTCTGAACAGTTCTTCTGTTTCCCAACAATTATGTAAATATTTTAATAGTCTAGCAAAAATGATGCATCCCTGATGAAAAGTTAAGAGACAAAGGGAAAAAAAAGTTGTTTTCAACCTTTGTACTATTTCTGCCCCAAAACTGGAGATGTAGCCCGGGGCCAGGCAACTTCAACCTTGTTAACTGAGCCATGAACATCCTCCAGGGAATGACTAGAATTCATTGCAGGCTCACCAGAGCACTGTAATGGATTCAGCATTAGGCTTCAAATGCAAGGGATGAACTTGGATGGGCCTGCAAAAGGTCTGGTCTGCAAAACAGGAAAGAACAAACACTCTGCATGCAAACTCCTTGCACTATCTTTAGAAACCATTTTCTGCAGGTTTTTTCCTTTCTGCAAGAAAACTACAACTTTCAGGATATAGTCCCTTCCTAATTATATTCAAATGTGAGAAACTATTTTGGGGAAGGGGAAGACATATGACAAGGTTGAAAATATAGCTGTGAAATAGTGGTAACAACACATTATTGCTTTTGCATTTTGGTTTGGTGTGATTTATTTTTTTGTAGGTTTGTGTGTTATTGTTCCTGATGTTTTGGTTTTTTTTAAAAAAAACTTTCCAATCCCATTTCCTCCTCCCCCCACCCCCCGCTTTGCTGAAATCCAGGCAGGAAGGAGGACTTCAGTGTGATTTTTTTTTTTTTTTTTTTTTTTGGATATTTGAGTTTTCTGGAAGGCAACAGAATATTCCAATATTCCCTATTAACCTATAGTGTGTCAATAGCAAAAAAGCCTTATGGTAGCTCTCCTGTTTTCATTTTCAATCTACTATTGCTGGAAGGGATAATCTGCTTAGTCTCTGCTAGGTAGGAGGGGAGCCTGGGAGTTTCCATATTACTTCTTGTCCTGCAGGATCCTGGTGTTTTCCCCCCTGCCATTTTGCAGGGTCCTGCTGAGAGGATTGCAGAACCCTTCTCCAAATCCCATTTTTCACTTGGCATGACACAGCACTAAATCATCCCATTTACGTAAACCTGTTCTGTGGGACCATTCAAGGACTGCCCTCCTCTCAGCCTGGCACTACCTGAAGCACTTGCTTTTCCTTCTTGTCTTAAACAATTGTGAGGAAACTACAGATAATCAAGGAGTTTTCTTTGGGAGGCAAGTTATTAAATGTGAATGCTGTAAATACAAGGCTCCTAAATCCCTCCTCATATTTTTAAACACACAGATACCCTTCCCCCATATTTAAAAGCATGCCAGAGGCTGCCGGTCAGCTCTCTTTCAAGGTTATTTGGAAGGTCTTCACTTTCCCTAGTGTCAGCAACCAGACATGAATCACAGCATTCACTGAAGGAAGGGCTGCCTGTTGGATAAAGTATTACAGAACACTCCTTTCAGACTCATCCAAAGCACCGCCAACGTCTAATATTAAACCCCAGTGATAAGTAATAGTTGAAATTAAGCAACGTGGATGTCAAAATCAGTTGGATCTGTACAAAAGCAAACCCAGTGCACTTTGAGAAACACTGAAACAGTAATACGAGGAGAAATCAGTGTGTAAGTTGTCTGACCTCTTTTTTCCCCCCCTTCATTCCTCCCTCACTCTCTCCTCTGTCCCCAAAGGAAGTTCAAGATATTTTCATATTGTGGATGATAGAGACGACTGATCTGCATAATGAAGCTGAAAGCAGCCTGCTTGTGTTGAAGCTCCTCCTCTGCATGTTACATGCCAGCAGAGATTTGCTGCAAAACAGGAGAGCTGCAATGCAGCATTTTCCTCTAGAACTTTGCAGCTGTATTACAGTTCCAAGCACACCACAAAAAGACTTTTGTTTACAGTATTTAAATTCAATTTAAATGGTAGCTGTTAAAAGGAGGCAGATGAATCACTACGTACCCACTAAGGCTTTAGTGCTCACCCACCCTAAGGCTATTATGCTTAACTGAATTACTTCATGTTCTTCATAGTTACAATTAATTTTCCTATTGTTTTATGGTACCATCTGCCTCTAATAATTAGTGGTCCTTAATATTTGGCTATTAGCAGTCCTTCATACTTATCTAGAAATAAGATGCCTGGGTGAAAAAGCAGAGTCATAAAGGAGCTCAGAATACAGAAAACCACTAAGTAGGAATGATAAGGGCAGCAGTCTCAGAAGGTGGAGAAACTTCAAGGAAAACTTCATATTGAAATCATCTTTCATTTTCCTCAAGAACAACAGTGTTAGTTCCTAATAAAGTTCACAGTTCTGCTCCCCAAGCTGTATAATGTCATCAGAAGGTCAGTCGGGCTGGCAATATCCTACTTCCAGAAGTCAAAGCTGCAAACATTAGGTAGCTCCCATCCCAGGCAGTGAAGCAACTGCCTTTTCTCTTTCAAGTCCATATTTCTTTAACATTATCTGAGCTTAGCAATGCAAGATGTTACAAGGTCATTTCCAATATGCTGTCCTACACCTCAAGCCCCAAAGCATTGTTCCAATTTACTCATGAATCTGAACTCCAAATAATGTGGAAAAAGTTAATGGCTTGTTCCAGCTTCTCCCCTCTTAGGCCCTACACAGAAGTATTAGTTTAATGCACCAACATTTCCTTTACAGGTTCAAAATATACTGCAGTTGCAAGTGAGAAGAATAACAGTGTTCTTAGATTAGTTCCCCATGGAAATAGTCACCAAACCAGTCAGCATAATTACCAGACTCCAGTGAAGAAAAATCCTGGATGAAAAAATATATTGGTGCCAATGATAACATTCAGCTGATGGAAAACTCTGACAGAGCTCTGGGGGAAAACTATTCCAATACTCTCTTGCTTTTGACATGATATGAAGAAAATTCATATAGAAGAATTATATTTGCACAAGGTTAGTAATAAGAAATCTCAAATTGGATTTCTGCTCTGTTTTTTTTTTTTTTTTTAAAAAACAACTTCCTACATGCTGGATTTAACTACTGATTTCAATAAAGCCAGTATTCAACTCTCATTGACTGCAATGCAGCCATTTCTCCCTGAGCCTGAAAAATACTTAGCTTCCCACACATGCACACATGAGCGGAACAAAAGAGCAGAAACTACATACCCATGTGCCTCCTATAACATCTTATATCAATTGCACCTTACAGACCGACAGCTGCAAGTGTACTTTGCACCAAGCTTTCACTGTACCTTTGAAGCTATAGCACAGAGCATTAAAGCAATTGCAAACAGCCATGACTGTCACAAATGACAGAAGCATTTCCTGCCTTATCTTTCTCCTGCCATCTCACTAGAGAAGGCAGTTTTATGACGGGTCCTTATTTAGATGATCATACTCTGATTTTCTGCTTCTTCTGTTGCGATTGACTGAAGATCGATCAGTTGTTGATAAGCACTGTGGATGCTAAAATATGTCACTCCAGAAAGAGCTGTGTACATGCAGTCCAAAATAGCAGACCCCTCTCCTTTGCAGTACCTACACCTTGCTGTACTACAAATATCAAACAGCAAAGTCTGTCCTGAACATGACAAACTCTATTGCTTTGCCTGAACTGGCCTCTGATGGAACAAAATTAATCATTGTTTCCACAAAGACTGTACAGATGTCCAGAATATGGGACCTTCCTAGATACTTTATTCTTTTGCTGAGTAGAGCACTGGACTGGTTAGTGCCTAATTTACTGACTGCTGAGAGGGTTTAGCAGCACTCTTTATGTTCCTATACATGCCCTAAGCATCTGCTCCCTCTTACTGCTAGAGACAAAATATGAGGCTAGAAAGACCTGTAGCCCAACCTCTGCCTTGTGATTGTAATCACAGTTTAAATTCACAGTACAGGTTTCATAACAGAATTTGCAACTAATTTTTGCTGATCCATGCTAGGAAGAGAAGGTACTAGAAGACCCCCTCTCCCTTCACAGACCCTTCCACCCTTAGAAGACCCCCTCTCCCTTCACAGACCCTTCCACCCTCTGTCCCTGCCCTCATACCACCAGCACCAGGTAGGGCCTGTTGATGAGGGCATATGTGAGCCCTAAAAACTTCCTTCAGGCCCACAAACTACACCACAATTAGGGTCAGGGGAGACAACAAATTTCAGATGTATGGAAAATTACTCTGGACTTGAGTGTAGCCACTTGGACCTAGCTGAACTAATATAGCCGTTGCTCAAATGATGAGCAATTTTGATCCTCACAAGACTGCTCCTTAATTGAAACTATTCAACAAATGTTCTCTGCAACTGTAATTCAGCCAACTGATTGTTTGTAATCTTTGCCTGTGACTGCTGCATTCCTTACAGGAAGAATTCTCTTTTCCTATACTCATTTACATCTGAGCATCAGGCCTGCAAACCAGGGTATTTTGGTTATCAGAACATTCACAAGAAAACGTTAGAGGGACAAATCCATACTTTCCAGCTACTTGAAAAACATATCCTCGAAATCACCTGTGACCATTGATTTTACACAACCAAGTACTTAAATCCAACCTAGAACCTTGGCAACTACAGGGATATTCAGGGTGTAGTAGATGGGAACCATTAGTACCTTACTATAACCATTATGCCAGTGATGAGCTGTCATTAGTTGAAAATTAAAATTCCCACTTACAAAAAAATCCTTCCTTTCCACTGCTTTGGAACTATTTAATATGTACTGCCTCAATACATGACTCAACACATGCTTTAGTGAACTCCGACCTTGGTGGATACTACAGTTGTAAGTTATGGCATTGGGCTTTTTTACAGAGGCATTTCATTGTAGCTCCACTGATAGAGTAGGATCCCAGTGGCAACAGATCATCAAAGAAATTTTCTTTTTCACCTGTTTAACCAACTTTGAACCTGCAAAGTATGTAGACTAGTAAAGAATAAGAGAAAAGCATGGACGTGCAACCAAAGTGTTGGACAGCTTAATTAGCAAGGTCACAAGGAGGGGAAAAAAAAAAACAAAAAAAAACCCAAAAAAAACCCAAAACCATAGAGTTACTTCATACTCAAATGCTACTTTGTCTTTATTCCTTTATGTTGTTGCAATTAAACTGCAGATTACTATTTAATTTCCCCAAATGGGACAGTTTTTCACAGAAAATGGATGTCCTCCTGGATCTCTGAACTCTCTGAGATGTAAGTTATTCAAACAGTATTAAATTACCCTGCAGTAGTAATTACTCAGCCTCAGACCTAAGCTGTAAATGGCAATAATGGAAGATTCCACCACCACCAATCCCACCACCCAGTATTAGTCCCTAGCTTAAATATCTGCATTGTTGATTTGATTTAGGTTTTTGCTGGCTTGTTACTACTCCTAATATGGGTGACTAGAATACAATCAACAATAGTAAGGATGGGGAATACGAGGCGGGAACAGCATGTCCTGATCAAGCAAGAGACAAATTAAAAACATCTTTATTCTATTTGCAGAAAGTTCTGCCAATGAAACCATATAAAATCAAAATTTAATCAAATCAATATAACCTAATATACAAGTCCAAAGCCCAGCTGTATAATTTAAGAAAGTGGCTTTCTCTGATTAAGTGGTCAACTCCCTGGAAAAATACAGACATTGTCAGTAAAATTTTTTGACATGAGATAAGAGAGATATGTTTTTCTGAAATGTAAATAAATAACAATCATTAAACTCAGGCAAATATTGCATAACAGAAAGACAACCTCAATGGAACTGGGTGCTCTGACAGGACAATGATACTCTTCTGACAACCTGAGTGTCTTTGTTTCTCTGTGAATTTCTAATGCTTAGTTAAACCAAAGAAGACACCACTGTAAAAACCTTATGACTGACTTAAAATTGTATGTTTCATTAATCTGTGTTAAGGCACAGATGTGCCAGACCTTAAATTCTTCACTAAGAAGGAATAAAGATATTCTTTGCTCAGGGCTGCTCCATCACTTAGCCAGAAACAGCCAGTTCTACAGTACAGTGCAGGTCAAATAATAATAAAAATTCACGCTTCTAACCCTTCAACAGTCAGAAATTTCAGGATTTAAAAATAACACACTTGAGATGCATTAAATGTTCATTAAAATTAATGAGAATGATGTGATTCTTACAAAAAGTACAGCATTGTCTAGTGAAGGAACTGTTTAGTCTCACAAGTGAACTGAGAGTGTTAAGCCTGGTGGTACCAGATAAAATACATGACAAAGCTGTATAGAAAAATTCACGTGGCCACCTGGAAAAAGAAAATCACATTTCTGTCAGCTCTATTTTATCATAGATTTTGTTACTTTTTCCACATATACTGAGAGCAGTTTTCACCCAGTACTTTGCGATTTTTATCTTTTTTCTGTGATTTTTTTTCTCCTTTCATGCAGCACAA
The DNA here is from genome assembly GCA_035583155.1 of Acropternis orthonyx. Lineage (NCBI taxonomy): Eukaryota > Metazoa > Chordata > Aves > Passeriformes > Rhinocryptidae > Acropternis > Acropternis orthonyx. Next base: position 117,039,841 of record JAWWEU010000081.1, on the reverse strand, counting down.
TCTCTCCTCTGTGTTTCATGACCTAATTTTACCTCTTTGCCCTTGAAAGTCTGTATTCATTACCAGGCAAAATAATGGCAAGGAGTAACAAAAGTACCATGCTACAGTTTTCATGGTTGGATGCAGACATTGATAACTTTCACTCTGCTCCAACTCTGAATAGTATTTAAAACCCACAGATCTAAGGTCTTGCAAAGAATGGAGCAAGCAAATTAATTTTTCAAGGGGAAAATGTAAGATAAAAATAGGAGTTCCAAGACTGTGGGAAGCATCTAGTAGGCATAAAAGAGAGTTGAATTAATATTAATAATGTTGACTACAACTAGAGGTCATTAGAAATTGTCTGCAGAAATAATTTTAGCTCATAGTTTGGCAAAAGTGAACACGTTTTAAACATGTAGGAACTCTACACAGTGATTCAGACATCTGGTTCCTCTCTTACATCGCTGCTACAGTTTGAAAAACTACTACACTAAAACAGCAGGGAAGGGTGTGGAGTTTGTGGCAAAGAGTAGGAGAGGGGTCTGTCCCTGTTGGTGTCAGTGAGGTGCTCTGGGTGTGTCAAGTCTCCCCTCTGCTACCTTTCCCATTGCCTATCTGGTCCCCCCAGCCTGGGCACTCAGCAAGGCAAGTACCCTCCCTGGCCACCAGAACACAGATTGCTTAGTTCAAATGGTGCCATCTCAGGCAAGACCTCAAGATACTAATTAATATAAAAAGCACTAAATAGACAAGGACATATTCCATTCAAGTTAATCAGTGCTTAACAGGACAAGGATTTACCACAAAGAGTTGTCTCCTAATAAACCATGCCAGCATGAGAGAGTCTGGCCGTTTACTGCAGTTCCTTAATGGCAATAAAGCAAAATTAAAGCAGAGTCAAGTCCTGTTAATTTGTGGTGCAGTGACAACATTTGCAATAACAAAACAACAACAATAATAACAAAATACATAAAAGAACAATAATTAATACAGAAAAGGAAAACTAGAAATATAAAAGAAGTACATTTTCTGTACGAAGCATGGAAATGTTTTAAGCATTGCAGTGACATAGCCTGTGTGTTTTACCTAAGGCAGGTCTGCAGTAATTGCAAAATCTCAGGCCAGACTGCAGCCAGATTAATCCTCTCTCTCTTCTGAGTCACTGAAGTGTCACTAGAGATTTGTATCCTAAGATGATGCCTTGGGACAGTCCCACCATACAGCTGGTGTCAAGTTACCTGATAGCCCAGCAAGAAAGGACTGTCAATAATCAGATCCCTGAAAGAGAAGCAATAGCACTGCACTGATCAAGCACAAAAGATCTTCAGTAATAACCATTCAAAACATCAGGCAGCCTGAGGAAAATGAGCAAAAAAAACCCCAACCCCAACTACAACAAGAAAACAACAGCAGCTAGTAAGGACTGTACAAAGTTAAATGGAAAATTACTAGACTCAGCAGTTGTCTTACTAGGTTATTAAAATTTATATTAAATTTCATATTAAATTTCAAAAGCTGTATTATCACTCATGTTTTGATAATAGTGTAGTGAAAAAATTAGGAAAACCCCCAAATGTAAATAAAATAACACTTCTTTGCTACAGTCCATATGGGAAGAAAGACTGATATACACCACTTATTTTCAGTCTTCCTGACATTTCAGTTTCTACTCTCTAGTATTCAGTTATCTTAACCAAATGCCAAAAGTCAGCTACTTTAAAATGCTAAAGTAGAATATACCAGCTAAATTCTGTGTAGGAAAACAGGTCATAGAATGCAATCCCAGCCCACTAAATCTGCTTAATGCAGACACACTCCTTTCCCACTTTTAATCAATACCATGACTTTCAGGAGATATGCAATGTTCTGCTGCTAAAATAAATGTCCTTGTATCAGTAATTCTGAGATCCTATTATTTCAAGAAAGTAATGAAATATATAAAAGAAACAACTTTGCAGGACCAGGGCCAAACTGCCTATATGGATATAAAACATTAAGTCACGTTATATACGTAATGAAGACAGATGTATACAACAAAAAATCCTGAAAGTAAAGAAGAAAAATCAATTATTTTCTCTAAGCCATGCAGTTTTACTATAGATATTCCTATCTTCCCAGAAGAATGCAAATGACAGTGCTTTTTTACCATGACAGCTTTCCTTAAAATACCTTTTTTTTGTTTCAGATTCTAAGGATAAAGAAGAAAAAGGATTGTTTTATGCTTCAGTTTGATTTTTTTTATATTTCTTACTTTATAATTCATTTTCAAATGATGAATTTATGGCAACAGGAGTGAAATCTAAATCACTACAGGGGCACTATTTTTTTCATTTTTCAGAATTACATACGTGTATAAAACCAATATTCTAAAATACGTATTATTACCACACAGTAAAGAAAAATGCTCCTTTTTATCAAGGAGCCTGTATACTCCTGTGTGCAACATTAAATAGTCACACAGGGATGTAAGTATCGCCATGGTTAAGTTACAGCACCTAGAAATTATGGCCAAAGCTCTAGAAATGGGATCGACCAAAGTCAGAATGCAGAGCAGAAGAAATCCTGAATTGCAGATAGAAGATGCTGCAGGGCAGGGAAGGTGTAAATCCTGGGAGCAACCCTGAGATACTCACTTGTGTGAGGTATGGATGCTCTGCCCAGTCTGTAGGCCTTGCACCAGGTAGAGGAGGCTCTCTGATGTGAATGTGCCTTGAGAAACCACTCCTGGATAAGTGACCAGCACCCAAGGCCCCAGGCTGATAAGTCAGGCTGCCACTAGCCTGTTCATATGTGGAAATACCTTCATCTGTCAGTTCCATAATTTTGGCTTCCTTGACTGTACAGTGGTCTGCTGGCAATAAAAAAAATGGACAAAAAAAGCCAAGCTAGGCCAGTTAAGAGCACAGTTTAAGACATTTATTTGGAAAGAGTCTCCATTAAGCCATGGGGAAACTTGCATATGTGCCTTCTATTTTAACCAGAAGGCTTCTGTATATTACGTTCTTCACACCCAGCTAAGATGATCCTGATTTTAGTAAAAAACAGGTAATTAGGAAAGACTCACAACAATTATGCATATGCTTTTCCTTGAGTTATCTGAATTCCTGACTTCATTATATGGCAACAAGGATGCTTTTGAAGGAGTAGGTTCTGGTACTTCAGCTGCATGAACACAGCACATGCAGTGGGTGCCATTATTCTTAAAAGGTTGTAAAGGACCCAACCACTTAGAGAAATTAAGTGACATAGCCTGGCTCTTGTTCAAGCACTAAATATGAGGACCCTATGGTCTTGCATTTTGTATCTGTCCTGCATAGTGGAGAAGGTCAGCAATGTTGGACTAGGTTCAGTAAAGAAATTGATATTTGCCTTTATGGTGCCAAAAGAAAGAAAAATACAGCAAAACCACCTCCGGTTCTAATGTCTTTTTAGGACCACAAATAAAATGAAAGACCATGAACATACTCTAAGTGTTTCTATGGCATGCAGACTTTATTTCTGTCTTCATCAAGCCTTTAATTTGCACTTGCCACTATTGATAAAATTGTCTACCCTGTATGGACAAGTTAATAGCAGTATGTAAATTCAGTCTTTGCCAATTATTTCTTAGTCACTGATTGAGAATGTTCACCTTTTACCATGTGGCCCATGAGAGGTAACTTACCCTCAGTGAAAGAGGCACTAAACACTTCATAAACAGTTATTAACCACACAGGAGCTGACCTACAAGGAGACCGTGCGCTATCAGACCTCACAGTAACTTGCTCTCTGACTTACTTGAAAACTGAGTATCAGAGTGAAAGTACGTCTCTGCAGCATTTTCTGGCCATACTATTAAAAGGAGGAAAGGCAATAACCATTCAGGATGTGCATGCCTCTTCCTATTTTCTCCAAATTGTTTACCACAGAAGTTAAGCACAAGACCTGCATCACAGTAGAAGATGAATGCAAAGGCAAGAAATGCACAGTTTAAACACATATTAATACATCCTATTGGTGTTGAGAAAGAAGTAATAGTTTGATTTGCTGAACACTGCCTATGGGGGACACTTCTAGTGACCATCTCTGTACTGCTGTAGCATGCTTGGCACTTTGCAAAATCAGAAATGAAAAAACCATTCTCATCCCACCTTCCTTTCCAGTCTCTGAGGGGGTCAAATGCAGATGAGGACAGGAGAGGGCAAATGCACAAGTGAAATGCTTACTAAGTATTTGTGAAAGTGAAAGCAGAGCACACATCACCAGCCCAAACCTTTTTATCTGCTGGGAAAAAAACCTTATCTACACAGATGTCATGGTTTCACCCCAGCCAACAGCCAAGCCCCATGCAGCCACTTGCTCACTGCCCCGCTTGCAGGACCAGAGAGGGAATCGGAATGGTAAAAGCCAGAAAACTTGTGGCTTGAGATAAAGACAGTTTCATAGGGAAAGGAAAAGCCACACACACAAGCAAATTAAAACATAGAATTAATTCACTGCTTCCCATGGGCAGGCAGGTGTTCAGCCATCCCCAGGAGAGCAGGGCCCCATTACACATAATGGTGACTTGGGAAGACAAACACCATCACTCCAAATATCTCCCCCTTCCTCCTTCTTGCCCACGCTTTATAAACTGAGCACAATGCCAATGGTCTGGAATGTCCCTTTGGTCAGTTGGAGTCACCTGTCCCAGCCAGGTCTCCTCCCAACCTCCTGTGCACCCCCAACTTCCTTGTCAGTGTGGCAGTATGAAAAGCAGAAAAGGCCTTGGTTCTGTGTAAGCCCTGCTCAGCAGTAACAACATCTCTATATTACCAACCTTGTGTTCAGCACAAATCCAAAACATAGCCCCATAACAGCCACTGTGAAGACAATTCTACCTCAGCCAAAACCATCACAATAGGAATAGATTGAAGGCAGGATACTGATTTTCAGTATGACCATCCCTAAAAATAACAATTGGCACAATCTTTCCCTATTCTGAAGGGAAGATACTTATATCTGACCCAGGTGAGATACCTATTCTTACAGGCATCTAAAACCCCAAATTAGGAGCCCTCTGTCACAAAAGCAGCAACACAGAAGAGAAGGGAGAGCCTAGGCTGTGATATGACATACAACATGCAGATTCACTTTAATTATCTTTCTACAAATTAGTACCTCTGTATCTCAGAACTCCTCAACATAACCACTGTCACTGGACTCTAATTTAAGGTGTGTGGCTGCTGTTCTGCATGACATTTCTTCCAGATATAAAAAAAGGCTGTAGAAAGGAGTCATATCAGACTGTGGGGGGGGGGGGGGGGGAAAGGAAAAAAAAAGAAAAAGAAAAGAAAAAAAAGTATTTTTTATACTACTTCTAATAAAAATAATAATGGTAATCATCATACAAGATACGTGCACCTTTATTTATTTCATCTGAATATTCTACTATGGTTTTCTCAAACTTGTCAATATAACATTCAAAGACCCAGTTCAATTACTGAAGTATTTTCTATTAAATTAGAAGCAATGTACTTTTCAAAGAAATAATCTATTATTTATAACTAAAAGGCAAAGAAATGTCTAACCCACAATGTCTTTACAAAATTTTACAGCTGAACTGTTAGGCTGTAAACAGAGCCATTTAATGGGCTCATTTTTTAAGAAAATACTTAAAGATAGCACAGCAACAACAATGGTAGGTGCTAAACTGTTTTAATAAAAACACAAATCCAAACTATTAATGAGAAAATGTTAGGTATATAAGTGAAATTCCTCTACTTGTAAGCATCACCAAAATATCTGGTGTGGGATATATCTGGTATAGTTCATCACCTCCCTACTGTGAATTCTTGCTGTAGAGAGGAGAAGGTCTGATATTTATTGACTACTGCTGTAACATACCACATATCTAACAGGCAACAATCAATACTTGCCTCTCAGTAAGGGGAGAAGAACTTCAGTCCTGTTTTATATGAAGGGAAAAAAATAAATCTAAGATTATATTTATAAGATAATAAATATAAATCTTTTCAGCACCTAAGACCCAGTGTGAAAGGTTTTTGTCACTGCTATTAGCCTAAGTTTAGGCCCATTTTAATATACCCTGCTGAATAAAACCCCAAGGTTATGGGCGTTTATTGAAACTGTTAATTTTCATTCAGAAGAAGAAACTGAGCCAATTCCTTGGAGTCTGATCAAATAAGATGACTGTAAGATGGTTCCTGGAAAATGCCTGGACATTGTGGGAGGGAAAACCTGCCCCTAAGACTCTAATTTGTCTCTAAACACTTCATTCTTTTAAACAGCAAATATGAAAACTTAGAAAAGAAATCCTGGAAGAGACCTCCAGGCTTCATCTGGTTCATCCCTTAGCCTGATACTCCTCTACTTCTTCAGACAGATGGCTTCCCAATCTCTTCCATGCTTCTTACAGGTTTTCAAGAAAGCCGCCTCCCAGGCTTGGCTATTCTTACTATTTTTCCTTGAGTCCTACTTGAAGCATCCCTTGTAGTAATTCAAAATCCTTACTTTTTGCTTCACCCATACAGGAAAAGCCAATTGGAACACTGACTCCTCTCAAACAGCTTTTTCAATCATTATTATTTTTGTTACTATTATCTTATTTGAAGGCACAAATGAAAACAAAAATTTTACTCCCTGGAGAGCATATTTTTTTAACCTCAGTATAGGCATTTCTTAGACAACATCTTCTCTGTTCTCCTTTAAGCTCTATCTTGTCAGACAACACCTTTTCCAAACACAGTGACTTAAACTAACAACAGGCTGTTCATGCTGCAAGACAATTATCTAGCAAACAAGATTTGTACATCCCAGCATATTTGCTTTTTCTTTTGCAACAGCAGCTTGACTTATGCAATCTGCATCCACTATAATCTGTGGATCCTTTTCTACAGATGAGCTTGTTCTTCCCCTTGTATTTATGCAGCTGGTTATATATGCCAAAACTTAGAGTTTGAAGAATTGAATTGTATCTTACTTTTTCCCTCAGCTCATTTCAAATTCTAATTCTTTCCTCCAGGACATTTACAGGTTGTCCCACCTCAATGTCATCTACAGATTTAATAAACATACTTTTCATTCCAATAGCTATATAATGAATTAAAACCTTCAGCAAGACGAAACTCAAGACGGGAACAAAACAAGCACCCAAACTAATGAAAAAAACAATGTTCTATCTTGAAAACAAACTACTCTCAGCACAATTTTTCAGTGTTTACACCTGCATTAGAGTAGTTTTGTCCAGAATGTGAACCTGCATCTTATTTTTTAAATATCATGAAAATTAATGTCAGAAGCCTGAATCCTGAGAGTTAAAATATCTGTGGCTTTCTCTTTCTCCAGAGTATCTGTCACTTTAACAAAAATATATTAGACTGATTTGATGCACTTTGTTTCCAACAACTCTTCATGATGATTCCACTGCATCTCATTAATTTCTAGCTACTTGCGAATAGCTATACTATAATTTTCTCTTTGTCTGTTTGCTTGTTTATTTTACTAGGAAATGAAATTGCATTGGGTTCTAATTCACAAACTCCTTCTTCATACCTTTTGAAAATAGAAATCTTATTTGTCCTTATAGAGACAGACTTCTAAAACCTCAACTACTCTTCATGAGATATCAAAGGTAATCTTTCACTCTTCAAAATTTGCTTCATCTTGCTTTTTAAGGAGCTTTGGATTAATGTTTAATATTTTCAAGTTATATAAATCTGTCTTCTGAATACTCTCTAACCTTACTTTCTCTAGGTCTGTGAAATATGCCTGGTTTATCATTCTTTTTTGTTATGTTTGAGCACTGTCTTTTTTATTTTTTTTTTTGGTGAGAGCTAAACCAAGAAACTCCAGAAGTTCAGACTCCATCACATTGGATAGTTTTCCATCTCTTTTGAACAGTGACAATTTTTTCCTTGACTGTCTTCTTACTAAAAACATAATTCCTTGTTATCCTTTGCAACCTATGTAATATACATCTTTATTTACTGATCTTGCCCTTTTGACTTTGTCCTTACAGGCAAATTATATTGTTTTATACTTATGTTTAGCAATATGATTGTTTTCTGATTCCACACAAGTTCTTTCCCTGCTCAAGGTCATTTAAGTACTCAGGAGTTTGCCATACTTGCTTTTTAACTCTCCAACCCTCTACTTTCACTTGTAGCCTCAGAGTAACTTCTTTAAAGGACTGCCGTCTCTCTTGAGCAACATTTTCCTGAGACTTATTTTCTATGAAATCTTCTCAGTCAGTTTTCTGAGGTGACTAAGTTCTCCGTGCCTTACTTCTCTAAGATGCTTCAGGTTGTTTGTACAGGAGTGCATCATAAATCACCAAGAAATATTGACTTACGATTTTGTAAGACTTTGTTATAATGTTTTGTCAGTGATAAATGTGGCGCTTTTTTTTTTTTTTTTTTAAAATTTTTCCTGGTGGGTTTTTT
>JAWWEU010000081.1:117019119-117031426 GCA_035583155.1 Acropternis orthonyx | reverse complement strand
GAAGGGGGAGGGTTGTGGTTTTGGGAGGGGGATTTTAAGTCTATTTTTTATGCTTTACTAAAAAAACCCCAGAAATGGTTATGAGCAGGGAAACAGCAGGATAAAGGATCATTTTGGTGGGCAGAAGCAATTACCCCCACTCTCTCTCTTTGCCCACCTTCACAGACAGGATGCATTTTAGAAGGTTAAGGAACAAATATTGAGAGGCATAAAAGCAAGCTTTAAACATATCAAGGAAAAGGTATCACATTAGCAGTAAGAGCTAGAAATGGACTCATGCAATCAAATATATTTCCTCAGACAACTCAGGAATACAGACAGCTCTCAGGTAGTCTGCCACAGTCCCTTTCACGGTGTCATCTATACAGCTACAAGACAGAGCAAGCAGGCACCTCCAATCAACTCCGGCTTTTGGTACAGTCACACAGAAATCTACCCCAGGAATCTTGCAGCATTTCAAGGTCAGTCTCCGTGGCAAGGGCAGGAGATTTCCGCAGCAGCGTTCGTCAATCCTGCGGCTGTAATAACGCGGTGCCATCTGCAGTCCCACACCCCCCGAATCCCCTGTCAGCTGCTGCCGAGCTGGACGAGCCAGGGCTTTTCGTAATTCCGCGGTCACACACACGCTGCCCAATTTATTTAACTCTTTCTTAGCGTTTTGATATTTGAAACAGTGACAAAACGACCCAAATGCACGGAGCTCCAAGAGGAAATGTAGAGAGCTGAGCAGCAGAGGTGAGCTCTCACTAGTGCAGACACGGCTGAGCGCTGGCAGGATGGACAGGGGAGCGGGAGGGGAGCTGTGCCATATGCTCACCGCACACAGCAGGTACCCATTGCCGGGGGAGAGGCTGCTGGGTCCCAGGGCCTGCTGCAGTCACAGCTGACTCCAGTTCGTGAGTCGCTACCCAGACAAGCCCTTGCTGCCAGGTTCAGGCTCCAGGGGCAATATCACAACTGAGGATAGAAAAGAATACCAGCACAACCAGGTTGTTGACTCTCTTCCCTATTTCTGGCCTTTCTCTTAACAACAACACCAAAAAAAAAAAAAAAAAAAAAAAAAAAAAAAAAAAAAAGGCATTTTGTTCTGCTCAAATCTCCTGGCTTGCGTTTCTAAGCCCTCAAGCAGGCACAGGCTATCTCATGTTTATTTCTAGCACTGAAGCCTGGAGCTAGGAAGGTTGCCTGGTTCACTGCAGACCCTGGAGAGTGCAAAAAGCAGCACATAGATTTTGCATAACCTTAACCCAGAGCACATGCGCTGCAGGTTCACAAAGGTGACAGCTATCCCACAGCTTGCCACAAGTTGGTGGTGTGAAAACTTAGAGGTGGAGGTACAAGGCTAGCATTCAAAGCCACAGCCAAGCTCAAGTTTCCTTAAATTTTGGATGGGTGCAGAGAGGGATGCAGATGAAGGGTGGGAAGTTTGTCACACAGTTATGAGACACAAGGAAATGTTTCACATCTGGCTTGAGCCAGCAAAAGGCCCAAATTGTCCCATCCTCAAGACATCCTCCAAAGGCACCAAGTCTGGCCAGCTGTCTGGAGCAGTTCACTGCATCATTCATTGTTCACTGCAATTTCGATGCTTGTGCAATGGCATCAACCTGGCAACATTCAAAAACCTCTGAACTGACATCAACACAAGCATGGAAGTGCAGAAGGATGACTGAGGGAGAGTAGGAAACCTTGTTGCTTCACAGGAAGTACTTCTGCCTTCAAAGCATTACCTCAGGCTTGGCTGGGGCTTTTAATGTGAGCAGATATTTCTAGTTTCACTGCATGGCCAGTTCATTCCATCCTGACCACTAAATACACAAAGTCTAACAGCATTATACTGCTCTTCAGCCCAAGCATCCTTATCTTAAAACCACTTAGTTTGTCATTGCTATACAGAAAGAAAACAAGGAGAAGTTTCTTTTAAACAGAGGTCTTAAATATAACAAATTGAATGCCATTCAGGACAAAACTTCCAAAAAATTCAGCTCAGATATAAGACAAGACCAGGGTTAAGTGGACATATCTGCATATACCCCAGATTTTCTTCAGTTCTTGAATATTCTTTTCTTTTCAACTTGATGACAGTTCCTGAAATAGCATTTACTGGTAGTAAATTCTCCTAAATTATCATACCAGCTATCGCAACTGATCAGTTTAATTTTGACTGATATGTTAAGATGATTATAGAAGGACTAGGCTCCTGAATGTAATTGAATTTCAATAGAACCGTGGCACTTAGTTCCTTTCAATATGTAGAAGATTCCAGACTGTAAGACTAATTATTGAAGCTGCTTTAAAAAAATTGCTACAAAAATTTCCAAACTACCTCCCTTTTTAGTTCAGAAAGTGCTCCCAAATTTACATAATATTTTACCACAAAGAAAATCATAAGAAACTAGGGAAAGTTTTTATTGAATATGAGTCATGAGACATTTGTTTAGCAGAACACATATAGACCATCAATTTTCACATTTTTGATTAAAAAAATCTCACTCACTAATGAAAAATTAACAGATATCTGATCTAAATGAATTTAAAGGCAGGACTAAATATTTAATAATTATCATAACATACTGTTCTAGGGTTGTAGATGTTTCAGAGCTTTCTTCTTCTACCACATGAGCTAATGCAGATTAACATGGGGGTTTTGGCACTTAAGAAAATTGAAAATAATTAATCTGTAATGGCATTGATGGAAAAAGTGTTCAAAATGTCAATAAAAGTGCTGCTTTAACAGTACTTCAAATAGTCTACTTACGCAACTTAAGAGACACATTATCTGCCAGACTACACACTTCTCCATTAAAATCTATGAAAATCTGCAGGTGTTTAATTACCTGCTCTCCCATTATACCTTGGCTGCAGCAGGAGTAGTTTGAACACTACATAAAAATTAATGTTCAGTTTAACATAACAGTTATGCAGATTAAAACTTTCCCTAGTTTCTATTTTGTATGAGGAGTCTCACACAGATAAACCATAAGTTGTTTTTTACAAGAAAGAGTTGTTTAAATATTTTCATTAATTTCAAAATATTTCTGACTTACAGAAAGAGTTAAGTATCTTTATTGCAATAATCAACATAAGACTATAAAATACCTGGGGAAATACTATGAGAAAAATTACATCTCATGAGAACAGTTTAAATCCATGCTCCTTTTTCCCAAAAGAAGGAGGCTGTTCAATAAATTCTTATTTCAGGTTATCATTTGAGTTTTGACATAATCAAAGCATGATTGAAGCTGGAAGGGATTTCTGGAGTGCATCTAGTCCAATCCCTGTACTTGATCAGGGCCACCTAGACCACATCGCTTGGGGCTGTGTCCAGGTGACTTTTGAATATCTCCACAGATGGGGAATACACAACCCCTCTGGGCAACCTATTTCAGGGCTTCATCACCCTCACAGTAAAAAAAAGTGGTTCCTGATGTTCAGAGCAAACTTCCTGTGTTTCAGTTTGTGCCCACTGGCTCTGGTCCTGGCACTGGGCACCACTGAAAAGAGCTTGGCTTCACTCTCTTTGCACCCACCCTTAGGATAAGATCTCCCTGAGCCTTGTCTTATCCAGGCTGAACAGACATCATTCTCTCAGCTTCTCCTCATATGAGAGATGCTCCAGTCTCTTAATCATGCTTGTGGGTCTTTGTTGAACTTTCTCTGGTATGCCCATGTCTCTCTTGTACTGAGGGATCCCAGCTGCAGACCTTGCCTTCCAGATGCAGCCTCACCAGTGCTGAACAGAGGGGCAGGATCGTCTCCCTTTATCTGCTGGCATTGCTTTGCCTAATGCAGCCCAGGATATCATCTGCATTCTTTGCAGCAAGGGTGCATTGCTGACTTGTATTCAACCTGGTGCCCACCAGAACTGTGCCAAGCTGCTTTCCAGCAGCGTGGCTCCCAGCATGTACCAATGCACAAGCTTGTTCTTCCCCACATGCAGGACTTTGTATTTCCTCTTGTTGAACTTTACAGGGCTCCTGTTGGCCCATTTCTCCAGCCTGTCAAGGTCCCTCTGGATAGCATCATGACCCTACAGCCAGTTTGGAGTCATCACCAAATTTGCTGAGAGTGCTCTCTGCTCAAATATTCTGACAATAATGTAGATATTAAATAGGACTGGAACCAAGATTGATCCCTGAGGCTCACCATGCTAGTCACTGGCCTCCAGCTAGACACTGCACTGCAGATCACCACCCTCTGGGACCAGACATTCAGACAGTTTTCAATCCACCTCACTATCTGCTCATCTAGCCCATACATTCACAGCTTCTCCACAAGGACCTTACGGCAAATGGTGTCAGAGGCTTCACTGAAGTCCAGGTAGACAAAATGCACTGCCCTCCCTTCATCTGCAGACTAGTCACTTCATCACAAAAGTTTATTAAACTGACCAAGTTGGAAGTCAGCCATGCTGACTACTCCTGGGCAATATTCTGATACTTAAGGTGCCTGGAAATGGTTTCCAGGATTAGCTGCTCCATCACCTTCCCAGGTATCAAGGCTCTGTTCAGTCTGTAGTTCCTTGGGTCTTTCTACTTGTTCATCATGAAGGGCTTCTAAGTCTTTTCTTTTAGAATTTCATTAATGTCAGAAGGACATTAATGTCAGACAACATGGTTCAATGGTTATGGCCAAGAACATTCAGGATCCTGGGTCTGAACAAAATGCAAAGAAAGTCAAGAAATCTGGTATTTCTTCTAATATTGGTTCAAGATCCAACCAGCTTTTTTGGCAGGCTTATTTTCCTGTTTCATGCCTCATCTTTTCAAGGCAGACCCACAAAAGACAGCCAGTATTTAGCTGTGTAGTTCATGAATCCTGAATGAAATATCTTTAACATTTTTACAAGGACCCAGAAGGGCATTCCACTACATCTTCATTAACTCTACCCATTGCATGGTCTTTGATATCGTGCTTCACCCAAGATCAACAGTTCAGCATCCACTTGTAGGAGTAGGCATCTGATTTTCTTTCCTTACAGAGGAGGCCTCCTCTGTATTTCTAAAGCACTGTAGTGTGAAAAAGCGGAAAAGAAGAAAAGCCATATTTTGTAGAAGAGCTTAATGGTTAAATTGTGAGTTCACAGCTCAGTGATGCTTAGTTGCATTCCCTCCTCAGGTTTATGTGTTAAATTCAGAGCATCACTCTCCAAGCCAGCAGGGGTTGAGGCATTCTCCACCCTTGCCATAGAAGCTGTCCTACATTACAAACAAAGGCTTAATTAGCAATGGGACAAAGGAAAGAGGAAGCATGGATAACAACATGAAATAGTCTCCAGGACACACCTGGACGTCTGCCAAGGATAGTAGTTTTACATTTCAGTCACTGGTCACCTTTAAACATTTTTATTTAACCAAATGCTGTCTCTCTTACGAGATTAGCACAATCTACTTTCATCTCAAGGGAACTGGATGGGATCTCTGTCTAAAGCTCACTTCTGTCAGTCCCGGCTCTTTAACACAGTGGTGAAGAACCATGCTATGTTTCACTTGCCATGATGCTACTGGTCCCATAGGATCTTGCAACTCTAGTCTCAAAGGCCATATTCTTCCTGAACCCTCAAAGACAGAGATTGTCACACCCCTGCATCTGTGTTGCGGACAGACAGGCAATTTGTATCTTTTACAATCCTTTGTGAAAACAGATCATTACTTTCAAAGGTGTCCTGAAATATATTTTACATTATTGTTGCCTTTTTAGATAAAAGGGCACAATTAGACCTTTCACTTGGCAGATGTTCCTTATGTGGAAATTAACTCCCAGCTCTCAAGATACCTATGACCATCAAAGGTAGATCATGCCAGAAAACGTGAGATGGATGAGATCAGCTGCTTTGTTATTCTTGTAGGCTTTCTGATCAAGGAATTTTTTTCCCTGTGTAAAGAGCATAAGTTCCATCAATGCCATTACAGTTAGTGATGCTAATTTTAGTTTTATGCAGGCTATTTATAGCTTTCCACATTACTACTTAGGAACTGTAGAAGTCCTGCTTTCCTTGTTTCAAGGCAAATTTAGGCTTGTTCTGCCTATGCTCCAGACTAACCAAAGGCAAAAAACCTGGAAGCTGTGTAGCCCTGTTAGCAGAGGATTGCACCCAGACTGATAAACTCTTAAAAAAAACTCCAAAAAACAATCCAGATGTCCCCCAATTTAGTTTCCTGCCAGATTTTTATTAAGCTTCTTGACCTGGAAGTAACACAGTCTTTTCTGTTTGAGGCTGAATGTCACACTCAGTCCTGAAAAGTGCTAGTCCTAGGCTTCTCCACAATATGTCCAACAGCATGTGAATGCTGCATGAGGCAATAGTAAAAATATCGCAAAGGGAATTTCCTCCCTCTTTATACCTGCTGCTTTTTATCACCAACTCTGACCAGCTGAAAAGACATCATTTCATAGGAGGTTACCAGATTTTGCTGAAGCAAATTGGCTTATGTAATTTTGATATTTTCACAAAGCTAAAAATACCAAAATAGGGAGTGGAAGGGAAGTGATGAGGGAATCATGTTGAGAGCTTTAAATATATAGAATAAAACTAAGAGAGCAATACTTGTATTTAGTAGCTGGAGGAACCTTTCAGAGCATGAGAAAGAAAGAGAGAGACAAAGACTTAAATTCAATTCTTTTTTTTTCCTATTATGCAGGAGTGCAGCATCAACAACCAGCAATTGAGAGAAGAGATACATCATTAAACTTATTTATAGCATTAACTACTTTGCATTCATCCACACAAGTAAAACTGTAAAAAGAAGAAAAAATTATAAAGGGAGTGTGTGGTTCTTTCATTAGCTTGTCTGTAATGTTGGATTGGCCCATAAATTAATGTGTAAAATAGGACGGAAAAAAAAAATAATTCAAAGCTTTGCCATTGTAATTATAGCTCTTTAAATATCAAAAGACACAAAGAAAGATTCCTTTTGAAAAGAGCACCGATTCTTTTGGCAAGCCACTATTAAATACTTGCATAAATCTACAGTCTGTATCCTGTAAGTTGAGATGACATTGCTATCATGGCTTACAGGTCCCTTCACGTGACCATTGGTGCCTTTCAGTATTATTTATATATATTATCAGGACACCTTGATGAGATAAGACACCTTCCCTCTGTCAAGAGTGAAGGTCTAGGAAGTAGCAACTGAGAAAGCTAGCAAGAAAAAGGGCCTTGATCAAAGCTCACCTAATGGACTTGGGCTGTTCCAAATACAGACTCCAAAAGTCTCTTTAGTACAACTCAGACATTCAGGTGCAGTTTCATCATGGATTTACCCGTGGGTCCTCCACAGCATGGCCCACGTGCAAGTATCATGTCACAGTAGAAAACATGTGGCTGCATTCCTCTGTTTTCCAGCTGACACAGTACTTGGACCTAGAAAGCCACCAAAACTAACAGTCAAAGTATAATAGTAAAACATCCTCTAATATACAGAGTGGATTGTTAGGCAATTTCTAAATTAAATGCCACAGAGCTCAGTTCTTACCCACAATTTGCTCCCTCACAGGTAACCTTTCCTCACAGTCTCCCAGTGAATCTCTGTCTTTTGAAGGATGCTGCAGTGGATAGATCTCATTTTTGACACCTGCCAGGATAAATCAATGTCCTTTGGTCCTATCCATTTCACAGATTGCAAGCCTACTTAGGTCCAGTCCCATAACAGAGCAGTTGCTCCAGATACTTTCTAAAAAGTCCAAATCTCACACTGCATGGGGTCTCATAGACTAAAATAATAATGCACTGTTCCTGAAATAAATCAGGGGCAGGCTTTTATGAAGCTGAACCACTGCTCCCACAAGAATGTTTTGTGAGCAGTTGCAGTGTCTAAGGTTTTTCAAAGGGTTGGCTGTTTCCTCAGGCTGCAGCCTCGCAGCTTTCAGGCTGCCCAGAAGTCACCCTGTTGATGCTCAAGAGTCACAGGTAGACCTCACATGGAGCCCAGCAGTGCTAAGCCTCAGTAATAGCACAGCCTGTTTTCTGATTTGACACTTTCAAACAAAACCCAAGACACAGCTCATCAAATACACAATGGAATGAGAGAGTGCTTTAGTGAAACACAGCAACTTTTTCCCAGCTGCTAGAAACACAAGACAATGTCCAGAAATGGTACTTGCAGAACAATTTTTATGAAACCAGTGAACCTGGATGCTCTCCTCTTCTTGGTTCTCAAGCATGCAGTCAGAGACACCATCCTTTCTCACTTCCAGGCATTAATGTTACTGTAAAGGTAATCCAGCTGAAGAGAAGTAGCATGACTCAGTTGGTCCTTCAGTGGGAATGAACTGCACTAAAGGAGAGACAACAGGAATGGACCATCTCAGACTCCATAACTAGGACGTGGCAGAAATGTAGACCCCAGAAATAGCGTGTGGCACACCACAGAGAGCTTCTTCCCATAGCTCATACTGAGATATTGTGGGTGAAAGAGGTAATTCCTGAGTGCAATAAATTTACAAATCCAGCCACACAGTTTGGGCAGCATCTCTGTCCATGGTTCATGTTTGAAGCAAACTGGATTTAAGAGTCAATGGGAAGAAAAGCAGTTGCTATCACAGATGCCCTAACCATCAAAAGTACCCAGTATACTTTTTCCACTGACTTGCCTGCTAGCAATGAAGAAAAAGTTCAAGAGCAGAGCCCTGAGGCACATTGTACTGCCTTATTCTAAGATTGACTTGACACCATTTAGTACAACCTACACAAGTTCTTCTTCATGAGCTAACAAGCCAATTAATTATGAAAGGCAACAGGTTTTGGCCAAAAGCCAAATTACAGTGGTGTCATTAGTCTTTGCTTTGTAGCAAAATCAAGAGTCCTGCCTGGATTACGTTCTCTGAACTCTTCAGTTCAAGGATATAGTGCTGTAGAACTCCAAGTAGGTGCTGACACACACACATCCTAATAGTAGTCACAGTTACAGCAATAATCATTCATATTTGTAAAGGATTTTTCACCTGTAAGTGTTCAGAATCTCGTTGTAAAATATGTGACCTCAAACAAATGCCTTTCTGTGCATCTACCCACCTGAAGATGAAGAGACATCTATGTTAATACATAAAGGTTAGTCTGGAGGATGCCTATCCCCCAGCAACACTTCGACCCCTAACCACAGCCTGTCCCTGCTCTCAGTACTGCTCCCATCTCTGGCTGCCTATACCTTAGATTTTGTGCAGATTATACCTACTGACTGATTGCTCACAAATTTGATTTCAAGGAACAGCATTTTTACAAAATAGGTGAAGGATGTATACATGACAAATATTTTGTTTCAGTGAAGATACTTGGATAAATTGGAATAATACTTACACTAAAAAGCAGATCTACTGGGCACACAGTATATATTTTAAAATTATACACATGCAGCAAAAAAAAAATAATAAAAAAAAAATCAATAAACTGCAGCAGAGACACAATTTCAAACGAGATAGTGATGTCCTAAAGATTTTGCCCAATTAGGCTGCACCTCTACCACAACACTTTAAGGTCTTTCTCCTGGATATCTTCACTTTCCACCCCATTTCTTCACCCAGCACTGCTGTGCTACCCCCTGGAGTCACTTGCTGAATTGCTGAGCATGCAGGAGAAGCTGCCATGAGCCTCCCAACCCATCAACGTGCCATGCATGGCCCAGTGATATGAGTGAGCTAGCTAAAGCAAGTTGCTTTATTCATATATTGTAAAAGCTCAGTCTGAATATCATTCAGTATTATAAAGCGTCATACTTTAAGCTAGCAGGATCAACGGCTCATCTCATCAGATTTCTCTATAATGTGAAACAATGAGAATTCACCCTGTGACTTCTGTGTTGCTATTGCTGCTTCTGATAAAATATTATACAAACATATTAAGGAAACCAACAGAAAACACCTGAGATGTCTCTCTATGTTAAAGTTTTATTACTTCTGGGATCTCAAAAGGCTTAGGAAACATCACTGAACACTGTTCCATACATACTCGTGAAAGGGTAACGTAATAAAACCAGGTCAAACAACTCTGAATATTAAATGTAATGTAAAGTATGTAAAAGAAAGAAATACAGGAGATGTTGGATGAATTATCAAAACAGAAGGAACTGTACATGTGGTTGTAGGGGGGCTTGGTCAGGCTTTTCTGGGGTAGTTTGCTGGGTTTTTTAACTGGCACACAAAATCATTTTACATCCAAAGAAAGATGCAATTAATTTTCTTTTTTTTTTTTTTTTTTCTGACTACATTTGGAACAGTTGAGAGGTTGGTTATTTCTATCTTTAAAAATGGACTTATAATGTTGCCATCTGTTGGCATACAACAGATATAGCACTCGACAATTCCAGACACAGTGACAAAGATACAGAAAATTAAAGGGACAGATGTGAAAAATTCATACTCTCATTTGGTTCCAGTGTTCACATCTGTTCTCCTTGAAAGTTTTTCATTCATATAAATCTATCCTCAGAAGTTAGTACCTTGAAATGTTATGGCATTTCTGGTAATCATAAAAATCATACTCTAGTGGAGTTTACTGCATTCCAAGACATCACAGGATTCATAAAAATCTAGCTTCCATCAACAGGACACAAAGTACACAGCAACATTACTTTGCTTAACTTCCCTCTCCTTCACAAATCAGGAGCAAAAGGGGAGGTGACTGGTGCAACTGTAACTGCATTGCAAGAACAATTTCAACAGGTATCTGCAGGCAGATGTTGCAGATATGTTTGTATGTTTGCACAACACCTAGAAAGTAAATTGACATGTCTTTCTAATGGTCACTGTATATTGTTGCCCTGTCCCTGTGGGGCTCACATAGAGCGTGATCTATATCCTGCTGGTGAAAGGGCATTTCTTGTCATTGAAATGGTTGCCTACCATTGCAAGCACATCTGTCTTCATTTGCACAGTCACTCATTTCGTTATACAGCACTTTTGACAGGCTGGCTGCTAATGCTTCCATCAGCTAGCAAGATTTTTCCCTCTCCCTGCTTCCCTGTCCCAGTCTCTCTACTCACATAGCACCAGCCCCCTCTGTCCCCTTCACTGACTTGGATTGGGTAAGGCCTCAGGAGATGAAACAACCACAAAACCAGTCACACAGTTTGTTACGCTTCACTCTACAACCTTAATTTTCCACACTTGTTACCAATTTTCCTTTGAATTTGAACTTTGCCTACCATTTTCATGTAACAAGAACGAGAAAGTACATTACCTATCCCCCTTTATTCTGTTTGTGGGAATAGGGACTAAGGGCACTTGCAGATTTGTGAGACACATACATATGCTTCTATGGGCAAACTTGTACCTCCTTTTATATTCATGGATAGATTTTAATGATGAATAGAGAAATGATGCTCAGATCTTTATTTCACCTTGGACACTGTGAACCCTTTTTCACCCTAGGTACAATATACCTCCTTCTCTGTAATACACTACGTAAAATCATTCTTAAAATGACAGTGCCATGAAAAATTAAAAGGTATAGCACAAAACAAACAATGTTGGAGCTACATGAGCGTGCTGATTATTCACATGAACAATTTTCAGTATTTACAGAAAGCATTGACTGATGAAGTTTGCTGGCCCTGTGAGCTCTATGTTAAATCATTAAAGTGTGAGCAGTTTTAATTTGTATTGCAATAATATTCAGTATCTCCATCCCAGAATCCCAGTGTGCTCAGTGCTTACAAACAACCACCAAATCATGATGTGCATTTGAGGATCATTTTTTTTTCCTTTAAGAACTAATTTAATCTTTGACACCTCTTCATTTTTCTACATATTTTCAATAATTTTGAAGCATAAAATGACCTGCAGGCTACCAAGTGGAAGACAGAATTCCTCCACATGGCTCTTATATGAAACATTGAAATAACTAGAAAATCTTAACCATTGCATACCCTTAAAGGCCAGTAACCTATGTAAATTTCACAATATATAAGCAATTACATACTTGGCTTTAGCTGATAAGAGATAGTTGACAATAGACTGGTGCATCTTGCTCCTCAGGTAAATGAATGAAAAGGTAATGAAAAAGTCTTTTCCCCAAAAAGATTCTGAATTTAAGACCAGATCAATTTTTGTCTGAGCTAGTACTTAGCACTATCTCTCTAAACATGATAAAAGTTTGAAAACAACACCAGAAGTAACAACAGCTTCTTAAGTTTCAGGTGCCAGTAAGCAGTAAGGACCAGTGATCCAATATACACTCAGCTTAAATTTAGTGGCCACATCGCAGGGCCATGATTTGTATTTCCATGGGAAGCCTACTGTGCTAGTTTAAAGGTAAACCAGCAGGAGGAATGAATCTAACTCACAAGCAGATTATAAGTCAGAATTACAGTTT
>JAWWEU010000081.1:116966540-117019019 GCA_035583155.1 Acropternis orthonyx | reverse complement strand
GGAGACAGAAGGTGATTCCTTTGAGGTGCAGAGTTGGTAGATGAAAGAAAAATTCCAAGATTTTAAACCCATAACACCTACCCAGGGAATAAAGAAAATACAGTAAAATTAAATAAAATTAAGGCTGTCACGTGTGGAACTCTCAGAAGCATTTAGTCTTATATTTCATTACACTTAAAAGTAAATTATATTTATATACTTACTAAAATTCAGTCAGAAAATGGGGTTAGGCTAGGATTTATTACAGAAACATGCACTTGTACATTGTTGGTCTACAGCTAGCAATTTCTCCACTTTTTCTATACTGTCCTCCACGCTGATAATTCTGTACAAGACATCCCACTTGAATCAATTATACAATTGCCTGTCACTCAAGTTCCTTCTCCACTGAGTTTTTTTCCCAAACTCTGCAGACTAGCTACACAAGCTGACCTCCTTCACTCAAAATCCTAGCTGTGGTAGAGATTCATAACACCTAAATTTAGTCATCTGACCAAAAAACCTACATTGAAAGTCTAGATGCAGAGGCTAGAGACTGGTAGCTTTAAAGTTCTTCACACAGCAAAACCTAAAGAGCCTCTGGGAGTTGTTTCCATGTTCTTAAGACCCCACTGATGATGTGAGACAACCTGTCTTTTTCCCTGTGTGGCCTAGGAAGCCAGTTGCTGACCAGGGGTGGTGAAGCTACACTGCAGACTTCAAGAGCTTTTGAGAAACACTAAGTGCACTGACAAAATAAGGTGTTACATAAAGAGAGTCACCATGATATCAGACTTCAGCTGCACTAACAAGTAGAGCAAAAGCAACAACCAAATTTGTGAGACACCTTATCCTGTCAGTCTTGCATCTTGCCCACTAGGTTAGGGACATAAGCGGAGAAACACTCCATATTCTGAATCCCAAAAAGGCTCAAGCACAAATAATGTAGTGGGATGCTTGACACTTTAAAAATGAAAACAATTCTGGTCTTGTGTTGAATGTATTTTTATCATTTTTAATTAACATACAAAATCAGTAAACTTGTAGAGTGCAGATATATTCAGGTTTAGATAGCAGTTGAGCAGGAGTTTCAGTGTGAGACCGAAACACTTACCTTCTGGCATCTGTGTATTGAAGGGCATGATTCATCAGCAGAGTACACTGTGGAAAGGGGCACTCCTCTCCAGCCCTGACCTGAGTGGGAGGAGGCTCTGGAGTCAGGACTGCAGATGGAAGCAAGACCCATATCCACTCATGCAAACAAGGGGTAAACAGCTCCTTATATACCACTTCAATAAAGACACTCCTGATAAATGCAGAGCAATACATCCTTAGAAATTAAGTTACCAAAACAAGTTGATTTCAAATCATGCATTGTGATGCAAACAGCTTTTTTTAAAAGACAAATTTACAAATCAGAAAATGTTCACCTGACCATCTGTAAAAGGAAAAACACTTGAAGATGCTCAATGCTCCTGTGTCACTAGGGAAGGGCCTTGATGTAAAAAGTACTTCTGTTTATTGCATTAGCACCCATTTTCATTAATACCCATGGTGGTTTCATTTCACACATTAGAAAACAACTGCAAAAAACACGCTTTCAAAAATGTATCAATTGATCAGCAAGTGCTGACTTGATGAATCAACTTATGCAGACCAGTAAGAAATACATTCATAATCCCTCACAGCTGGAAGAGACTGAGTACACAGCAGGCTGAAAACAGCAGTAGCAAAGCCCTTGGGTTTCTGGATGATAACGCTTAATGCTCCTACACCACTGCCATCTGCTGGCAAACTGAAAAGTACAGGTTTCATTTAAAAAAAAAAAAAAAAAACCAAACAAAAAACCAACCAACCAAACAAAAAAAACCCCTGTGCTTTAAGCCATGAAGTGCTAAGGCTGAAAGTAATGAACCTGTCTTCACCTTACCACTGGAGTCACCACAATCTTGAAAAGTACACTGCCTTCCACCAGCAGCATTGGCAGCACTAATTAATATTACTGCTCTCTTTTGGAAAGTATTCTCCTTCCCACAAGAAAAGTCAATGTTAAATGTTCCTTTATTACAGACAGCAAAAAAGGTTGCATTGACTATGATGGGAGCTGCAGGTGACCATTTAAAAAGCACTGATCTGTTGGATAATACTTTCTATTTTGTTGGTTAATCCATGCAATCAAAACAAGAAACAAAAGACAGTACCATGCAAAGTCAATACATCACAACATTTTCTTCCTCTTGTTAGTCAGTCTAGATTTGGCATGCAATCTAGAGGAGTCTTTGGTGAGAGGCACAGCAACACATAGCATAGACCGCAACAAACCATCCTGGTAGCTTTCTGAATACCAAAGTGCTACATAATTTACACTAAAAAATTTACAATGTCTGTGCTTTTTTATTTTCCCTGGCCAAAGGGTGGATCAGCTGATCAATTGGAACACTAGCAGTGTGCTTTCCTGTTGTGCATTTCTTAGGGATTAATTGATAAGAAAGAAAAACATTCAGTTCCAAAACCTCAGGTATCAGCCCCAAAGCCAGAGCATCTTCCACAGCTCTAGAACTGGTGAAAATCTTTCAAATAAAAATTAAAATCTGCATATAGAATACAGTAATAATAATAATATAATAATAATAAAAACAATATTAGCAAACAATTTACTGCCAATGTGATGGCATTCTTTAAGGGAAGAATGTAGATTGTGTGATTTAATGAGTCTTCAGAATTTTTCAACAGAACAAGATTATGCCTTAGGAAACAAAAAAAATCTTTGTTCTATAATCACTATTCTGTAAACTAGAACTCTATAAACATCAGTCAATAAATTGACACATTGTATTATTCATGTTATGACAAGATCTGTGAGACTTGGTCATGGAGCAGGACTCCTTTTAGCAGTAGGACAATACAGGAACTTAAAAGGTTTCTAAGATAAGAGAAGACATACAGTGAAATCACAAATGGAGGATTTCAGCCATGACTTGGCCAGGGATTCATCCTTGCAGCAATAACAAGAAGTTTCTCTGAGCTGCCTATGTGACTCACATCACAGAATGTAGTAAGTTGCTCTCATGCCTTGCCATGGACAGTAGGCACTGCTTATGGATGACTCCCTCAAACTAGGCAGCTGTAATAAAGCCAGCTGAACCCCAGCTGAGGTGCCTCTGGTCAGCATCAGCCTTTCTGGTCACATCACTTAAAGGCAGAGAGAAGATGAATGTTTTGAAGGAGAGTACTGAGATAAGATGGTAGCATGAAAAGAGAATGATGGTATTTGTCTGAAAATTAAAAGATAGAAAGAAATGGGCATCTTAGGTTACATCCAAGGAAGAAATTGGCATAGTCATAGTGGAAGAAATGGTGGGTAGGCTAGGAAGGAACTGTGAAATGAACTTCTCGTCCAGTGTGCTTAAAAAGTGATAAAGTTTAAGCAATGGCCTTGAGGAAAAAAAGACCTTGACAAAGTTGAATCTTGTGTCCTGCACATTTGAATAGAGTAAGGCTGCAATTCCCATGCCAAGATAGATGTTATAATAACTGACACAGTGTTATTGTTTTGGTTTGACTTTGGCAAAATGCCAAGGCCTCTCAGGGCCATGCAGAGTTTCAACAAAGGAGTGAGGGGAAAAAAAAAAAACCCTTAAAACTGAAACTGATATATATACATACATGTACACAAGTCTACAACACATATATGTATAAATATAAAAGAAAAACCAACAATAACTTCACTCGAAACCTCCCTTCCAACAACACACAGATTCCACCACCCAGAACCCCAGAAAAACACCTCAAAAGATGTTTCCCGGGAAGAACACCCAACGGAAAGAGAGAAAGAGCAACCCAAACAAACCAAAAGTATTTTACTTCCCAAAGACCAAAGCTGCTGTGAATTTCTCAGCAGGGAGCAGCAGGGTCTATCACTCCCAGAAGAAACGACAGGGTGTCCTCTTCCCTATCACCACCACTGCAGAAGAAGCCTGGACGCAACTCCCCTCTGGATTTATACTTGCCCTGACGTCATATGATATGAAATACCTAACTGGCTGCTTAAGTCAGGTGATACCTGTCCCTCTGAGTCAATGGAGAGCCCTATGGCCCAAAACTGAGGCTTGCTGAATTTGGCTTTGGGCCTAACTGAACTAAGGCTTTAATCTAAGTTTTTTTGGGGTTTATCAAACCCACCACACACAAAAAACTAGGAAAAGAGTTACCTGTGCATTTGGATCAGAAATACCTGAAAAATCTGCAACAATTGACTGTATCATGCAAGAGAGGCAAAGACAATACCCAAAAATATACTGCCCTTTATAGGTCTGAACGAAGAAAGCGAAGTTGCCTTCAGAGATAAAGATATGATGTGGATCTGCAAATATATAACAGAAAGGACAGTTTGTCATCTTTGTATGTATTATACATATCCTTTATATATATGTATGTGTGCATGTATAAAATAGAACTTTTGTATCTATATAAATACAAAGGCTATAAATATAGACCCTTTGGGGACTTCACTTAATGACTGGCCATTTGTGAAGAGATACTACAAAGATGGAATGGGGGTTGGGGTGAGGATGAGGAGAAGGTAGTTTGACCACAAAGAGTAAGATTGAAAGTATAGAAATAGTACCAATTTCTAAAAAATACAATTCAGCTAAATCAATCATTAACAACAGCAACAAAAAACCCCAAACAAACAAAACAACAACAACAACAACAAAAAGCAAAAGCAAACAAGGAACAGAGGAATAAAAACAGAAACCAGTCTGGGTTTCCAAACGGCATGTAGTTGAAATAATCAGGAGCTCATGAAAGTCACTTTCAGAGAGTACAGGGGAAAGAAGGAGGACAGGAAATGGCCTAGCACAGAACTGGAAAATAAAACGAACAGGCAGGACTTTCAGTGATCTTGGAGAAGCAAAGTGAGAAGGGGAGGGGAAAACCCAAGAGTCAAAATCAAAACTGATAGATCAACACTCAGACAGTGAGCAAGAGAAACAAAGCCTGAAGCCAATGTAGAATAGGTATTTGATGCCAAATTAAATCTGAAGTATTAATTCACATTCAAGTCAGAGGAAAGCATATCTATGGCTTAGGTTTTTGGCCTATAATCTATGCAGTCTCAAGAGATGAAGCCTTCTCTTTGCCCAGGAGTCCAGCTTCCATGATAAAATATTAAAGCATGTGTGTTATGTAACATAACTAGATAAATGGAGCATCATAGCGAAGTAAACAAGTAATATGGCGTTGAGCAGAGATTTTGCAAAAGAGGGAAGAAAAATAGCATTTTCTTTCAGTTTGGATCTGGAGTCTATGCTGAATTTGAATTAAGTGTGAACATCAAACATGAGTGTAGTTAATTATTTAAAGACATGCTTTGGGGGAAAGCCTTGTTTTTCTGATTATTTGTGACTAACTTTTAATCTTTAATTATTTTTTTATTACACTTTGTTGAATAATATTTTCAGCAGTGCATCCTCTGAAGTTCCCATGAGCTCCAATTTAAGTGTGGTAAATAACATGTTTTGGAACTCACAAAAAAAATCTTCCATATTCCAAATATTATAAACTTGAAAATGTTAGACTACTTTCCCCCTCCCTTCTTTTGTGGAATTTCTTTTTCTTCTTACAACTTTGGGGGACTTCTTTTGTTGTAATGGAAAATACTGTATCTCACTTGTTGTCCACTCGAGCCCCTAAGCTCCATATCTAATAGAAAAACAAAGACAAAACTACAACCTGTATTTCAAAAGTGTAATAAACACTACAAAGGCTTATTTAGATTAAGTATATTTTTCTCTAATTCCCTTCTCAGCATCAGAACAAGCATGGATGATTGGTTTATTATTTATTGCTAACTTTTCATTCAGAGGGATTAGCTTACTCCCCAAATTGTGAGGTGTTGCCATTTCCATTTAGGAAGCAGCTAACATGAGGCCTACAATAGAAAAGTAATAATGTCATGGCAACGTACAAACTGCATCTCTTGACACTCCATCTTGTACTCTGTTCATTGGGCTACATAACCTGATATTTAATGTGATGCAATTCACTGCAGACCTTCTATCCCACTTTTTGAAAAGTAGTACTTTCCTATTTTAGTAGAAGGTGCCTGGATGAAGTATTTAGGAAGCAGCCATCCTGACTGAATGTCATCCATATTCTTTTTCAAGTAACTAACATGAGATATCTATCGCAACAAGTATAACAGCAATAAGTAACATCAGATGCATGATAAACTCTTCAACAGTAACTGATTTAGATCTATTATTTGTAGTTAATTAGAGAAAGAAAATAAATTTCTGAAGGCAAAAAGTATCATATTGTGCTTGACCAATGGAAAATCTTTAAACTTAGGTCAGAACTTCATTCCTACACATTGTTTTATATTTACAAAAGGTCATAAAATTATCCAGTTACAAAAACTCCTCATAATTCTTTGAAGCTACGATGAATCAAACTAATACAAAGTTGGTTACAAGCAAATATTTCAATACTGAACTAACAGCACATCCTGGGAGAAGCAAACAGGTCCAAACTTCATGCAACTGAAGTAATATTCAGCCTTCTTTAATCACATTAAAGTTGAAGGATATAAAAGACTACATGGCCTGAGCAATAACCTCTGAGAAATTTAGTTGCAGGCATAAGCAACCTTTGATATCACTGGCACAGGGAAGATCTCAGCCTTTCTGAGGAGCAACACAGGTCTCCAGGCATCAGAGAAGCATTCTATTTCAGGCATGAAGAACTATCTCAAAGGGCTGCAGTTCAATATCCTCAGTAAGTGACCATGTTTACAGACCATAGGCTGCTTCCATAAGGGACCATACTCTGGAGTGGACTGATACTTCCATGCATAACACCTAATACCATTATTCTGAATACAGTCACAAGCTGGTTTGCTCCAGTACTTGATTGGTTTGCCTTTTCTTTTTAGTGCTTTGCTAATAAGCAGTTAAGTTGTCAAAGTTCACAGAGTGACTTCAGCCCTGTGATCTCATGAGTGTACATCTGCCCGCAGGAACAGAAGTGCCAACAAGATGAGTTGTTTATCTCTGGGCCCCAATGGCAGAGTACAGCTATGAAGGTCAGACATTACATTTGCAAGAAGTGACAGAGTTTCGGCATTAACTTCATAATTTTAGTTGCTGTAACTGAGAACTATCTAGACTTGTGAACGGCAATAAGGAAGGACAACTACATATGGGAAGATGAAGGTCGTTGTAGCATATAATACTATGTTGTCATGTATATTAATACATGACAGCTGGAACTTAAGAAGGTCAGCCTGTCACTAACAAAAAAAAAAAAAAAACTGGATAAAGTAATTACAATGGACAGACATGCCAGAATGCCCCAGCTTCCATTTGGTACTGTGTCTAGGAATTAAGAATATCATTATCAGTTTGCAGAAAAGAAAGAATGATATCAACACAACTGCTGAGGTAAGAGAAAGGTTAATTCTACTGTATACTGGAAACCTGTATATTAACCTAAATGTTAAAAACAGTAATCCAAATTCCTCAACCGTTTTTTCTCTCCTCATTTTTTCTTTTTAAATGTACCTGTTTTTATTAATTGCAAGTTTCTATAACCTCAGGTTATTAGATTTGAATTTTAATCTCAGGAGGTATTTCAAATCAACTGTAAAAATTCAAACAACAAATGATGGCCATAACTCTTCTAAGCAGAAGACAGAGACAAGGCCAATGGATAATTTAAATGAATTAGTGGGAGCAAGAGTGAAAAACAAACCATAAGGACGGTGTGAAGGTTGTTTCAGTTGTAAGGACTCTCTCGTGCCATAAACATGCATTTAAATAAGATTTTAAAAGTTGTTTTGCAAGCCTTTTATTAAAACTAGAAATTTCTCAAATAAAAACATTGAGGAGATTAGGAATATCTGTAATGGCTCACAAAAGGTCTCAGTGGCCTTCTGGAAAAATAGAATACACTTCTTAAAGGATACTTTGAGTAAAACATTGATAAGCTCAACTGAAGAATTAGGTGGTATAACAGGATTTGAAATGCAATTGCTATACATAATGCAAATTTTAATTTATATTCAAACAGGGTCTTAAACTGCAGCTAAAAAATGATTTCTTTAACCTAAAAATTTATGTCGCCAGACTTTTTCACATCCATTTGAATGAACAACAGTGGAAAATCTGTTAAGGCAGATAAACTGTTGCTATTAGATTTCAGAAGGGGTAGTCTTTAAAAAGGACAGAAACTTACTGTTCCTTCCTTGCTGTCCAATGCAAAATCCCATCAAATTACAGCTGTGGCAGTTATTGAATTAGAAAAATAAAGATAGCATTCATTCTGTTCAGCTCTAAATTTTGATAAGCCTAAATCTCAAGATATTAGATATTAATTCAATCTCTCAGAAAATTCAAAAGCAAGAACAAGTCCATGTTCTGATTCAATTTCACAGGAAATACCCAAATTGAGGCAAAACATAAGATTGTGCTTTTATTTTTAAGTCAATGTAAGTACTTTTATTAACCTAAGACTCTGTATCTTGCTTTTAATTGCCTGTGTTTTCTTTACAGAGCTCTATGTGTACAGACTTCTTCCTGGAAGCATAATTTTGTTGTTTAGACCAAGGACTAATAGATTCATCAAATCAAGAAGAATAACATGCTCCTCATTTACAACTGAAAACCACTTTGGTGTCTTTCCCCATCACCTTATATTAATCCTTTTATTCTCACTATATCCTAAATCCCTTGTTCTGCTTCTTTCAAATACAAAACTATACAGCTGAGCACAGACAACCCCGTGGATCTCATGACTGACCATTTTACATTAGGTAGAAATTACTCCCAGGTGATCTGGAAAAGTCTCAGATCCACAGTATAACAGGATGTATCTAAATGGAAGTGATCATTAAGAGTATACATGAAACCTTTACTACTGCTGTTCAAAACTAGATAATGGGTATTGCATGATAGCAGAGTCCTGATGCAAGCTAAATGCAGTAAGCATTCTAAATACTGGTGCTAATGCAGATGTTATCACTTGGCTCTAGTTTACAGCAACGATGTCTGGAGTAAAACCTCAGCTGCCATTGATCTGCTGTAGGCAGCTAACTCAACCTTCCCACCTCCACTTTCTCCTCCCGCACCACAGTTTATGCTGCAATGTTTGATTCCAGGACCACACGCTTCAGCGTTTCTGGAGACAGTGTACGGCACTATGAGGTATCTTTTTTTGTTGTGGTTTCTAGCATGGGATAGGAAAAGTCAATAAGAATTTAAACTCCTTTTTCTTCTTTAGCCAATTGCTGCAGTCTGTCTGTTAACAAGACTTTTGAAAGTATGGAAACACATTTTGTGCACACAAAGCTTACTTTGGGAACTTCTGTTAATACTCTTGCAAAGCCCACACTGCTTCAGGCACCGTGCAAACATATGGGAATATACAGACCACAGGAAACACAAAAGAGTAGAAAGAAATATTAGCAAATGTAAAAAAAAAATGAGGCCAGTAATAAATAAAGGTTAATAATAACACATATTTATCATGTAGATTTTAATAAACAACGCTGTACATTCTAGTGGAGACTTCATGCATTTGACACACTAATGCCATTGCTTGCTGCACAAAGTTGTGTCCCCAGAATTTATTTAGGAAGCTGCCCAGAATGTTAATATTGTCAAATATGTGGAGCATCTCAATACCTCAAGTGACACTAGTGTAAAATGTATTCAACTAACATGGATTTCTTTTCCCAAAAAAATACTCATTCACTTAAATGTGGAGGGGGAAAGTGCTCTGTAATTTCAAGTACTAGGGTTTTTTCCCTTTAAAACAGAAGCAAGCCAACCAAATCTCAATGGCTCCCTCTGCTGTCATGTCTTAGAAGTTTCATTATATTTGTAAATTTTTTAAAACCATTTTTTCCTTTCCTGATCAGCGAATATCTGGTATTTTCACACACCATACAGTGTGCCAGCTCTAAAGAGTCAAAGACACCTTTACCCAAAAGCAAATTCCTCAAAATGCAGTTCAATGCAAGTTTATCACGGCTGGAATAGTAGCATCCCTTCATGTTTGTACAACAGCTACATGGAGCATCATGGGAAAATGTTTATGAATGGTTTATCGTCTTTGTCATCAGCATTGGGGTCGAGCTGGATTCAACTGCAGAGATATGGATTTTGTCTCTAACAAAGCCAGACTACTCTGCATAAAGCAACTGTATCTGTAACAAAACAATTGTAAAAAAATATTTCAGAGTTAGAACTGTCCTAGAGACAGAACATGTTTCTCCTAAAACAATAAAGACTCCACAACCCATTAACCAACTGGAATGATGTACTGCCTCCGGCAAGCATTTTGCACTGCTCTTTGCTAGGCCCAAGAGACAGATAATGGACATTAGCTGGCACAGGTGAGTAGCAAAGCAGCAATGTCAGGGTGTCTTGCTACACAGCTGACAAGGACTTGTCTGACTCATCAGCAACATGTACTCCATCAGGGATCTAACTAGAAGCCACAGAAGTCAACAGGTCCCTCCAAAGAACCAGAACTGGACCCCAGGATCTGTCTTCCTGCACTTAAAGAATAAAGAACTCTGGAGGATGTAATTTATTCCCAGCAATGTACAAAATGGGAAGATAATAAAAATCTGCAATGCTCAGCCAAAACACATAGGTTCAGTACATCACTTTCTAGACAGTTGGTGAAAGCCACCTTCCAGGTACATGGAGAGTGGGGGGAGGCAGTTAAAGAGGGACATCCCCCCACCAGTGGTGCTCCTCCGTCCCTGGCTGCCCAGCAGAGGCACACACTGCCAAGTGGCACAGTCCCTCAGTTCTTCCTGAGTATAGATTTGATGCCTGAGGTTAATGGAAGGACACCAGTGAATATTTCCACAGTCACAGAATTTGTCTCAACTGCTTCTGTCTTCCTTCTGCTCTGAACCTGATACCTTCCAAACCAGGAGCTATATTTATCCCTCGCATGCTGCAGTGTTCAATGGTCTCATCATTCTAAATTAAGCATCTTCTGTCATGCCCGGGACCAGCTGTAACCCTCCTCTACTGGGTCTCCACATCAGAGTTCTTGGTGCATTTGCGGTGCCATGTCTAAATCAGACACAGATGTACACACTTAAATAGCCAGGAGTCATCTCATTCATCTGGTGGTGAAAGTTGAGATTACTGATGTTCCACACTGTACTTATCTACCTTTCACTCAGTATACATTTTAACCGGTGGAAGACAGTCTCTTTCCCCTCAAACTGCTCAGGTACCAAACAGCTTCAGCCTAATGTTGCCTAAAGAATATACCCACTGCATTTATCCCAGTCACCCTCCTCCTGGAAACATGCTAAAAACTATCACATTTCCAGTCTTTCCATATCCTTGTCCTCCTCTAGATTTCAACTCTTGGGGCTTTTTTAACTTTTTCCCCTTCCTTTTTTATCATGATGGTAGGCCAATTCACTACAGGAAGCAAGCATTTTATTTTTTGTAAGGGGATATGAACATTAAATTTTTTACTAACAACCTCTTCGCATGAAACAACTCTCATTTTACTAGGCTAGGCTTATGCATTAAATTCTACTCATCCAAATATAAATAATACTTCTAACATCCTATATTTAGCTTGAAGGTAGACCATCCTAATCTGACAAAAAAAAAAAAAAATCTGAAAGAACTTTTGAAATATTTCAAGTGAAATCTGTCCAAATAATATTAAGACAGCTCCATAATTCAAATCTTCCAAATCCTTCAGCTTACAATCATGATTCTTTGCTATTAAAGTCCATATCCAGTGAACAGTAAGACTGGTTTTATTTACCTAGACTGCAAGTAAAAACTACTTAATCAGCTTCTTAGAGATAGATACTGTATACAAGTATCAATGGAAAAAGCTAACTCAATGTCCAAAAAGCATTAAAGCCTGATTCCTTATAAGCAACCTTGTCCTATCAAATGCACAATTATAACAGAGTGATCTGTACATTAAATACCCTCCAGATTAAATCTTTTTACTCTCATGTTTTTTAAGAAGTTGCATCTCTATTTTCTTGAGTTCAGCCCAGCTGTTGCATGCTTTCTGATTTACTGGCATTACTGGTATTACTTTCCTGACTGGCAGGCTTGGAAGGAGCAATTTTCATATAAGAATTGCTGATATTACAGAGCCAAAAAAAAAAAAAAAAACACTTGGCACACTTAGACCAGCCACTTCAAGATATCTGATGCTGAGAAGCAAGGGGGTAGAAGAGGGATACAATTAATGTGAGCAGTGATCAAAGCCTATTCTCTGTGCTTTTATAGACAGAAGAGAGAACACAGCCTCCCAAAGCTCCTCTTGCATCTATTCCAGACTCTGCCTACAGAGCTGGAATAATTATCTGACTTGGGATAAACTAAGTGTCAGAAAGCTTGAAACAAAATAAGTTTGTGAAACTTATCGTAACAGTATTTGCATACTCAATTAATTTATTCCCTAACCTCTGGTAGGTCAAGGAGAGCCCACATTACTGACACAAAACTAAGGCATGAAGATTAAAGGATGTGCTATTGCACAGGAAGTCTGAGGGACCAAAACCTTGTCCCTCCCTTTTCTCTAATGCTGTTAATCTGTGAATTAAACCAAATCTCATTTCACCCCATTGCAGATGCGCTTGCTGTATCAGATGTCTTTCTGTTTGCTCACCCAGTGGATTTGAACTGATCCTTCTCTGAACTCCCCAGATGTGACCCAGCTGTGAGACAGAAGCCTGCAGCAGTCCAGGGGTGCTGTGGAATTGGATAAGTCTGGCTGAGAGCAAAGCTGTTGCTGTGCTGCAGAGGTGGGCACACAGGCAGCAAAGGTGTGTAACACAGTTAACAACTCCTTGAGCCCTTGAACAGATAAAATTTGTTGACCATAATGCATAAAAACAAGTTTTTCCATCCTAGCTGTCACTCTTTCACAAATAATAAACTCACTTGGGTAAAGACATGTTTATACCAGCATTAGAATATTCTGAGCTCTGTGTAAATTATGTTACACTTGAAATTTAATCTCTTACAAAAGGCCTCTACCTCTGTAAAGAAGGCTGAACACCCAGGTTAAAATCTGTAGAATACAAGAGGTAGTATCCTGCAGCATCTCACCCCTGCTCTGAGAAAAGCAGTTCCTGGAACAAAACCTGGGATACACCTTTATTTCAGGAAGTATTTTCTCAAGTGACTACATTCCAGCTAACAGCAAAGGATCCAACTTTCGCCTGAGAACCGGTTTTCCTATGCTAATTCCCATAGGCCCGAACAGGAGCATGAGGGAAGAAATCAACAGGGAAGAACAAATCTAAACCAGTAACTAACCAAACGTCAAGTACATTTTGTCTTTGTACAGGGACAGAAGCACTTGATTCAGTGGGAGTGCAGCACCTGCCCCCATCTAATACCTATATTTAGTTCTCCTGTAGGTTGCTTTAGTATGCTTCCTCTGGAATACCAAACACATATAAAGACAGAAACTTCGACCAAATGCTCTCCAAAGCTAACTAATTGCTGGAGGTTTGAAGTATTTTTACAGGGGAAAACAGTGTGAAAAGTCTGTGGATAGCTCTTCTAGGCACACCTAGTAACATAAACTTTTCAAACACATTTCTGTCGTGTGTGGTGTAGATTTAATTTTGCAAAATAAGTGCCATTTTGCCTGTAGAATAACACTCCATTTATCATCTTGATAATTTTTGATATTTGGTTAAAGTTTCTTTTTAATAGAGAAAACCCGTCCTTAACTTTGTCCTTTTGAGAAAATTCTCAATGGACTTTTTTTGTTCTTGACTGTCAAATGAGTCTTATTGCTCCTGCAGATGATGTAACAATTTTTTACAAATGTTTTGCTACAGAATTTTCCTTATTTTAAAGGCTTTCTGAGTCTATTCAAGTTGCATTGAGCTATTTATGTAATCTGCAAATCATAAAGCAACTAAAATAATTCAATGAAGTAAAGATCCAGAAAGGTCTTGGCTTTAAAGTCTCAGCTATCTGGAGGCTGGGTGAGCATGCCAGAGGCAGCTTCTGCTTTCCTTGCTCTTACTCTGCTCTTCTAGTGTTACCAATTGGTTGTGGTCAGAGGAAAGATAACATATTAGCCATATTTTTGCTCTAACTGGTATATCCATTCTTATTGATTGTAAAAAACCTCCAAGAATCTCTGACTTAAAGTTTCAAAATATTTTCGTAACAAACTTCTTGAACTTCTTAAAACTTAGCACTGAAGTATCTTCATACTTTCTGGATCTCAGTTCAGGCAAAATAATGGAATTCAGTTTTATTTGCATATTTCATGTATTTATTTTTAGAATCTTTTTTGAGCACAATGTTATGAATACTAAGCCACAAGAAACTGTTTAATGTAATTGGATTTAGAAAGAACCATGAAAAAAATGAACATTGTGCAATTTAATACATCTTTTTTGCATGCCACATTTTGGTGTGTTTCTTTAGTCAGTGGAGTAAAAGACTCCTACATGGGCTTTTTTTGTGTTTACATTACCAGAGGATTTTAATTTGATCTGTATTGGGTGTTAGTCATTACTGACCAAGGACTTTGGGCTCATTGTAAGCCTGTGAAGTTTTGTGTGTAAAAAGAACACGGTGCCAAAACTTTTTATGGTATCAGAGCGTTCCATACAGATTGTAAGGAGACCCACAAAATTGAATCTAAATCAGCCAACAGTGAGCTTTTGATTATTAGTGGTGTGAGCTAGATGGCAGGGAAGGCTAAAACTGTCTTAAAACTCTCCTGAAAAATTTCAGATTTTGCACTCAGAAGTATAGTCTCCCTTCAGATTCAGCATTTCTTGTCTTTGAAAAGCTGCACAGAGCTCATCCTTCTTTAAATCTTGTTAGCAGATTAGTGGGTAAATTACTTACCAGCCTGGATGTTTCCCTCTTGATTTCTCTCCTCAGGCAGACATGATTCAAGGTCAACATCTTAGCTTTGTGTGGAAAGTCACAACCACCAGAGAACTGCAGACATCCTGGGAGCAGGCTCCCATATGTTCAACTCTTCCCTCCTACCAGCACCATGAAATACTTGTGCTACACAATTCCTTTCTCCCAGATCAAACCTGAGTCTAAAAAATCCTCAATTACTATCAACAAGTTTATTTCAAGATTCCTTTGCATCCATTTCTACAACTTCTCTATCCTTTGTTCTCCCTGTACTTGCCCCACTAAACCTTTTCCAGTCCCTAATTCTCCTCTATCCTCATGGTCCTTTCCGTAGTTTCCATGTATCCCACCACTATTGACATCTACGTAACCCTTTTCCCACTGCACACACACACACAAATAAAAAATATTTGGTGAAAGCATACTGTTCCTTCAACTATCCCCATTTCCTCAGTCTGTCTTAAGTAGCAGCTTTTAAATCCAGGGACATCCATTTATGAACAGTCTAGCACAAGTGTCTTACCCTTTCTGTGTCCTCCAACTCTCCTGTATAAAATGTGACTTATTATAATAGGAATATTACATTATCAGTTAAATATAGACAAGTTTATGCCTGCTGATGCTTGACTAGGTATAAATGTAAGAATTACTGCGTTACATTTGTGCATTCTAGCTGAAGATCTGCTTCTCTAAACATACAAAGAGGAGAAATTTGTGTACACCGATGTTTGCAGAAATAAACACTTAAAATGTCACATTCAAGATTATATATTTATTACCTGTTAAATGAGTAACAATTCCTCTTTCTCGAGCTATATTTTGAAGCCAAAATTTAAGAAAAATTAGCTAGCTTATTTGAATAAATCTTATCATGCAAATGCCGTATAAGCACAGCACAGTATGTAGCTATTCTGTTCTGTCCACCTCAACACACCATTATCCCAGTGCTTCATTAAACCTTTAATTGCCAACCTGTACTCAGGTGTTTTCTTCGCCCATTGCTCAAGAAAGGAAAATACTCTGCAGCAGGGATGGTCTCACTTAGGGTCTCTAGTAAGCATGTGCCTCAGTGGTACCTCAGCTTTTGAGAACAGTTACAGAAATCAGCAACTCATTTGATCAGAGATCTGACATAGGCACAACCTGTTTCAAGTCTCTTTTCACAGGCTCATCTTGAAAAGTGAGCTGCATTATCAACCAGGGTCACCCAGGCAGCAGTGCCTCAGACTGACACTTCTCTTAGCACGCTCCTCTGTGCCTCCAAGCTCACAAACTTCACAACCAATTGTTCAATTGTCTGCATTACACAAACTTTATCCAGCACTCCTGGTAGGTCTTTCTGGGGGATTTGAAAATGGAGAGGGAGGGAAGAAGTGCTTCCCAACTTTAAAAAGAATATAAAATTTGAAACTTTTAATATCTCCCCTAAAAAAACCCCAGCTTTTTATTCTTAGTAATAACTAGAACTCAAGGCTTAATATCAGCAAATTGCTTCAATTATGAAAAGACCCCAACAACCAAGCAAAAATACCCAAAAATCCTACGAGAAACTTAGCTCCATACTGAGCCCATATACAAATGGTAGCAAAACAGTATATCTGAACAGCAGTGCCTCAATTCCCTTTTACCTTAGACTTTGTTGGTGTATTTTCTCCCCGCAGTTGGAAACACCACACAATTCGACTTATTTTCTTGAAAGATTTCCCGTTATCCCTCCCACTTGTTTCACACAAATAAATCAACAGCTCATTGTTCTTTTACGTGCCATAGGTATGATTAATTGAATTGCAAGGAATTGGAGAAAAACATGAAAATAAGAAGAAAGCAGAAAGTCAAGGTGTCCTTTCAAGTGAATTTTCTGTTGCAGAGAAAGCAGGCAGGTTCACTGAGATTTAAGTTCCTCAGTCACAATCTCACTCTTCAACATAAAGAAAGTCACTCCATCATGGTGTAATGCTGCTGAAAAGCTGCTTAACAGAAACTTTTTCAGTCCACCTAGGAAGACTTGAACACCACTAAGACAGGTTTGGCATGAGAAAACTACCTAAAACTTGCAAGAAAGTTAAGCAGTGAACTTGAAAGTTCAAAACACAGCTTGTGTGGGAACACTTCAGTATTTCTGTAATCTAATGTAAAACAATTGTATTTCATTGACTTGTCATTTAATCAGTGTAAGAATAAAAATGATGCAACTCATCAGTATAGCGTACTCCAAAGACTAACTGTTATTCTCATAAATAAACTGACAACTGAGTAACTTCTTCAGATGAGCAACATTAAGTAAGAATAGAAAAACCACTGACCATGGGATCAACTGAGTAAGTCTAGTGAACAGCAACAATGACCTGGGGCAGGGGAACAGCCTACACATTGAACACCACTAACATTCAAAGCCTTACAAATTCTACTGCTTATTTAAAGAAAGGGTGAATCAGGGAACGTTTTACTGGAAAGTAAGTTAACTCTAAGACTGCAAACTGATGTAAGGCCAAGAGCAAAATCCTAATGTTAAGTGAAAAGCAGAAGAGAGATATATGAGATAAATGGGAAAACAGGCCCAAAACAGAACAAAAAACCAACCCCACACAGACCAAATTAGGAGTTCAACTGCACTATGTGAACACAATTTTAATTCTTTGTTCAAAAGATTCTTCCAGCATCTGAGAAGCTACACTGAAATGTGAGCGAAGACCCAACTCCACAGTAATACTCTCTTGGCTGTTTAACATCCTTTCTCTCATACAGCTGTGAGTTCTCTTCATGTTCCAGCGTTTCATCTACTTCCCAGGATAAGTATTCCTGTCTCCACCTTTCAGTTTTCAAAAAAATCATCAATACTCACTAGCAACCCAAAGAGCAGATAATGATAGTTATTTATTAACATTTAAAATAAGCATAAATTTCAGTAACTAAAAAAATTCTCTGAGTTGTTCTGCATGTGATACTCTTGAAATTAAAGAAGATCAATACAACTGAAAGACCAAGCATTATCATCAAATATGAAATTGAATGGAATACAGATCAAGTTAATAGCAATTACATTACATTAACTTGAAGAAATTAAATACAGTTTTACACATTTTCTGATGAAGCACCACACTCACAAGACCCAGTGAAGCATCTCATGAGAACTAAGCTGCAAACCAGTTAAGCAGCTAAAACCAAATTGGCGGCCAATTTAAATTAAAAAGAATTACGGTAAGAATTTAGTAGCACTATTTTCCATGTATCTAGCGGAAGAGAGATAGCTTTAACATCCAATGTATTCCAGTCGTACATCACAAACATCTGATTTTTAACCAATTTAACAATTCTTTACTTCTGGAAAAAGTGATCTCAGTTCTTTCATGCTCTATTTTACAAAGCTGCTAATCCAAACTGATGTAAATACTGGTAAGATTCTTGGGTAATATTGACCAGCAGCTGCATATATTAATGCCTGCAAAATAAAATTTCAGCTTTTTTTTTTAACAGTAGATATACAATTACAGTAGATAATGAATGATCCACAACCTTTAGTCTCACCCCTTTGCTAGAATGTTAATAGCTTGGCTTAAACTAAAGCTAAGCCTCCATTTAACTTGCTCAAATGCTTAGTTTAGAGATTTTGATTTCTGGACTAAGCATAAAGTGAGGATTTCTTTTTTTAACATCTGAGGTTCTTTCAGATGTTTGCAGAACAGGAAAGAAAGTATGCATGAATTCAGACTTCAAGATTAAAGTGTAACGCTTCACATAAGAGGGCACATATCAAGACAGCTTGTTCATTTGAAAGTCCATAAGCTCAATTTAAAATACAGTCATCAACCTAGACCATCTTGTTTCATTTTATATGAACATCCACTTCATTCTCAAAATGCACATAAACTTGTGCAGGCAGATGAAAAGTTATGGTATCTCTGAGTGGATGAAATTCAAAGTAACAACAAAAAAAAATTAAGTGTCTCAAATGTTACAAACTAATTTTACAGGTAAAGGAAGTTAATTCAGTATTAAGAGGACAAGTGCAAATGAACATGGGATATGCAAACAGCTTATAAACTCTCACTGTTAACACTTTGGTTATTACCACCACTAAAATTCAGAAGAACACTTAAAGTGGCCCCTTGTACTTTCGTTACTGTATGTCCTTGAAAATTCTAATGAAATACTGTCCTTTTCCACCTTCTGAATGAAAAATGCTGCATTTAACTTTAAAGAATAGTATACACCACATGAGAGACTGAATTCATCCAGTTATAAAAGCAGTATTTGTCTATTTACATTGTGGCAAACAAGCTAAGACAGACTAAGACAAGCTAAACTCAGATTTCTTCTTTCCAGAAAGGGAAATAAGTGAAGTCAGGAAGTTTTCTGTAGATTGTGAAAACACAACCCAAAGCCAGGCTACCCTAATGGGCATCCAAAGTATACAGCTGACAGACATAACAGTGGAGTTTTCCCAGAAAAGGTAGGAAGTGGAAAGGAATGCTTACTTAGATGGGAGTAAGAAATTCACTGTCTCTTGAATGTTTAAGAACAGGCTTCTGGAGGAAGATACTTGAAGACCCACCCATCTGCACTCTGCTTGCAGTGTGGCAGAACTGTTTCTTGTGAAATAGTAGGGAAATTGATTGGAGATGTCCAACTGGTCATTGACTTCTGTTTGTTCCATTTTCACTTGTGGGGAAGGACAAGGTCAGAAAAGAACAGATAACACAAACATTATGCATCCCCTTATATTAATAAGCAGCAAGTTTTATTATTAATATTTGGCTTAGAGATCACTGGACAGTGACAGTATGATTAAGAAGAATCCTTCAGGATTATTATGAGAAGAGAAATACTGATGAAAGTCTGGACTGGATACAAATTTAAACTTGTGAATTGAAAGGTTCATATTCATCATATTAAAATGCACTTTATTAAAATATATAAAGTAGAACAGACAGTACAGAACAGATGTTTTGAGGAAAACATGCTGGCTGTACACTAGTATTTTTATATGAAGCCAAACTAATTTACTTAAAATTCTTATGATCTGTAGAGAAATTCTTTCTTCTCCCATACTAAACTACAGTGGATGTGACAGGCTGAAAACAGAACAAATAAGGATGTGAACAGGTTGCTTTTGCGGAAATTTTGAAGCATATTTAATAAGATCAAATGGTCACGCCAAAGAATTCTCATTTAAGTTACCATACTTTAATGATACACACACAAAAGAACCTCCATAAAAATTTAAACCGAGTTTTGCTGCACTTGGATGGAAAAGAACTGCTGCCTTAATCTCTCCGAATTCATCAGTAAATTATAAGAATCTTCACTCACCAAAAAGATAAACAAGACACTGAAAATCTTGTGCATTTCCTTAATAAAATGGTAGGAAAAAATAGTACAAATGGCTTTGAAAATACAATAAAATCCATTCCTATAGGGTCATTTTTATTTTAATGCCTAGAATTATTCATTTAAAAACTAGTGCTGGAGAAAATTTGAAGACTGCCCCCACTGGATTTTCACTGCACTAGAACCAACTCAAGTATGTAAACATCTTTCTGGTGAAAGTCACCAATTATTTTGAAAAATTAAGTAACTGCTACTTACAGAATTCAAAACACTGTTGCTTCAGCTCACTTTCAGTTACAAAAAGTGCACTGATTTTTTTAGGAATTTTCTAGGATGACTCTGCTTGAGCAGGAAAGTTGGACCAAATGACCTCACTTTCAACCTTATCCACTCTGTGATTTTGTGAATGTATTTCCAGTGTGTAAATTCCCCTATGAAATAGAAAGAAACTTAAAAATAGAACTTGGACTAAACAGTAAAAAATATTTAAGATGCTTCTTCCTAGTGCATTATTTGCACTTGACCTCAACATTGTCTTTTGTTTGGTGTCACAGGTTTTTCTAGAAAAAGATTCATTTTGGTGAGGGGCTTTTGAATCCAAATATCCAAGTATGAGTTTTTCCCAATCTAAGTCCTCAAAATAAAGTGGTGCCAATGTTTTCTTTAAGCCAGCAATGTGCACATTCAGCTGACAGAAATTATTTGTTGTCAAAGTCAAATACCAAAAAACCTGTGTTAAAGATGCTCATGTTACAAAGTCAGGAGATGCTCAAATGTGAGCAAAGCTCATACAACTTTAGTTTGCCCCACTTGTGTTGGTAGGACAAGCCTTTCAGCAGTAACTTTCTATGAGAACTCTCAGGTCGGTTGTTTTCAAGCAAAGTAAGTTGTCAAAATGGAAAATACTCAGCATTTCCTCCCTCCACTTGGTATCACTGAATGTGTGCGATAATATCCCATCTCACTTGTACACTACCAAAATCTTACACTGAAAACAGAATTGGATTTTTTTTTCCTTGGGGAGCCTTTCCCAGTTTTAAACATTCTGTTGCATCTTTGGCTTATCAACCCACAGGTACGGAGTTATAGTGCAGCTAAGCCTATTCAACAGTGGCTACCTGCTTCTGAAAGGACGAGTCTCCTTCCTTACCCTCCCACCATCTCCCTTCTACACATCTAACCTCACAGAGAACTTGCCAAACAGTAAACCAGCAGAAAATGGCTTGAGCTGGCTCAGTTTGGATCACAGGAAAACAAATACTGGCACAAAGGAGGAGACACCAGGAACAGAAAAGGGGTTCCACTGATTCCTCCATTAGTGAGTTAGCAAGCAGCCATTACAACAGCTTCACTGTATTGAAAAATCAGACCAAAAAAGGTATTTCTACATTTATTTAAGATATTAAGCACCATTCCTTTTCTTTCTGGAGGAAAAGAACCTGTGCATAAGGAAGCTGAAGGCTAGAAGTTTCACATGTCCATTAACTAATACAGCACTCCACAGCTGATTTTACAATGTTAATATACTATTTTTACAGTACTTTATATGCACATAAAATTCCTTTTAATTTCAGCTGCACATACTAAACTCTCAGCAGTCAGAAAATCGGTTGCAACATGACTAAGACCATCAGCAATCAAAC
Source organism: Acropternis orthonyx (assembly GCA_035583155.1). NCBI lineage: Eukaryota > Metazoa > Chordata > Aves > Passeriformes > Rhinocryptidae > Acropternis > Acropternis orthonyx. The sequence goes on along the minus strand of JAWWEU010000081.1, from coordinate 116,997,154 downwards.
TCTTCTATTTGTAGATTTGCTAACAATCCTGGAACAGTGTAAGAACTGTCACAGCTCTCTAAATGTGATCACCTCCTTCTCTCACAATCTCGTCTCATTTTCCAAGCTTTCAAAGCCTGCAACAGAGTGATGAACCCACTTTATACTAAACCTGATGCAATCTAAGGGCAATGCTCATGCTATTAGAATAAAAGAGGCATGGGATAAAGCAGGAAATATTAACAAAGCCTGCAAAAATAGGAATACTGCAGTGGAAGCAAACTAAGGTTGCACATGCAATCAGTTCCTGAATGCTTGACTCTAACAGTAGCTTTCTTTTAACTGGAAACTTCTGTGCATTTTCATAAGATATTTTTGTAATAAAGAAGCAGAAACATGCTGATCCCTTGATGGATCATCAGAAGCACTACATTCTTTGGACTCACAGTATTGACCTTTGCCACTTCAGCTGATCAGCGACAGCTGGAATAATAGGCAGTAATCCATAAATCAGCCAACAGAGGGAAACGAATAGCTATAAAACATGTTAGCAAGAAACAGATATGCACGGAAGCAATTTTTGGGTTGAAGCCAAATTTCATTGTGATTGGGTTTGAAATCTTTATCTCCTAGTCTTCTCTTAAATTATCCCACTTGCTATTTGTTACACATCTACATTTAAGTGTCATTGCTTCTTTACTCCAAAATATGAGTAGCTTCCCTTTTGAGCTTCCAGAAAACTGCCAGTAAAAATTAAGATGCGTATCTGCTACTCTGAACTCTCAAACAATATTATAAATAATGAGCAAGAAGTGTGTACTGAACTTTTTGTATTTGTAAGTTTGTAAGAGTCCAAGGGGCTTAAGAAGAGAGAAAGCAAAAGTTAGCAAAATAGTCTGCATTCAAAACAAACCTTCACTACTTAAGCTCCAGAACTTTGATTGCCAGAATCTGTAAATGAATGACTTGAAGCACAATATAAACATGTGTGTTGGACAGTAAAACATGAAACATATTCAAATAATATGTGCTATTGCTATTTTAAGCTATAAGATGTCTGACTTCTGCATTGCCATTCTAAAAAGAGAAAGCTATCCCTGGAGTTTGGTACAGGTTGTTCAGTATTTTGCACAGTCAATATACCCGCTTAACAGTTTTTCAGTATTCTCTTCCAGCAGACAATATGTTGCTATATGGACTGAAACAGAAGATACATTATTTCAAAGTCAAAAACTAGTATATAACTGTCCAGTTTAATGTTTCTTAAAATTCTTGTTGCATGGTTCTAACAAAAATCATCTTAACATGGTTATGAATGTGTCAATTCCATGGACCGAAGTATTTTTCTCAAAATATTTTCAAATAGGGGGAAAAACACCTGGATGTTGGGACAATGAAACAAAAAAATTTGAGAAACAGAGTATATGCTTGCTAAACAAGAATTATGTTTATTTAGCTAGTGAATCACCTAAGGAGTAAATTTTCACTTTCATGATAGCAATCTGTCAGGCTTGCAAACACCCAGAAATAGGAATTAAAGATTATTTTAAATGTAGTTATAAAGGTCATAAAAAGTCTGATTTAGACTGAGGTACATTTACTCAAAACTGAGATTCATTGAGTGGTAGCAAACAAACAGTTCCTCAGACAAATGCACTTTTTTTCAGTATACATGTTACAGAAAAAAAAAAAAGAAATGTGCATTAACTGGTGGTGTCCACCAAGCTGCATATTAATATTCTCTTACACCAAACAGTTTGAAACAAGGGAAATGTCATCCTAATATAATTTCATGTTACAATTCATTTGGCTAAACTGCAGCTTAAAGTTGCTTCGCCATATTAAAAGATTACTACAATAATTTTCACATGAACATTTAGACTTGAGTTTTACTCCAGGACTAAATATGGCATGATCTGCTTTTAATCTGTTGAATAGCTAAAAACTGACAATTAAAAAAACTACAACAAAGAAAAAAATTAAGTTGAAGCAATGTGAATCTCACATCATTGAACCACTTCTAATGGTTAAATGTTAGTATTTAACAAATTCAAAGAGTTAATGAATCCTTGCATTCGTTCGGTCTCCTGTGCCTTAGCTAGGATGCATAAATACAAAAGACAGCAGATACTGGTAAAAGCTTCAGGACAGAAAGTGCTTGACGAAGGTACAGTTCTCAAGTGTGTTTGGTGAGAGAGTATAAGGGCAGATGCACTGATGAGAACCATTACAAGAAGAGTCAATTTTGTGTTAAAGTGTTCAAAGATGTCACCTTAAGCAGAAAAAAGCTTTAATAACGTCTTCTTAGACATATTAGGCATTTCCAGAGTCTACATCATTAGTGTTGTATTCTAGCAGAACATCTCCATATAGTTATTGTTTGTTTCTATTTCTCTCCTGAAAAAAAACAAAAACAGAAAAGGAAAATCATGTTAATACATAGAGATAAACATTATGTGCTTTCTTCTCATTACAGCAGTTTCATTGCTTGCAATTATCTAAATTGGGCAACAAGCTCTCAAGGAAAAAAGCTTTAATTATTTTCAGGAACATGAAATTATCTAGTTTAAGTCAACTTCTTAAAAAGAAACATACAAGTGTACATAACTAAAAGGCAAGTATGTTCCAAAAAACTGCTATCAAAAAGAAAAGGGTTTATAATGTTACTTTTAATTACCTTACAATAAAAAATATTGCACAAAATGAACGGAGTAAGGAGACCAAGGGACCTACAAACAATTCAAAAGGTTCCCTAAATTCTCTGCTTGTCACAAAATGCTCTACTCTCCACCCATTATATCCGTGAAAAGATACCGTATTCCCAGGTATCTATCACCTTCAACACCCCATATAATAAAATATTCCAAGTGCATAAGATCAAAAGGTAAAGGAACCAGTCGACCCAAAACCTCATCCTCCATGCAAAGGCTCAAATGGAAAGAAAAAAATATTTTTTATAAAAAGACCACCCACATTTCTTTTAGAAATTGCTTTCAGCAACAAAATTGAAAATCAGTGAGATAGAAATGTCTACAAAAAAACTCACTTGAATGTGAGCCCGAGTTGCAATCAAGACCACGCTACTACAAAGCCCTCACAGCACTGTGAGATGCCGCATTTGGCATTAAGGGCTAAAATATTAATTGCATTCTATCAGGAACTAACAAATCTGTACTTTGCATTACAAGTCTAACAGAATAAGTAACATTTTCAGTGCTTTTTGATCATCATCTATTTTCTCAACTTTGTTCCAAGATCGACATACACTTGGCATTATGGCTACCTCTAGGGAAAAAAATAAAAACTGATCAACAAACTATATCTTGTTGCCTTCATAATGGATCTTCCAGCCTGTAAAAAAATACTATCGTTTGCATGTAAAAAACTAAGACCTCATCTTCCAATAGCATTTTCCATAACAGTTTTCTTTATATGTACAACTGAGCACTTTATACAAACATATTAACATCTGCACGAAAGAGAGGTAGGTTCCCATCCCCTCTTAAAAGAGAGTAAAAAACTAGAAAAATACTTGCCCATATTTTTATTATTATTGTATCACACATGTTATAAATGGAACACAAACATAGAAGGGAAAACCAAAATAACCCAGGAGGCATTTGAACAACAATTTCAAAACCACTCTTCCCAATACCACACTGAAACTTTATTATGATTGAAATTATTTAGGAAAAGGGCAAATTAGTTTGTGAACCCATACAGATGCTGCTAAGAAGACACTATAATGAAAGAAGAGGATACAAAACATTTATATTAGTTATTACTGGTGATCTAAATCTTCTCCAAGACAGACCTCCAAGTTGCTTCAAGACGAACACCAAAAAAAATAAATCTCTTTCTTGGTCACAATAAGCAGCTAATGGTCCCAGCAGCTGTGTATCTAAGACTGGGTGTCTGCTAGGACAGAACCTCAGTATATTTAAAGTGAAGAAAGCGATACTCGCATTATTCCACTAGAAATCACTTTTTCCTAGTTCAAAAAGACATGACTGATATTTTCACAGTAAAATGTTTTTAAAAATAAGATTTTTAGTATCAGTCATTAATACAAACTGATATGTCAACAATACACTCTAGGCTGAAAACAGATGATCACTGGACTCATGCCTCACTATGCATGTAAGATGTGCAAAACCAGCCTGCTGATGCACATCTCAGTTTATTCCTCTAATATTAGCAGAGTTCAACTACAAGAACTACAGAGCTGAAAAAGCATACTGTGCTATTAAGTAGGAGCCTATGAAACTGTAATGTTAAAATATTGATACTTTGTACTTAACAATTTTAAATACAACTTGTATACAACTAAAACCATCACTGTCTGTTCATCTGCAAGTATGTAACCACTGACTCAACTGTCTAGAAAGACTCTGCATTGCAAACTGCTGCACTGTAAACTGGCCAACTTGATGCTTTGCAAAGTCCCTGAACAAAAAAACCATTTGAGATCATAGAAATTCAAAGTAGAAAAGAAATTATACCCTAACTACCTGTTTCCAGTTGATGAAATAAAAGATGCGTTGCAAATTTCACATCCATTTTGAATTCTACAGAGGAAAAATGCTTCAAAACATCAGCTCACTTTTCCTGCAGTCTCAAAATTACATATTACTACTATATTTATATTTAAATACTTAAAGCAGACATACAAACTTGACAATTTTTAAATGACAGTGAATAGTAAATTCTTCAAGTACTGGTATCACATTTGTCACATCTGTACAGCAAAACAGAAAGACAATCTGAGTTATTCAAAGCCCAGTCAGTGGTATTCCACTCGAAAACTAACCCCGCTCCACCTCTTAAGTAGAGATCATGATCCTGAACCACTGTCTTTTCCTGTCTCAAAAAGCATTTTTCTTCTGTTTTTTTTGGGGGTGTGTGGTTTTTTGTTTTTTTTTTGGTGGTTATAGTCAAACTAGCAGAAGACTTTACCCACAGAAGGATTCCACCACGAGAGCAGAGGAAGTTTCAAGGGTAACCCACTGGATTCCACTATATTCTCTTCCACCCATTTAATTTCACTTCTTCTTTGTTCAGATGAGCAAAACTTTTGTCACCTCTCTGGCACTACACTCAGATGAAAAGCTTCTCCTGTATATTTAATTTCCCTGCCAAATGCCAGCTTCACTTCAGCACTCACCAGCATCAGGTTACCCAGCTTTAGGGGGAGTTTATGAACATGACATGGAAATTAAGTACCATTTGAATTAGAACAATGTGGGAACATATGGGTTGGTTAAAAGTACCTGCCAACTGCAGACCATGTGCTGAGCAGATTTCACACATAACTTTCTACACACACCAGCAAAACCAAGTAAAGGTGAACCTAAAAAAAAATGTTTAGGCCACAGAAATGCGCATCAATCAGTGCAAAAAAACCCTCCATGGAATTAACTTGGTCTTAACTATGAGGATGACTTACTTCCAAATTTCAGTTCTCTGAATTTAGAGCATTAATCAAATGATCCCATGCTGAAAAGTAGCTGCAATGTAATTCATCCTCAGATATAATGAAATCTCTATGCTAACAGAATTTCAAAATTCAAAGCAACAAAAACATTTCCTGGTCTGATTCGAAAGAAACTATGGATATGCACACAACACTGACTTTGGGATTTCTTTGTTATAAAGAAAGTAAACAAAAAAAGGCCTAATTTTCAGTAGCCTTAATGTAAATGTAGCCTAACAAGACCAAGAAGAAACTACTACAATCCCTGGCTGTATTTTATTTCAAAGATCTCACAGACTGAAGGTCCTCAAGGTGAGGGAGGGCAGATCTGAAAGGATGACTTCGGCTGATTTTTACAGCAGTTGCAAGTGTAAGCATTTCAAGGTGTCCATTTTGAAAGATATCCAGGATTGCAAGGTTGCACAGGCAAATTGCAGAGCTCCCACGAACACTCACCTCCAGTACTATCAGCTATACTTGCAAAAAACCCATAGAGTTTTGCCAAACCTTTGCCTCTTACTACAGTTTATAGCATTCATGCCTGGAGAGCTGCCTGCTTTGCACCTCTCCCAAGACGCAGCATTCTCACAACAGCTTCAGAAGTTGCTTTACTGCAAACCGTGATTTAATCTTCAACTTAAAAGCCCTGCTCATCTACAATGTAAGCTAACATGTCAGACTGCATTCTGTGAAGTGAGGCACAGGCAGGCACTCATCTGCTCTGCCAACTGTGCTGCACGGGCAGGAACACCTGGCAGAGGCAGAACAGACAGCTGGAGAGGTGGTGAGAAGAAGTCACACCAAAGTTCATGAAATCTCACTTAATAATGGCATCAGTCATAATATGCAATTTATTTCACCCCAGTGTACCAATACAGCTAGGACAGCATAAACACTGACCTTAGTGCTTAAGAACCACAACGAAAAACAGATTACTGAGAAAACTGAAAAATGCTAGAAATAGTTTAACCTAATAATAAGGATATAATTGGCTGTTAACATAAACTAAATTACTGAAACTTTAAAATTGTGTTAAATATCAGTCCTTTTTAACTTCTCACTCTTGAATTGCAAACTAGAGGGAACATCTCCTGAACACAGAGACTATCTCAGAACCAGATAAAAATATTTAAATGCATTTCTCTGAGAAGCCCTTCTGGGAATTCTGGAAAGATGGGAGGGAAGGATCAGGTGGGAAGGATCTCTAGAAGCCTTACATAGACCTAGAAATTTTTCCTGTGGAGTTCCCCTCCCTCAACACTCATTTTCTTCTATTCCTTAATACAACATGAAAACCACAAGGCACAAATTAAAAATCAAAGTTAACATACAGAGTCAAATGAGGTTTTACAACTTCAGAGTAGCTCTCTCCCTGGTAACCCTCACAAATCATCTGAGACCCCACTGCTGCAGATCATTTGAACTCCACACAGTATATATGGTTTTCAAGCAATATTAAGAAACTCTAAAAAGCTACAAGACCTAGAATTTATTTACTCTTCCTATTAGTTTTGAAGGCATTTTACTTATTTCAGTCTTTGAAACATACTCAGGAAAAAATGTGCACAAATTACAGTTAAAAAGATAAATAAATTTAAATTTAAGCAGACCCATGCACTGCTAGTAGAACATGGACAGACCATATTATTTTATTATGGTAATGATAAAGACAATAAGAACTTAATCCACTCAGAAGGCAGGCATGGAAAAAGAAGTCCAACTACTTTAAAGATATCATATGATAAGAAACAACAAGAAAAGGCTGCAGAAATCAAGCCAGAAGAGCTCTTCCCGTCTTGTCTTCCCAGGCAGACACTTTCAGTGATGGATTGGCCAATTCTAACCACAAGTAGCAAGTGCTACTGTACATCAGCACACACTGAAATATCAGACTTTAATTGGCTACAAGACAGCCATTTCATTCAAAAGTTTAAAAAAAAAAAATCAAACCTCTAGATCCTCATTATTTATTAACAATGCTCACAGTATAACATTGGCTTTTGAAGACTGACAACAGATAGCTTCCTACTAAATCTATGGAAATTGCATTCAGTGATGATCTCTGTCCCAGCAAAAGAAAGATGACTCTTGACATCTTTGTTAATTTTTCTCATATGCCCATAACAACACCAAGAACATATTATTTAATTGCTCTGCTAAGGAATCTATAGTATCCCTGGAAAGGAAATGACATTCACTGAAGGCCTTCTAAAATATACTGGGGAAAAATCTCCCAGATAATTTTTCTTTAAGCCTCAACACTCATGTTCTTTGCACACATGTGTAACTCAAATTCCAACCTACCATGAGGAAATATAAACTTATTTCATCTCAGTTTCTCTTTATATCCTATATGAAAATGCAATTAACATGCAAGCATGTTTATTTTTTCACAACTGATTATAACCCCTAGGGTACAGAAGCAAACCAGTCATTATCTGTCCATATCAACTCCACTACAAAATCTTTAAAAAACAAAAAAACAAAAAAACAAAAAAAAAAAAAAAATCAGAAAGAACTGAGCTGAAACAGCTTATCAACTGATAATTTTTGTAATATCTCACCTTAACAAAATGAATATGAAGGTTTAAGCAAATCAATTTTGATATAAAGCATAAGCAATTCTAGTTCAACTGAATCTACAGGAACAGCTTTAGTTGTTTAGAACATTCAAGATCTGTGTTTAAAAGTGTCATTTTTTCCAGCAAAGCACCACCAGCAATCTTCACTGAATTACCCCACCTGCAGTATGAATCAATGAAGCAAGGCTGAAGTACTTTGTGTTGAGTCACATGGGTTGGGACCTCCTTGCAATATGCAGACATATTTCTCCCCAGCTAACGGCAGGAAAAGCATCACTGTTCTTTCTAGTCAATTTGTTCTTAATAGGGCACTGAAATCTGAGATGTAGCAGGAAGTAGAAGGCTGCATCATGAATTTTAACAACTATTTGTGTATACTCAAAATTCTGCTTCTGCTCTGGAGCAAGAGATTTAGAACTACCTCTTTGCTTTAAAAATCAAAACTTGACACAGCATTTAGAAAAGGTACAGCTGTCACAGATCCAGCTCAGTTCAAGTTTGAAGTCCTGTCTTAGGCAGCTACCTTGATATTTAAGAACATTAAAGCTTTAGATTCCAAAAAATGACTGGTTTCTTGAGCATTAAGGTTGATTGATATTCCCAGCTTTTCCAATAGGGGTCCCTATTTTACAGGAGAAATCAGTCTTTTTAGTCCCAGAGTCAAAGACATTAAATCCACTCTGTAAAGACTGTAGGCTTGATTTTGCAGGTAGGGATTTCAAATCGAAAAGAAAAACATGACAAGATCCATACAAGTGTTGCTATGAACTAAGTCTGCCTATGAGCTTAATTACATTCCACCTCATTTATTCAACAGTTCAATATTGTACTTTTCCTCTTGCATCATCACTAGAGAAAGGCAGGCCACACCACTACTCAAACTCTTACATCTTTCCTCTGTACAAGACCACATTATAACATCCAGACGTCCCCATCCTCTAATGAATTCTAAACCCTACCTTGGAACAGAAACAATTGACTACCAAATGCACAGAAAACAGGTACATTTGAAATCTCTGTCTGTGACATAAGAATTTGCAGGTCATTTTTAAGTGTTTCCAAAAGACTAAAGATGCAAAAGCAAATGAAAATTAAGTCAGTGCACCATCACAGGAAAGAAATCCTGGAGCAATATCCAAAATTATTCTGGCTTCAAATAATCTTCTCCCATGATCAGGAGTATATATTCATTGCATGACTATCAACAAGGGAGGAAAAAAAAAAGAGGTATCTCCTATTTCTACTTCCTCAGACATGAGACCTGCAATATCACTTCAAGTTATGAAGATGAAACTGTTGATAAACATGAAGTTCAAGGAAATTGCAAAATAATGTCCCTTGAAACATCATCAAAAGCATACAGGAAATGCACATGTTTCTCAGAAGATATTACATAGAGCTCTCTTAGAAGGTTTCACGTTTATTACATGAACCTCTTTTAGATGTAAATACACAAACTTCTAAAAGTTTTCTAGTAAAAGTACCATTTAACTGCATTAAACATTCTGATCAATTACTTGTTTTCCTTGATTTGTACAAGGACTCTGGATGTATCTGTATCTGATTTGGACATTATAACCTAGTACTTTCTGGTTGTGGGTTAAGGGGAGGAAGAACTGCCTACAGCTCACTCTTAATAGATATTTTGTCCATTCCTTCCTTCAAGATATTTTTAAGAAATATCAAATGAAGCATAAAGTCAGCAACATCCTGGAATGGAAAGAAGTTACACTGCTTAACACTGCAGCCTGATTATGACCCAATTATCACAGAAACAAAAGTTATGTTATTATCAGAATGAGGGGGAGGGGGGAAATTACTCTTTTGAGAGTCAGGAAGTTCTAGCTATGTCAGCATTATTATTACAAGACATGTAGTACAACAGGAGAAAACTAACATTTTAAATGCTTATTTATCTGTCATTTAAAGGCTTTTGAAAAGTAAAAATATTTTGAATGCAAATTAGATAAACACAAATATATACTAAATTCTTTTATCTTCTCATGAATAAAAAACAGTTATTTTTGGAGACTATTGCTCTAAGAAAATAATCTAAGGTATTCTACAATGACATGGAACCATGATTTTCTTTTTTTTATTTTGTCTATTGTATAGAACAAAAGTAGAATTCTCATCCAAAAGGCACCAAAATAAGTCCTAGGACAACAGGTAATTGCAGGTTAATAAGCCACCACCTGAGGGCAAGTAAGTTGTAAATCTTCCAAAACCTGCATTTTTAATCGAGCCACATTTGATTTTGCTCCATATATGTACTGAAGATCAGGGACATAACTACTACTATAGATGGGGGGTTTATTTATTTTCAGTATCTTATTTTCTAAAATGTAATTATGTCCTCTTAAGAGGCATATTTTAAGACTTCTGTTCCATTTTTTTAGATCTTATAGCTACAACTTTCTGTCAAAAGACAATAAAACATGTTTTTTAACAATATATGCACAGAAATACACACAATTACACTACAAGGCAGCAGTTAACTAAGGACTAATGGCATTCCAGATTATTTCAATATTGACAGAACTTATGAAGAATATCACCCATTTCTTTTATCTTTTGGTAAAAGATCACAGTATTTGTACATTTAAAATAGGATCCTGGAACCTGAGCTGTAAGAGAAGTGTGGAATGATTACTGCAGAATCCCAACTGCAGATACCCTACCCACACCAGAGTCACATCAAACACCACTAGAGTTCTAATATTTATGGTTAAAGAGACTATTCATAGTCATTTGTAAGTAACCTTTATCAAATGGCAAAGTTACTGAAGTTTCATGTTAATCAGAGACTATTCCTTGCACTCTCAGGAGTATACTGCCATGTTTTAATAAAACATACTGCTAGGTCATACTGGAAACGAATTATTGATGCCCCCAAGTTGTTAAGATTAAACTTTTACAGTCAATTATTTTAAGATAAGTTAGCTGCAATGATGAACAGTTATAAAATAAATTAAATCCCTAAATCATATGCTGTTTACAATGTTTATACCACTGGCAGTATAGAAGTTTGTTATCACCTATACAAAGACAAAACATTAACTGAACTTTAAGGAATATGGAAATGAGTACTGCTGTTTGATGCATTTAATATTTTATTAACAGTAATAAGCATATTTTTCATGACTGAAACACTGGAAAGAAAGTGATTGCCAGAGTTGCCAAAGAAAATGAGCATGAACTTAATTCACACAGTTCTACCAGCAGTAGAAAGTGCACATATTTAAATACAGCTCCATAAAAGCCCAGCTGGCGCTAGGTAATAAGGCATTACTCAATTAACCACAAACCAGAGCTTACAATACTAATTGTTGTATTTAAAACTTAAATCATAGAAGAGTTAACAATTGTATGTTTACAATTTAAAGACAGGTTACTTGTACACTGTGTGGTAAAAGAAGAAACCCAAAGATTTAAAATCAACACTCAATCATAAGAGAATTATAAAGATGAACTCTCAGTAGATGTCACTAGTTTAATTTGGACTTCCTCTATTTTAAGTCCATATTCATTTGCTTAAGGCATACCTCAAATCCATCTACAAAGAGAAAAGCTCAAACTACCTATACAGCTCTATAGCCATTTTTCATGATTGGTCATAAAACCAATTTGTATAATGTTGTAAAAGAGCCAACGGTCACTGGGCAAGTATCTTGACCAAGTGTGTTTTCTCTTAACAGCATTAAGAAAGGTAACTGTTTACAAACAAATGCAGAGTTCAGTACTTGAGTCATACAGATGCTGTATGTTTTCTCAGAAGATATTAAAGGAAATAGCAATGTTACTTTATTACACAAATACATATAATCACAGTTAGAGAGCTACTAAACGCTGAATTTAGTGCTTTGAATTTTCAATTTAGCATACCTAGAAACACTTGCAATAATCTACATTCCACCTCTCCATTACATTCTGTGGCTTTCGCCTACTACTGAGGGAACAAAATCAAGCACAATCTTCCTGAGTTGCTAAGGTATGCTCCTGTGTTAAGTTTTTTCACAAAAGTAGGTATTTTTGAAGAAAACCAGTTATTTGTGAAGTGCCTTAAAACTTTAAAAATTAAGAAAATACTGAAATATGAAGGCTACAGAGACAGACTATAATTTTAGTCCTCCTGAAACATTACAAAATCACGATGAATCACAGAATCATAAAACATCCTGAGTTGGAAGGGATCCAGGAGAACCAAGGAAGTCCAGCTCCTGGCCCTGCATAAAATCACACCCCAAAAATCACACCATGTGCCTGAGAGCGTTGTCCACACCCTTCTGAACTCTGTCAGGCTTGGTGCTGTGATCACTTCTCTGAAAAGCCTGTTCCAGTACTCAACCAACCTCTGGGTGAAGCACTCTTTCTTACATCTGACCTAAACCTCCCCTGACACAGCTTCATGCAGTTCCATCAGGCTCTGCCACTAGTCACCACAGAGAAGAGATCAGTGCCTGCCCTTCTTCTTCCCCTTGTGAGGAAGTTGTAAACTGCAATGAGGTCTCCGCCCCGGACTCCTCCAGGCTGAAGAGACCAAGTGATCTCAGTTTCCCTTCGCACAGTTTCCCCTCTAGACCCTTCACCATCTTTGTGGCCCTTCTGGATGCCCTCTAATGCTTTGTTTTTCTTGTATTGTGGTGCCCAAAACTGCACACAGGACTCAAGGTGAGGCCACACCAGCACAGGCTAGAGCAGGACAATCACCTCCCTTGACCAGCTAAGAATGCTGCACTTGATAAACTTGTACTAAAGCCTGTAAAAGTCAAAGTCTGCCTCTTATCGAATATTAGTTAAGAAAGCGATCCATCATCCCATCATCAAGTTAGCATGGAAGTAACAATACTAATTTAGGGCATACTCAGTTTTCCTTTTAGGAAAAAATGCAAAAGGCATCAGACACCCAACTGAGCATTCATCTAGTCCCCAAACAATAGGAAACTTCCAGCATGACAATTTATTACAGAGACGTGCAATAAAAATACAAAATTGATTTTGAGTATGCCTTACACTGGTCTACGTGAGATGCAACATGTGCGTTGAAAGACTAGGAATGTACAAGAAGGGTGAAACCACTGCATCACTAGAAACCCAACGGTAGTAGGACACTGGGAAGCAAGCGAAATTCTTATGAAGCCAGAATTGTGCCAGCTTCAAGTGAACAAGTGCATAACTTCACATGTCACAAGGTCCCTAAATAGCATTAACCCTAGACTTTTGGGTATTTTTATTCAGTGGATGGTGTGACAGGATGAACAGAGATCACTACCACCAAACTGCACTGATACAAACTCCCACTTCTGAATACTTGCATATCATCCTACTGGTACAATAGATCCTGAAATCTTTCTAACCATGATACAAATCATGTATGTACAGTTACTGGCAAATCTGGAAAGAAAGTATACATAAGAACAGTAAATATTGTGGCCAATGGTGAACACAAGTGTTATGATTAGGGAGAGTACACACAAGACAAAGTAGAAAAGTACTAGAAACCAACTTGAATTAAATGCCTTTTTGCCTTGTCTGGTTTCCTGAAACACCCCCAAACCTAAAGTTTCTCTACAGATTTATCACACTTATCACATGTATACTCTTCACAGGAATGAACTACACATTACTTTCTTAGGACATGCACTATCAGAAAGATCCAAAAATTACTTTGACACTGTACAGGTCATCACTGTATTGCTTCTGTGTTTCACAAAAGACAAATTGAATCAAGGGGCAAACCTGCTTTTCACAGTAATCATGATGTTAGCATTTCATTAAAGCAGAATTTGAATCAAAAAGCTATGTTAAATAAAGTAAGCTTCTTCTGTAATTTTTGATTTGTTTTGTGACACCCAGAAACCATAAAAATCTAAACTGTAAGACTTCAGTTATGGATAATACAGTCAATTCAGTTTTCATTTACATTGAAGAACTAGAACATGTCAGATGTCTGCTTATTCAGGCCTATGCCAGTACTGTGATTAAACACATGCTTGCCCTAATAAACAAGTTAAAGAAATTAAATCTTTTCATTAAAAGTCAGTTATGTCAAGTACAGACACTTCAGGCAAAAAGCACAACTTCTTGATATAACACTCACACACAGAAATTTCAGCTGAATGAAAAGGTTTCCAAAAACAGAATAAACAGGAGAACTACTATAATGACACTGATTTCTTACCCTACGCATGGCTTCCTCCTCCTCTTGACGCTTCTCATAATGTGCAAAGTCATCAAAGATTGAGGTGGTATGCTTGAAAGTAGCAATTATTTTAAGCACTTGCTTGGCTTTTTCTAGGGGTACCTCTTGAGTGTCCCTCGAATTGGTAACCGGTTTGTTGTCATTGTTTTCCAAGCGAATATGCCGCAGTTGGTTATTGGGAACGTCTTTGACAAAGATCCATTTGACATCAAACTTCCCCTTCCACTTATCCTGAGACCAGACACCAGCATATGCATTGTAGTCCACAACAGACTTCATCTCCGCCACTCCACAAAAGTGTCCACTGCCATTCACACTGAAGAGTAAATAGAGTGGGCCTTTTCCATTCAGGGAACGGTAAGCAGCATCCAAGCGCTTATTACCATGTTCAGTACTACACCAGATAGAGTACTTAATGGAGCGATGAATATCGTCCTCTGAATAACTTTTGATTATAAACACACGCCCGTTCTTCAGATTCCAATCGAAGTCTTTGGGATTGTAGTTGTTTATGGCCTTTAGTTTCTCCAGCACTGGGTGCACTTCCACACCAGAAGGTGAGGAGCTGACGGATACAACACCTAAACCAAAGTTCTCACTACCAGCTCCATTGTTCTGGCTGAAGCCCACACCCCTATTACGAGGAGCTACCCAGCGGTTTTGCAGCTGTTGCTGCTGCAACTGGTGAGGCTGGGCCTGCTGCTGAGGTCCTTGTTGCTGTTGTGGTTGCTGTGGCTGAGGCTGCTGTTGAGGCAGTTGGCTTTGCACCAGCGGTGGTGGTTGAATTAATGGCTGAGGCTGCTGGATTATAGTCTGAGGAGGCAGTACTGGTTGAGCTGGGGGTGCTTTTACCACTGACCCTTTGTCATCCCAAGTTCCAATATTCATGTTGTGTTTTATAGGTGGTGGTGGTACAGCAGGGCCCCCAATGCCCACATTACCTTTAGGCTTGAGTTTCGGCTGAGGTTTAGCAGGTTTCCTTGCAATTGCAGCCCATGAGGTTGGTTTAGGTGCTGAACTGCTAACTGGGGGCACGCTGTTAGCTGCAATGCTTGTCATACCTGTACTGCTCAGAGCTGAACCTACAGTTTTTGTTACAGCAGCCGTCATATCTCCACCAATTTTCAGTCCAGTCATGCCTTGCTCAATGCTGCTAATCCCAGGCACCTTGCTCAGAGTATCACTGCCAAATCCAGCCTGTCCATCTGCTATGGCTCTGCCAAGAGAACTAGGTGGATAGCCATAGCTGCTGCTGTAAGCAGAGCTTTGCGTTGATTGTCCCTGAGATCCACTTGTCCCCCATGTAGAGAAGTCTGCATTCCCAGGAAAAAAATTAAATCCATGCTGCCCAAGAAATGGAGGGGTATTTCCTAATGCCCCAGGTTGACTAAATACACCATCGGGTATGTAATGGTGTTCACCATTACTCATCTGTCCATAAGTTGTCAAATATGGCATTGGAGGGTCACCTGCAGTTGACCATGCTGCTTCACCTAAAGAGTATGGAAATCCAATGGATGGAGCATAATAGCTAGGCATATATGGGTCTGACATTGGTGGATAGCTGTTACTCTGCAACAAAACATGACAAAAATCACCAATAGTGACAATTACGCTCAGGGCAAAAAAACCTCTGTAACACAATCCAAAACAATTTTAAGGGTTATATGAATGCATTTGTAACTTTCACCATTCCTTGCAATGTAAAAAATGAACAAGGTATCTGTCACATATGACCTTTTCAAAGCACTAAATAGCCCCAGTTTTTTCTAACATACTATCTCTACTTTTAGTTACTAAGTTAAGTTTTAAAATGCCTCCATGCCAACAGTATCAGGAAAATAACAAACTACTTTAAAAAACAAGTGGCAACAACTGTACTTTCATAACTGAAGAACAATAACTGCAACTATGATGTAAAGTTTTTGTATGCTTACTTTTTGACAAATTCCTCGCTTCTAACTGGAGATACCAAAAGAATATTATAGTGAAATGGATGCATGGATCTACTTGCTTCAGAAGGAACAACAATAAAACTAGGATTTCCATGCTATTGAGAATGGGCATTAAATCAGTATTGCATCAGATGAACTCCAGGGAAATCAGAGAATTTACTTCTTGAGACATTTGAAGGACTACCCTTGTATGACTTCTGATGCTGTTTTGGGGCGGGGGGAAGTGCACATTATCATCCTCTTGCTGATGCCTCCATAATGTTGCATTATTGGGGTGAAAAAAAAAAAAAAGTAAAGGCAAGCAAAATTCTCAAAGTCTTTTAATAATTTGCACTTTCTCCCTCCTCAAGACCACTACAACTTACAAACTTAATGCATATTAACTTCTGACTGCAGAGGCAATTCACAGCTCTGAAAGTCATTAACTTCTTGGCAGAGAAGTTGTACCAAGCTGTAGTAATATTAAGCTTCAATCTATTATGCCATCAGCTGTGAGCTACTTCTACCACCTTCAAAGGAAATCATGTCCAAGCACTTAATGTCTTATCAGAGCCAATAAAACTGTTGTTTTGAACTGCATCCAATAGATGATAATTTTGTTGTAAATATAAGGGGTTGGGTTTCAGTTTGAGGTTTGTGTTTTGTTTTTTTGTTTTTTTTCCTCAAGCTTCTTGTAACTGCTTTTTCTAAAGCCAGAGCACAAGCACAAGAGCAGAAGACATCAAAGCATGCTTTTTAACTGAAGTTTGTCCAAATTTTTAAGAGTACTTTATCTGCTTAAGATATCATACAGTAAGACAAAATATAAAATTATATTTTAATTGACATTCAAGCAAGTAAGTAATGTTAAGAAAAATCCCAAAATTAAGTCTGGAAGTCAGTTAAACACCAAAATTAACTTCAAGGTAATAAACAATGTTCACTTACCTGATTTGTCTGACTACTTAGATATGGCTCAAAATCATCATCATTTACTGCATCCTTTTGATGAATCGAACCGTTTTGTACTGAAACTAAAAGTAAAGCTGTATTAGTATACTGTCTGGAACATTTATGCTACACTTTTAATCTAGATAAGACTTCTTAATCACCTGTACATTAAAATACATATTATTGTCAACTTCCACTACAATTTAAAGAAAATAGCTTATTCTATTGATCATCATGATCAGCTTTTAGGAGAGGTCTGCAAACATGGCAACTAGAGCAGCCTACTCCTGACTATTCTTTCCTGAGATCCACAGACAGAGGAAAATCTAGAGGCACACCTTATTTGCACAGGCAGTAAATCCAGTGTTTCCAGAAGTACCAGAGCAAGTGCAAATGTGCAGACCAACCAGATCTCTAGACATATTCAATAGGTTTGGGGAAAGTTGCAACATACAGCTTTCTCCTGCCAGGAGGAAAGACAGTTGCCCATCAAGACAACCGTGAAGGGCACCACTTTTCAGATATTTAACTCTGTATTTCCTACATAACTGTACTGCATTAGTGGCATCCCTGAAGATCTGAGGGGACAAAGCAAGACAGAAACAAGAACTCAAGTCCCAAAGGGTGATCACAAGCTTTTCCCAACATATATGCCACTATATACTGGAATCTCTTCCTACCTGCTCTTCCTGGCCTCCTATACCTTTCATTTCATCCAAGGCATTACACCTACCTGGAATCTTCCAGCTGCCCAAATTACTTGAAGTGACTCTCTACCATCCCCTGGGCTATTATTCAAACAAAGCCACATTGCACAAATTTCTGCTAAATTCGACTGTTTCCCATGGTGCAAAGCAGAACAAGGACTTAAACCAGCACCTGTAATTATAAAACTTGAAGACGAAGATGTCTTCTCAAAAAAAAAAAAGTATTACTGGTTTTCCAAATGCAGGGGTTTTTTTTGTTTTGGGTTTTTTTTTTTTTTTTTTGTTTGGGTTTTTTTTGTTATTTATCAAAAAGGTTAAGTGGAGGCAAGGAAAAGGTTTCAGAATCATCAGTAAGGTGTACTGAGAAACCATGACAGCAGAAGTTAAAACAAACCAGATTTTCTGGCAGCTTAAGACACTGAGTTAGGAGCTGACTCTGTGCCTTCCCTCTTTTAGCAAACGCTTCTGAAAAGCATATACAACCATATCACTAAGTCTTCAACTTGGTCGAAATTAGTTGTTTAAGAGTGAGGGGGGGCGGGGGGGGGTGTCCTGTTTTACTGGGGTGAGGCGGGTTGCCACACAAAGTTCACATTGTAAACCAAGCAGTGCCTGGACTAAGTCACTTAATTTCTTTTTTTCACATTTGAATTCAACACCTCTAAAACAAAACTGCCATCAGTGAATAAAACTAGTTGGAAAAAAATTACAAAGAAATAGATATAACCACAAGGAACAATCAAAATCCTGGAAAATTTTATTAACTTCAGACAGCAGTAAAAAGAAGTAAAAGTTCATAATTTAACATCGAATATTTTTTTAAAGCAATTATCTGGGAAGGAAAAAAGCAACTTGTGTTTTGAATACCTTCTTGATGTTTTAAAAATCAGAACACTTGACACTTCAGCTATTACGAACTGGCATAGTTGATTTCTGTACTAACTACAGTCAAATATGACCAGCAATGATGAATACAGTGGGGTCTAGAACTGGATAGAACATTATCCTAATTAAATACCATGTTTAAATCAAACATTAGGTATTGGGGGTACTTTCCCCCCATAAATAGAGAGTTTCAGTTAAGGTCATTACTCAACCTGAATTTACACACAATGGTAACATATTAATGAGCTGGAACACTATATTCCTCTTTATATTTGGTCCAGTTACACATGGGATGTGTGTCAAAACATTTTGTCCACGCCATGCCCACTGCTTAGACTTCACCAAATAGTATAGACAGCACAACTCTCAAATACAATTCCGTTTTAATGATAAAACATGGGCAGCAGCATACTAGTTTCTTAAAAGCATGCAATCAAAAGTAAAGGAATAAACAGCTGTATGTCAAGACTAGTATCCTATAAAAATGAATCTCCTCATACTGACAGCTAATCTTCATAAAACGCGCATCTGCTTGTTTATTGTTTCACAGGTGTCTAAAGGTCACTGAAGACAGAACTATTTTTGCTTTGACATTACAATTAACACAGAATATTCTTGTAAATTCTTTCTTATCCATTCTGTGTTGAGGTCTTAAGTCAGTGACAAAATATTTCTACTCTGACATTTTTCCCAGTAATACATTTCCCAGTCAAATACCATCACTAGAAATGTGTTTCTTTGGCTTTTCATTCTAACTTTACATAATGTGCTAATAGTGAAGTATGTAACCCACACAGACTTTTAACAAGAGCAAATGAACATCTCATTCCCAAAATCTCATGGTAAGTGTTCCAACTGAACAGGGCAGTGATGAAGAATACTAATTGAAACTAATCTACAGATACTAAAAATATCTGTATCGATGCAATGCTAAAAATACTGTATACTTGCGTAAACACTGCGAAAACATACAATGGAATTAGATATTGGGAAGAAATAACTCATCAAATAGAGGAACTTTAAGCT
Organism: Acropternis orthonyx; assembly: GCA_035583155.1. Lineage (NCBI taxonomy): Eukaryota > Metazoa > Chordata > Aves > Passeriformes > Rhinocryptidae > Acropternis > Acropternis orthonyx. Next base: position 116,977,415 of record JAWWEU010000081.1, on the reverse strand, counting down.
AATATTCTTTCAACTGCTATTATCCTTCGAATAACTCTTTGCAAAATGTACAAATTATAGCCAAAGGCATAACAATAACGTTTTCGTTAGAAGTCATCACACCTTAACGTGAAGAATAAATACTAAAAGAAACATGTAACATTTTATTCTTGTTTTAAACCGAATAGTTAAATTTAAACCTTCTAGAAAACAGGAAATTATTATATACACGTAAGTGCAAAAACAAGTCAGCAGCTTCCTACGACAGGTATGATACAGTGGCACAGTAAACAAAAGGGAGGGGAAAAAGAAAAAAAAAAGAGTTCCAGGAATGCCTTGTTTCTCCCCATCACCACGCCCCTATAAGACATGATTTGACTATGTCAGTTCTGATATTTTATGTCAGCTGTACAGTAGCTGACAACTAGAATAAGAAAACTTTCATGACAGGATGATTTCTCGTTCAAGTCTCTGATATACCAATATTAATATCCAACACAACAGATGGATAGTACTGTTCTACACACTAAAACATCAATCCCACAAATTCTGATCGAGGGAAACAACACGATACCAATTTATCAATGAGAATAAAGCATCCAAAACATTTTACTAGACAATACAAATCAGCTACTCCCCAAAATAATTTACAGGTCAAATATTTTGCATTTCAATATAAAATATGCATACATTCTTTTAGCTGCACATTTTCTCATATGCTCTACCAGACATGTGGACAGCTTCTACCACCCTCTTTAACATTACTACTCTTTTGCACAGAACCAACTTTAGATTAGCCTGTTAACCCAGTATCACATCTTCCTTCAAAGCTCCTTCAACCTGAGACCTATCATGACAATTGAAAAAGATTACTGTCTGCTACCATGTGGTCAGTAAGGACTGCTGATACTGACTTAATTTATCCTCCTGAAAAAGTCTCTAACCCAAAGCCAACTACCTGTGCTACACTGTGCTACCACCTTCAATCTCATAGACCTTTAATGCTAAATTGTAACTTAGTTTCACTAAGCAGACATTACACCAAATAATTTAACAGTTATTGTTCTCTTTAACTGTAGTTTTTATTGAAGTCATATTCTCACCAAGAGAATACATCACAAGTATTCATTATTTAAAAGGATGCACTCCATAAAAAAAAATACAAGTTCAGAAATGCAAAAATCTCTTCCTTACATAGCAAACCAGGAGATGTTTTGATTCAGACATTCCACAGCAGTGACAAATTATAGAACACAAAAATATGCTAACATAAATAAGCCAACATAAAGCTGACTAGTGCATTTTCACACACTGCAACATAACACTCAAACAGAAATGCTCAATACTTTCACTGCAATCCACATATATATAGTTCCAAAACTACCTGTATGATTCTCTAATAGATTCAACTCAGTAACTAAATAAAACTGAGAAATGGTAATTCCAAATTATGAAGCTACAAACTACTTGCTACAATGAATCTGACTTTTCATTTAAGGGCAACATGGAAAGTAAAACCACAAACTATTTAAAAAACATGAAGTAGTTAAAAACTGCAGTTTGAGGCAAAAAAAGTAGAAGTATTAGAGTATAAGAGAACAAGTATTCAAGTCTGACCAAACTAAGAAGGTCTGAGGAGGTAAACACATGTTCATTTTTCTCTGAATGCAGAGAAATTAAAACAAACAGGACAAATTCAGCAAGATCTGGGAATCATGTGACCCCCCTCATAAGCAATATATGTAACAAGAAACAGGTAATCTGTACGTAGACAGAATAATAGAATAAGTACACTGTGGATAACATTAAATGACAGCTCACAGAGAACAATTAGATTAGCTAAGATAATGAAAAGAGGGGGGCAAAGAGTACCTGAGCTCAAAAAACCATCTCTTATCTGCATAATATGCATATTAACACACAAAGGTAGCTGTGTGCATACTATTCTACAGCTGAGTTTGGTGAGCAGCTAAGAACTAAATGGGCACAAGTGGACTGTTTAGGCAAAAAGAAATTCCAAATAGAATATTAGCAAGAAAACAAATTTCAGAGCGCAAACAGCAAGATATAATCTGAGATGGTGTTTACAACCAACTTGCCAACAATTTTAGAGAGAAGAATATTGAGTAGTTAGTAGTTCCTTATTTCTGTGGGAAAGAAACCCCATGGAGTATGATATTTAAAAACTAAAGATGTTGACAAAAACATAAAAAAAAACAAAAAAGCAGAAATCCTACAAACACTGATAGAAGATTCCATACTGATGCTAAAATGAAGACCACAAAAATTCTGGGAATAAGGAAAGCGATGCTTTCTGCTCACAGATACGAGTAACTAGTCATGTGGTTGCTGTGTAGCAAACTAAGGAAGCTGATCAAAATATCCTTTCTATGATTCTATATACTGCACAGAAAGGCCCAAGGTGTACTATTAAAAAAGAATATACAAGCATATCACAAAGTCAGCTAAAAAGAAATAATTATGTTACTGTCTGACTTTTGACATTAATCTTTTGTAAAATAAAACATTTTCAATTGGTGCACTGCTGTGCCACAGTAAAAATGCTGGGAAATAACATTTTGGCACACCATTTCCTGTCATCTTGCTATGAAATAAAATATATCCCTTCCCATGACTGTCTGAAGACATATGATCCTCCATAAACAGCAATGTTACCATTTTATACAGAAATAAGAGGTATTAACTTACCTTTATTTCCCTGTCCTTTAGGTCTCTGTATATAGGAAGGTGGGGTGGAGGGAAAAGCAAAACAAGTTCAGTTAGAATCCTCTAATATTAACTTCATGGTAATTGCATTTATTTGCCAATTCTGTCATTTTAAACTTAAATATCACTTTAAAATATTATTAAAACCATGCTATTATACAAATATTCTGACATACAACATAATATTATAAAATATTACAAAACAAAAAATTGACAGAATTTCACCAAAAAACACTGAAATAATCTGGTATTTTACAGCATGTGAAACTTAAACAGTGCTAAAAAACTGAACAAGTAAACTATGATTGCCCCTTGCTCCAAAAAACATAAGGAATAAACATAAAAACAGTGCATTGAGTGAAAAAAATTTAATTAGTATCTTAAAATTACTGACAACACTTGAGCTTCATTATGATAGGTCATCCTTTAAAATGACTGACAGGTACTTTATCAGAGAATAACCTATAATGTCTTGCTTTTTATATATACAAAAGAATGTATAGTGATACTGTAAGTTGAACTTCAAGTTGAGCATTCCTCACCTAGGCAATTACATTGAGAAAATGACAGTCTGTACACAGCTTTCACACAAAGAAATAACACCTTAAGGAGGATTTTTTTGTTTTTTAAGATTAGTCATTACAAAACACTGTTAATCTGTCATGCACTAAGAATCAATGTAACAGTACAAGTTACAGAATCCTTAATTCCTCTATAACAAGATAAAATTGCTTAGAAAAACAAATGAAGATCTAATTCATCTTCTCACATATCAACTAAGCGTGAGTGAGTCTCCAGGCTGTATCACTCTCTTAACAATTTTTAGTCCTGAAGAGCTCAGTATTCAGAGGTTTGAAAGTTTAGGAGGTAACCACCTCCATGTTGCTTTTATGTTTATCTGTCTCAGAGTTACTCTAGCACTGTTCAACACTGCTCCATCTAAAGCCGCACTGGTCAGCTCTCCCGCAACCAGAAAAATGTCTCTGTAACCTTAAAAATCCCAAGCATCTCATCTTTTGAGATAAATCTAATCCAGACAAAAGGGCGAGCAAAGACCGAGATACACGGCACTAGAAAAGCTGAGAAGAAGCAGCCTTCATGGAAGTGAGAACAATGAAAAGTTAAGAGATCACTGAGCTAGAAATAGGTGCTTAAAGGAAAGTGGAGAGCATGCACAAAGACAAAGGAAACAAAACATTAATGACAAGGAGAGAGAAAAGGAGGCAGGCCATTGCAGGACCAAAACTTTTGGGGAGTAGCAGAAGCCCACGGAGGAACCAGATGCCAAGACAGGACAATTTCCAGCCTGAAAGAAAGCCCCACAGAGGCCTAGCAAAGATTTAAAAACTACAAATTCTGAGCTCCGTGAAGGGCCAACTTAAAAAAAAAAAAAGAGTGCTGAACAGCGCAAGAAGATAAAGTGAAAACTGCTGGAAGAAGCGGACGCCGGGGGGAAAGGAAGGAGAAAAGGTGGGTGAGGAAAGGAAAAGGCAGGAAGAGAAAGGATGCGGTAACGAGGAGCCAGGGGGAATTCGGGGTGAGCAAGAGAGCGGAGAGCGCGCCGGGCGCTGCGGGGAGCCGGGCACTGAGGCGCCCCCGGAGCGGAGGGGACCGGGAGGGTCCCACACAAAGGGGGCGGCGGGGCGGGGGCCGAGCCGAGCGCCGGCGGGCGGGAGGGACGGAGGGAGGCGGACCGGCCCCGGCGGATCCGCGGTTATAAATAGGGGCGGCCGCGCCGGGAAAAGGGCCCGCCATCCCGGCGGCGACGGACCGCGGCTCCCCATGGCGGCGGGAGGGAGGCGGGAGAGAGGCCGCGGACCGCGCCGCCCCGGCGGCGAGGGAAGGCGCAGGGGCCGCTCCCACGGCGGCGCTCCCGGCGGGCCCGGGAGGAGGGGAGGGGAGGGCAGGGCAGGGCAGGGAGAGGCCGGCCCCCCGCCCCGCGGCCGGTACCTGGTCGACGCTGGTGGCTGACATTCTTCACGGGGAGCCGCGATCCCCTCGCTCCGCTCCGCTCCGCCTGGGCCTCGAGTGATTTCGCACGCCGGGGCCGCTCGCTCGCCTCCGCCGCCGCCTCCTCCTCCTCCCGCTGATTGTCGTCGCCGCCGCCGCCTGGGCTCGCCGCCGCCGATGGGGTTGCCGCTGGAATGAGCCAGCCGGACGCAGCGCCGCTTCCCCCCTCACTCTGGGCTCCGCTGCCCCACAATGGCGGACGGGCTCGAGCTCCCACTTCCGCCCCGGGCTCCCTGACCTTCCGCTCCCGCCCCGCTCCCGCCGCCGCTGACCTTTCCCGCCCCCGTCACGTGGTGCGGGAGGCGCAGCCGCGCGCGCCGTGCCCGGCGGGAGCGCGCGTGCGCGCGGCGGGACCGGACCGGGGCGGGGCGCGGGCAGGGGCCGGGGTGGTTCCCGGAGCGCCGGACCTCGGGAATGCTCCGCCGGGGAGGAAACGGGCATGGAGTTCGCCCCAGCGCGCGTGTTCTGCGGCGGGGTCCGGGCTGGCTGCCCCAGGCCGCTCCCGGGTCACAGAGCCGCAGGACGGGTCGGGTTGGAGGGGACCGCGGTGGTCACCGGGTCCAGCCGCCCTGCTCAGGCAGGGTCATGGTGCTGCAGCACGTGGCACAGGATCGCCTCCGGACCGTTCTTGAATTTCTCCAGTGAGGGAAACTCCACAACCTCTGGGCAATCTGTTCCCATGCGTGATCACCTGTACAGCAAAGAATTTCTTTTTCATATTCAAGTGGGACTTCTATGCCTCAGTTCCTGCCCGCTGCCCCTTGCCCTAATGCTCGGCACCGCCGAGGAGTGCCGGGCTCCGTCCTCGTGACACCCTGCCCTCAGATATTTACACACATTGGTGAGGTTCTCTCTCAGTTGTCTCTTCCCGAGGCTGAACGCGCTCAGCTCACTCTGCCTTTCCTCGTAAGGGCGATGGTCCCGCCCCTTAATCATCTTTGTTACACCCCGCTGGACCCGCTCCAGGAGCTCCGTGTCTCTCTTGTCCTGAGGAGCCCAGGACTCGACATAGCACTCCAAACCGGTCCTGCTGCCTCCCCCGCCGCCCCTCCGCCTGGGCTGGAATCCACAACCCTGGCTGGCTGTGCCCTCCGGCCAGGTGAGCTCATGGATGGCGGGATTATCCTGCCACCCGCATCCACTCCGCTCTACCGCTGGCCAGCACTTCGAAGTCTGTGCTTTGGTACAAGTTTGGTGGAAGAGCAAACAATGCTTCATCAAACAGAGACATTTTTACTTAGCTGCTATCAGCTCCTTCATTAATTTCACAGGTCTTAGTGTAAAAAGTTAAGCAGACGTACAGGGGCTTCCTGTAGCAGCCATCAGTAAAATCCCAGACTGCTTCAACAATGCCAGAGGGGAGAATTAAGCATTTATAACACTAAGTCAGAAAAGACAACACTGTAGTCCATATGGTGCTTAGAGTTTGGAGGACACAATGCCTTAAATCCAACACAGTTGTGTAAACATACCTGTAAGGGCAATTGGAAGGTGCAGCCCTCAAGACCCTCAGTCCAAATTCGTTTTGAAACTTGGTGCTTGTGTTTTTTCTTCACAGAGTAAAGTGATTTTTTTTTGTTTTTTTTTTTTAGCAGTTGTACAAAGGGATCTTGGGAAAGTAATAATTCTGCATGAAGAGTTGGTTTATAGTGGCAAATCTTGTCTTAAAATTGTCAAAAATGTTATACTGGAAGTTACACAGAGTTAGTGTAGGTAAGACTTGTAGAGTGTTCATTTACTCTTTTGCAGTGCAGTCTGTAATTTTGACAACCACACATCAAGAAACACCTAGACTAACAGAGGGAAGCAACAAGGATGATGTAGGTCTGGTTCTGGAAAGTAGGTTCTAAAAGAAAAGATTGAAAGAAATTGTTTTGGTTAGGCCAAGAATAAGAAGAATGAGGCTAGGATATGGTAGGAATAAAGTAATTGAATATTTTTCCGCATTTCAAACAGGACAAAATATGGATTTAAACTGCAGTTGGCAAGGTTAAAGTTCATTTTCTTTTACAACACCTGGATGAAGTAGTTGACCTTTAGTAGATCTGCAAACCTAACTTTGAATAAGACTCATTTAAACCACTATCCACAAGTAAGACTGCACTCCCAGCTCTAGCACCACAGTTAAAAAAACAGGTGGAAGGAACCTTTGGATTCAGTCTTTCAAATCATATTTCCCTTTTTACCAGTTTTCCTAATCCATAGGCAGCTATGGTATGAGGGGATTTTCATTTCTTGTTGAAGGGTTATAGTTTACATTAAAAAAAAATAATTATTAAGTAGGCAGAAGAAAAGTAAAAGTGAGTCAAACAGAGCACAGGCAGTTAAATGGAAGGAGTGCCCTCATTAAGCAGTCTCATTACAGATAAGCTAGGCATTCATTTCTGCCTTTGAAACCTGTTGAGGTTTGTTTGTTTTCCTTGCATCTTCTATCCTTACTTCATTTAACCACGGTGAAATCACTTCAACTCTTCAAGTTTGGAATGTGTTTTGGTGTGGTGATGATAATACTGCTGCGAGAAATGTGAGTTCTAATCTATTCCCACTGATGAGGGAATTCAGATCTCAGCATTTCTTAGGTCATGAGGACTACTGGCCGTGGGTACATCCTACAAAGTTACATGCTGAATACCTCATTGAAAATTCCAGTTTCAATCTTAGACCTGAATTTGACATCAGTAACACTCGATAAGAATCTTCCACAAAAGTCCACCGGGTATCAGGAAAGGAGAACTCGAATTTATTGCTTGTTTAACATCTCATTTGTTTTGACCCAAGCCATTAATTTTATGAGGCTGACACTTGTTTTTGAATATTTGAGGTTTTAAATGGTGTTCCTCTTATAGAGGTACTGTATTGCCTTTGAGGTAGTGCTGGCCCCTGGTGACTTAATAACATCTATTTAGTTAAGGATGCAATGTAATAGGGGAATAAATAAAAGCACTAAGAATTTTTTATTCAGTTTATAATGGCTGCTGTGATTTATATGACAAAAATCCAATGTGCTGCAAATATTTCCAGGTTTTGATAATGTTGGTGTCTGTGCTGTGAAATGATTTTACATTGTTCCTCCTTATCTATACCGTTAGGAATGTGGTAGAGTGAAAATTATCCTTAAAGAAAGTGCAAGTTCAGCAGGATTCCAGTCTGCCTTGCAAGCTTAGGCTCAAATGAACCTTTTTGATGGGGAATAATGCAAGCCTCTGAGGACTTGCCGGAATGCTCTGTGGCAATTAGTTCTGTAATATTATAGTCCAAGTTCTGGCCTTATGTGGCTCTAGAGACTTTAGAAATATATACAGTTCATTTTTCAAAATGCTTTTAGGCCTAGGTTTTATCCCCTCTAATTTTCCGTTGTCCACTTGTTACATTCAGGAATGTTATTTGTGATCTGAGCTGTGATAGTTTGATTCCACCACCCTTTGCCATCAGATTATCATATTGAAGATGTGTGTCATCCACGTGCATGACTTGCAGAGTTGGTGCCGATGGAGCCATTTCAAGCTACTTTGCTGGCAGTTTTCTGAATTGACTTAATTGGACAGGAAGTGCCAACCAACAGTAGCATTCTCATCAGGACTCCATTTCCTCGTGGTTGTTTGAAATGCATATCAAACAGACATGTGCTCATGACCCTGGAAAGGTCCTGGGGCCCTTCTAGAAATATAGCTCTAGACTACAACAGCTCAGGAGGGGGACAGTTCCCTTTGTTTAACCATGAATTCAATAGGTCCTTATCAAAGTCTTCCCTGTTACATTCAACAAAACCTTTTGGATTTTTTCCATTACTGCTTTTAGCATAATGATTGTACCAGCTTAATGGCAAACTTAAAGGGCAAAAGGATGACTGTGCTTACCCTTTGAGATAGTTTTTTCCCTTCAGCTTCACTGGACAAAACCAGAAAAAGAATATATGTAGTTTTTAAAAATGAGAAAACCTTTGTGGTAACAATTTCTTTGAAAATTATGAAGATTTAAGGCGGATGTTCTGAATGGCTCAGAAAATACAGTGAAGATTCTTTTCTTAACCATTAAAATATAAAAAAAGACCATGATTTCTCATACATCTCTGAGGCTGTTGCTGGACAGTGAAATGTGTGCTTTGTCAAATCTTGGCTACACATAGAAAGTGTCCTGAAGAATCTTAAAACCTAGTACTAGACAAACTGTAAATAGCCTGCTGCCTCTGTTTCTCAGTGTAGCCTAACAGCTCAAAAAGATGATGAAAATACATGTTAAATAAGTTGAAAATAGATGCTACTAGTGTTCTTCTGTTTCTACTGTCTCCCTATACATATACATATACATATATATATATATATATATATATATATATATATAAATCCATTAGTGTGTTATGATCTACTATTGGTGATAAACCTTCTCTAAGCTAGAGTAGATGGCCTTCAGATATCCCCACTAACCAATGGTTTTATTATTATCTGTGATTGAGTGAACCTGTGAATGATTTCTAAGACAAAGTCAAAGCTCAGGTGTTGGTGGCTGCTGATGAACATGCCTTCCAGAATGTCCCAGCTATTATCACACCTCCAGCTGCCCCTTGCTATTAGGTGGGGTCAAGAGGCTGGAATGCCCAACTTCATCTGGCATGAATGATCATTGCTTTAACGAAAGTCTTCATAAAAATGAGTGTAAATGAGTGAAAAACAGAGCTCAGCTGCAGATAAATAAATGATTTTCCTCTGTGTGTATGAAATTTAATAGAGATTACTGTGTTTAATCAACAATGATTTCACCTTCCAGATACTTGATTTTATTTCCTTTGTTATGCAACATGTTATTTTTGGTGGGCTCCATTATCTGGGAGCATGAAGTAAGACAGAAGCTTTTCACACTGGTAAGCTCTTCTCCAAAGAAGTAGTAATGTACAATATTAGCATATTTGATACCAGTATGTGCTGTCTATTTGGCTTAAGGGAGCATGTAGTTGTATCATAGTAGGCTGGATCCACAACAATGATTTGTCACTGACAGATCTCTGATTAGTTCTTATGAAAGACAGTCATGAAAATTATATAAATATACCCTTTATTTCTTACCTTCTTTCTGTGAAACCCTCTTGTCCATCTGTCTTTTTTTTTTTTTTTTAATTTAAAGTTCACTCATATTTTATGTAAAACAAAGGTCTCTAGCAAGAGACATTATAACCTTTGCTCCTAATCACATAGAGCAATCTCCCTTTTGGTGTACAACGTTGCTCATCATAACTGCACGTTTGAGGCTCGGCCCTGCCATCATCCTGACTACAGTCTGGTAGGTACAGTAACACTGTGCTACAGAAGATTCCCAGTGGACATAGTTTATATAGCTAATTTACTCCTAGTTTGCATTATAACACTGTTCAGACTGTACTTTTCCCAGTCCATTAGCAAACAGCCCATGGCCTGTTCCCACCTGTTTCAAATTATTTCCTATGCCAGAGCAGAAAAAGCATGGAGCTATTGTACAGACACTGCTCAGATACCATACTGTTTGTCCAAGTATTTTGGGTGACCTGTAATAAGAAAAGCTTCTTTAGTTTCATTTAGCCAGTACAGCTGCTTATGTGTTCCATTACTGTCTCAAGATTTGGCTTGGATGAGCTGTAGGGAGATACACACAGAGTGAGCATTTTGGGATCCGCACACGGTAACTTTATGGCTGAGAATAGGCATTGAATGCTATTCTCTAATTACACTTTAAATTTATAATTTTCCTATTCTTTAAGAAAAATTCCCATGAACTGGATTCTGCAATTATTTCAAAGACAAACCATTTGATTCCCACCCCAGACGTTAGATGCAAGAATAATATCTGTAATTAAAACAAAGTTTACTGTATCTAAGAGACCTGGTGTGCTTCTGAGATGGTCACCTATTCCATAAAGTTGTTTTGGCACTTATTTTGGAAAAAAAGAATAAATAGATTATGGAAAGGGTACATGATTCTACCGCCTTGTTAATGATTTTCTGTTCGCCATGGTGGAAACTACCTGTAAACCTTTCTGAAGTCATACTCTGTATGTGACTTCAGCATTTTGACTCCTGCACTCTTTGACTCTTTCATTAGATAAATGAAACATTTTTACTGGCTGGCTTTTCATGTCAGAGGAGTGCCCTATTTCTCTTTTTTCCCCTAAAACTTTTACTATTTTTTTGT
>JAWWEU010000081.1:116955787-116966440 GCA_035583155.1 Acropternis orthonyx | reverse complement strand
CCCCCCCCCCCCCCCCCCCCCCCAAACTGTTACAAGTTTTTGTTCATAAATGTCAGAAACCCATGCCTTTTTTTACAGGATTCTGTGTTTTTCCTTCTTGCTCCAGAGGTCTTGTAATTTTTCTCTTTGGTAGAATGAGGGGTTTGGCTTTGCTTTCAGTATCCATGCCACATCCCATACCATTAACGTGATTTCTAAACTTGTAAAATGTTCATGGATTTTATAAAACTTTCTAAAATCCTTCTATCACTGATGCTTACTTTTTTTTTTCCTAGATGCCTTTTGCTATGTAGTTTGTTAGTGGTTACATTCAAAAGTCATATAGCATAATGTAGGAGATGTTAGCTGCTAACCAAAAGGAGAGGAACTGGAAGGTTATCTCCAGCACTAGCTCCAAACTCCCTTACTCTGACTGATCCTGAGAGAATTAAAATAATCCCCCTCCCCAAACCCTGTATCCATGTCTAGATCCTGCAGTCTACAGAGATATATCTATGCAAGATGAGTCCTCTGTTAATGTTCTTAAACCATTTATATAATTACAGGATGTTGTCAAAATTCATTATTTGAGTGTTTAATATCTACAACACCTGCCTCTGTTATCCTCCATAACATTTACTGAAATTTAAAACAGTATGGTCTTCTTCCTATCAGAAGCCGTATTTTTCAGGCCATACTTCTATATGTGGGGCTATTTCTCCTCACTTTTTTCATCCAAAAGGAAGGGTTTAATTTTGCACCCCCACCAAGCAAGAGTGCAGTAAGGCAGTAAGTGAAGGACTGTGTTCCTGAAAGACATTTGTATTAGAAATATCAACAATAATTATCCTTTCTTTGCATCTGTATGATGTTCCTTTGCTAAGTTATATGCTTATTTTATACATACCACATTTTATACATTATCACATCATGCATGATTATGTAGATTATATTTGTCATATTTGTTTCTTTAAAAACTATTTTAATGTCCAGAAACACTTTTATAATTAAACTTTTTTACAATGAACTCTGGTAACTTTGTTCTTGGATGACATACTGCACGTATCTCCTTAAAACCGTTTACTGTCTGGGGTGCTGAAGTCCTGTTAAGAAATCCTGACCTGGATACAAGCCAGGGTTTCAAAGTCCTTGGAAACATGGTGCTGTCTGGCTAGAAAGATCACTAGTTGTCTCTATACTTTGCGTGCCATAGTCTCTCACTGAGCAAAGAAACAGGACTAAGATGTACACCCATTCTCCCTGAGCAATGCAAGATGATAAATTCAACCCTGATATCAGTGTACAGTTTCAGTGGAATTTTGTCCATTGACACAAAGCTGAATTTGACCCTCAAAATATAGAAGCTGCAGAAAGCAGCAGGTGTTAGTTCTGCATTGCTAAACCATCGTGAGAGTTTACCTCTGCAAGCATAAAATTCAGCCACCCACCCTTTTATCAGTATGATAATAAAAAGAATTAATCACCAAAGGATGATAGAATTTAGTTAATTTCTCTTATTTGACTATTCCCTTGAGCATAGTATGTGGGAGAAGGAAACCTATGAATCAGAACCATTGAAATTTTGTATTTGCATCACTCTAAAATAATACAAATTTGAAGAAGGAGAAAGCTTTGTTTTCTTTGAAATATGGAAGACCTACACCTACTTTGTTAGTGCAGCCACTCTGCACCTCCAGGATACACATATTTTTGCAAAAGAATACCATGAATACATAGGCACCACACTGTGATTCCCCCATTGGTATGTGTAGGAAGAGTGCAACTTAAATTCTGTTTTACAGCAGAGATATCTTGTAATGTACTACATACAGACCAAACCAATTTATGTAATTTCAAAACAAATTTGTGATGATTAGTACATAGGACATTTGTCATTTCCATTCAGTCAAATAAAAGTAGCTACATTTCCTCATTAATGACAAACATCTGTTCTTGATCACTACTTGTAGATCTGTGTTCCTTATAAGAATTGATCTATTTTCAGTCATGTCTTCCTGTAAAATAGCAACTTAAATCTAGACTGTGAATTCAGTGTAAAATGGCTAAAAAGTACTTCCAATATACAAAAGGTAGGCACAGACCTTTCTTTTTCTAAAGATAGATTAATTGAATAAATAAATGTAAAGTACAGCTGACATAACTAATTACATGATGGAACACATGTCCCATTGGCTATTGTGAATCCATTTTTATTTTAACATCCTCATCTAAGAGAGATACACAATCCTTTCTACATCCTTATATTTCACTCCAGACATAGAAGCTGTCCATTTTAAGGCTTTTCATTGACCTATGTAATCAAACATCTGATTGGCTGCTGGATCAACACCATTAATTCTAGTCTACTCAAAAGTGTCCCCAGGGAAGAGAGCTCAGGATTACTTCTTTCTGAGCAGTGGTTTGTGCTTTCAGTTATTCCACTAATTTCTGTTTGCTGCTGTTTTGATCTTTCAGCTGTCAGTAACTGCATCTCATAAACAGTCATGATGATTCTGGCATGACAGTGCTTTCTCTTACTCCTGACACTTCACAGTACACTTTCTATTTTTTATTTTACTTGCCTAGTCATGGCCATCTTTATTCCCTAATCTTAACTGCATGGTCTGCACTGGCTAACCACCTAATTAGACAAGGCATGAGTACTAAGGTGCTCAAGGTCTGGTGCCAGTCCTGTGCCAGGGCAAACTCAGTTTAATTTAGGCTGATCACCCATCACTTTAAAGATCTCAGGTTTTTTGTTTTTTTTTTTTTTTTTGCTTTCAACCAAATCACAGTTTCTCACAAAAGTAAATCTGAAGTCTTGCTGAAAAATGCTCTTCATAGGTAATATTTAATGTGTGGATTCTAGCTATTATGATACAATGCTCAGATCCAATACAGAATTTAAAATAATTAACCATCCCACCATACTTAAATCACCAAAAAGAATAAAGGTATTAATAAACTTACTGTATTGATTCATGTTAAATTATTTTTATTTTTGGAAATTGCTGAGATAGGAGGACTATCAAGTGTCTCTAAGATTAATAGACTACATTTTCAAAATTATATACTTAATTATATAGCCACATTCTACTGACCAATGAACAAGATTAGAAGTGTTTTCTTTGGTTAGTTATTTTTAAGTATTAAAATAATGACATCTCAGTCTTACTTGTTTTCATTTAAAAGCAGAAGTTAATTTTTCATTACTCAGGGAATTCTGATCATTAAAGGACATACCTCTCTTAATGTTTTGGGCCCAATGAGCTGGGAAAAGATTGTCCTATGCTGAGGCTCAGTAAGAGCCAAGTGTTGTGCACACTCAACAGTGTTTTTTCACCTTTATTAATTTAGTGTTTTTCAGATCTGTTGTGATTTGTTATTAACAAGTAATCAAATAGCATGATTTAAAGAGGGGAGACTGACAGCTGCCATTTCTACCTTCAAAAGGGAAAATACTTTGCTAGTTGCTTTATTTTGGTACCTTTTAAAGAGATCCACTAGGTGGTGCTTGAAATAAGCTGCCCCGGTGTGACTTGCTCAGGGCTGTCAAGCCCATCTCAGAAATCCAAGGGTAAATGGAAGTTGTTGTGACTGAGAAATATTAACCTATATTTCATTAGTCGACACCGTAACAGGAATGTTCTTGGCAACTCAAATGAGATTGCCATCCAAGTGCTTGGGTTCCTCCTTTTCCAGCATTGAGTTTTCTGTTTCAGAAGTAAAACTAGTTGTCCACCATTATGGAGATGTACTGCTCTCCATTATAAATTTCAATTATTCACCTCTGCTACTCTCAGAATAGCTAATTTTTTATTAGCATTTTTGGCATTTGAGGAAAAAGTTTATGTCCAGGCTCAAAGTGATTTGGATAAGTAGTTCTTTAAATATATTAAATGGAGACAAAACTTGGCATTGCTTGAGTGCTTCATCAGTCCTGAAAGAAGTTTAATTTCCAGTAAGGACTGAAGGAAGACTGTTGTGATGTTACTGCGCATGGCCATGGGAAGGGGCAGGAAGGCCCCTATGGCCAGTTATGCAGGTGTGTTAGTCCTGTCAAACTGCTGCCCAGTGCCTCAGTGGGAACTCTAAAGCCCCGCCAGCTTCTCGGAGAAGCTGTGACACTCTTAGCACTCAGGTCACTCCAATTGCCTCTCCTGCCTTGAGGGTGAAATTCTGGCGAAGCAGGCTTCACTCGTGGTTTTGAGGGAAGGGCCCTTCAAAGGGCATTTCTTTGCTCTGTTCTTTGCAGATTTCCAGGAGAACAAATTCCTCTAACTCATGACAGGTGGGAGATGGATGGAAAAGGTGAGGGAGGAAACATGATGAGCTCGTTCCTATCCTTTTTGCTTGCCTGTGCACCTCAGGCAGGTGGCTGAGGGCAGCTGCCTGGGCTGTACCTGTGCAGTGCTGACATGTGCAATACCCATTCAAGTCATGCCTGAGAAGTAGGCTGGCAAAGGTGAGACACAGGAGAGGGCTCTAATTACTGGGACAGGTCTAGGAGGGCTTCCGGTTTGGGGTGAGGGAGCTGAAGAACTGAAGTGGAGGAGCCCAGGAGGAAAGTCAAAGTAATACTGAGGGCTGGGCAGGAATTGGAAGTGCTGAACTAGCAGCTGTCGAAGATTAGGAAAATTGAAGTAACAACAGTTGAAATGGTTTAAGAGACACAAGACAAATTTAGAGTAAGCTAGCCTTCTTGTTATTCATAGAAAAAAATGTTTAAAATTACTGTTTAGGCAGGGTATGAAGGAAAAACATGTGTGAATTACCAATGAAAGAGAGTCTAGAGAGGCTGTTATGAAAGTCACTAAAAGGTGCACATGTGAACCTGGAGAATTCAGATCTAGTTATTGATAAGTGCACTGCAATCAAATCACTGACTTTTCATTTCAGTGTAGTGAAAAGTCTGTTTTGCTCATGGCCAAAGCACAAAGGCTATTTCACCACAAGATTGGGAAGCAGAGTAAGGTATATAAACTAGGAGGAAAAGCTAATTTTCCACCTTTAGTATGTCTACATCATGTCAGCTATTTTTCATGCTTAAAACATAGTCTATGAAGAAACAGCCTAAAGATATTGATATTAAAGAAAATAAAGGATTTGGATCACTGGACAGCTGTAGAGAAGAAATTAGTCAAAAACTCAGTATTTTTTCCAAAGGTGATTTATAGGACATGAAAAAATAGGCTTAGTTATCTGCAGTACATCGGAATAATGCTGATATCTATAATCTGAAATATGCAAATTATAAAAGTATTAGTGCAACCCTCAATCAATATGAAGTTGATTGTTCAAAGGCTTCTTCCTTCTCTTTTTACGTGTTATTTTAGATCTGAAATGGATACACAGGTTTTATATATATACTACTTTCTTTCTTCAGCTTGTTGTTGCTGCTCAAGTTTACCACCTGTTTTAATTTTGTACCTGAGTGTCTTCATTTTTCAATATGCCAAATTGCCAAAAATCACAGTCTTTCTTTTAAACCAGAAGTCACATTTGGATAGATCAGGTAGCTGATTTTATTCTTTATTTAGCTTATTTATTTATTACATTTTATGGGGTTTTCTAACAACCTAGTTCTGTTTAATTTTCATGTGAGGAGGCTGATAAAATCTTTGTTCGTGACAATGTGAGTCTGCCACATGGGCAGGGTGAGAACTGTAGTGATCATCTCAGCAGAGAGCCAAGAAAAAGGCCCTTGGCTCTGCGAGTTCTCAAAGTAGGGGATGAGCTACTCCCTGTGCCAGGCTCAGTATAGAGTATCTTGAAATCCAGATGCAAAAGGAACATGCTCTGATGTCTATGCTTTAACACTGCACTTATTGTTATGATCTGTAATGTTATTTGAAAAGAGAAAATTTAGGTTCAAGAGCTGGAAATAGATCACTTTGCTAGGACCTCATCTAGGAATAGGAAAGAGTTAATTTCTATTTCACTGGCATACAGTTATGTAATTTTTCACTTGTTTAAACAAGTGATTTAATCATTTTTTCTTATAAAAAGAACTTAAAGCAATTTACTAAGTTCCGGGATGAAAAGAAGACTATATGATTTTTTAGTATTTAATGCTAAGGTAGGACAAGTGATGTTTTCTTCAGTTAGTCTGTAAATTTTCTAATTCAAGCTAACTAGAAAAATGTAGGTTAAGTAAGGAATTTTTTTCTCCTGCCATGCTCTGAAATTGCTACTAGTTTTAAACCAGGCCTAATTAATTATTGGTGTAAATCCACATAACTGAGTGGTGTCAGTGTTTTAGAAACATTTTCTGAGGTGATCTGTAAGACAGAAAATGGAAAGTCAGTCTGAGGACAAAGTTGCAGAAATATACCTTGATCGAAAGCCAGGTACACAGTCTTTGCAGAGGGAAAGAAAAGTGGTTTGCTTTGCTTGTTAAAGCTGGAGAAATAGCAGGTAAAGATGTCCTAAAAGCATGGTTTCTGTAATTTTTCAGCAGCGTCTCTCATAGAATTAAGATGGTTAAAGAGAATGAATAATCATGGTGCTTGCTATGAATTGAACATTGAATTTGTAAGGAAAACAAACAAGCAAACAAAAAAGGAGTGAATGACTGTTTCTCCAAATAAAAGGAGGTTAGTAACAGACCATACTAGGGACCTGCATTAAGACCATATTACTTCTATTTGGAAACAAAATTACCCACTTAGCCTAAAAATAGGCTAAAATGGGATGGAAATAACTCTATTGGAAATCAAAGACGAGATATCGTACCCCTTTGCAACAGGGCAGAGATGGCTAATAACAATTCCAAGGTAGAATACAGTATGTGCTCTGTTTTGTGGTTTTATTGCCTTCAGATATATATCAAGTACCATTTATTTGTATGCAAATGTCATGCTCTTTTAAGATTGCCACATTCACTTCTCACTTCCAAAACACTTACCACTGGCAACTAAAATACTAGTATGTCTTCATGGCTTCCTCTGATGGATGATTAACCAACAGTCTCACCCTCACAGTCCAACCCTTCCCTGCCTCCTTGCTGCTGTGGCAGATGTCATCTCTCTGCCTGTCATTTTGACTATACCTGAACATCTATCAGGCTCCTCTGTATCTTCATCCCTAGATCACACCTCCTTTTTTAATAGTTCACTCTGTGTAATTTGACCAGGTTAGAATTCTCTTTGTCTACTCACAAAACTGAAGTTCTCATTCATGTTATGGTTGTCTTGTTTATTGAGACCTTTTTCTGGTCTTGTCAAATTCAGTCTTGCCGTTGTCACACCTACCAACAAGGGTGCCATAAAAATTGCTTTTTGTGCACATCTGAAAGTGTTAGCTCTCTGTGTGCTTCTGTATGCTCCCATTTCTCTGTCATACCAAACTTAAGATGCTTATCTTCAAATCAAACACCTTTTACTGTTGCCATCTAACCTATGGCATCAGCTTTTCTTTAGCTGTGAGTTAGAATTAGGAGCAGGCTGCCTTCTGCCCTCGCTGTTGGGAAAAGCTCCACAATGTGAGTCTTCTTCCAGTCCCTCCTTGAAGCTGTTGTCTAGGCCATTTGTAGGTTTCTCAAGACCTAGTCTGCACGCATGCAATAATTTAGGCTTATTATTTTGACCAGTATGGTTCCACTGTTTTCTTGTCCTCTAATTCTGTTTTTTCCCCCCTCTCTTTTATAGGTAGATGTAGGCTGCCTGAGGCCAGGGATCAGCTTGTTCTGCATCTACGCAGAACCTAAGAGGATAGAGCAACATCAACCATAGTAGTTGTACCATCAATGCATACATAATATTATTCATCTTGGATGGGTTTTTTTGAATAACAGACATCTTTTTGTATTAACTACATCTGGAACTACCTTCTCAGTCCTTCAGTTCTCTTGCCTTTTCTTTAATTTCACTGATATTATACCAAGTTCCCCTGCCAGGACAGCCAAAAGGACATCACAGGGAAGGACTATTACAGTGCCTGAGAATAGCTCTATCCTCTGGCTACCTTCATGCACTAAAACAAAGAAAAACATCGACAGAAGATAGAAATGGCTCTCATATGCTTCCTTCAGTGGTGCTGCAATAGAGACTGTTATTGTTAGTATCGGCAATATAGACAGCATTCTTTTCTAGTGGAATTCACTGAAGAAAACAGTAAAGAAAATCAAGAATAAAAATACGTAATTCATTTATTATCTCATCTGAGTCAGTGAATACCCAGTGATTGCCAACTTGGATTAAAGTTTATATCTTATTGAAGAACTCAAATATTGTTTCACATGGCAGGCAAGGGTCTAAGTAAACAGGATTTCCCTGAAGGTAGCAAGAAATGATGTTGCAATGTGGTTATTTATTAGCTTTGGTTTTGCTGTTAAAGAGATGGGCAAATAATGCCCTAATGCTTAGAATTTAAATGGGTCAAACTATTTGCACTGCTTAGACTCTGCCCAATGTCTTTATAAGTTCCTAGAGATAAGCTTCTCAGTAGACATAATTTTGAGAAGTCCTTTATCCCCCTTTGGTACTTTGTGCTGGTTTAACACTTTTCAAAATCAAGCCATTCATTTAGTTTTTGCAGTAAAACTACTCAGAACCATTTCTTTGCAGAAGATATTCCTCAATGAAACTCAAAGCTTTCACAGAGAATTACCAATCTGCTTGCACAGAGATCTATCCAATTTGGATTGAATTTTTTTCTTGAAATGTCCATTGTTGATGTTCTAGTCACTGCAAGTGCAGTATCTAAATATCCACCTAATATCTTAAATCCAAATCCATTTATCTTCACACAGAATGCTCTCATAGGTTTTGGTTTTTACAGTATAAAAATGAAAGCAAATTTTGTAATCTTGGAATGCAGTAAATGAATGGTTGTCTTCTGGACAGATTTATTTACATCCCTAACTTTAACTGGTTATTTTAAAAACATATAAAAGGGTCTTGTCCTCAGTTTACAGAAATAGAAATTTAAAGCCAATTAGTCTTTTCTTAAAAAGCAACTTCCCTGAGAAAAAAATATAATGATAGTGAGATGTTGGTCCCACTGATGAAATCTGCATTCCATTTGACTAGGAGAAATGAATTTTGATAGTGAGGGTCACCACTCTTACTTTCACAATGCCCTGCAGACACAGGTATCACATCTATACTTCTGGTTGCTCTGCTCACTTTCATCTGCAATCCTTCTTGCAAATAGTTACCAGCCAGAATTTGCTCACAGGTCCTGACAGCATTCGTACACCTTATCTGCCAAGACATATGGCTCTTTGCTGCACACCTTGCATGTAAAAGTAATGCAAACCAAGTGAAGGCTTTCCTTGACTGTGCCTTTGCAAAATTGTCCCTGGTGGCCTTCTCTGACATACTATATGTTTTTACTGACTGTAGGAACTGGGAGATCTCTTATCCAATATACATTTTTATTTGTTTGTCTGGATCAATGTGAAAAGTTGTAGGAATGCTTTTTCAGTGTTGACTATTTGGCACCAATCCAAGCTTTGCTTTCTCACCAACATTTTTACCAGTGTGTGAGCCAAGGAACCTAATGTTGTAATTCAATGTTTTTCAAAGTTTTCAGGCATTATCATTGCTCTTATTTAAGGTTTATAAAGTGACAGACTCTTCAAAATCAGTGCCAAAACTCCTAACATCTACCATTTTAAATACAGCAAGTGGGATTAAGACTACTCCAGTGATACAGCAAATCCTATTAAAGTCATTTAGATTAGACTTTTAATGTTACTTAGGTTTCTAATTCTCCTTTTATCTGAGTTAAGATGAGGTGCATAAATAAATTTACCACTCTGGGGCTTAGGAGCTTTTGAAAATCTCACCCACCAACAAACAATCTAGAGTTTTTCATATGACTTACAGATCTGATTTCTCATGGAAATAAATGTGATCACACTGCCTGCCCCTCTATCTGTCTGTCAGTCAGTCTCTGATCTGTCTCTCCATCTTACAACTTTTGAACCTCAGAGCTAATGTTGACTACTACATTTGACAGAAAGGCAAGGGCCCAAAGGTATTAAGTTCTTACAAAGCATGACCACTAGAGAAAGACAAGCTGCAGTATGAGCTCAGCTGTCCTCACTTCTCTCTTGTCTACACAGGCTCCCAGATCAGCACATGTGTCGGTCACAGCCAGCACAGGACCACTGTCTCTGTCAGGCAGAGGATCTTACTTCGGCTCCAGGAACAATCGACATAGAGAAGGTAGCATACACTACTCTGCTGAGGATGATGAAGGAACTTGAAACACTGGTCCACTGGAAACTAGGCCACATTGATTTAATCATTAAATCCCATCACTTGCTAACTTGCAATAGCCAACAATGAATAGTAGTTTCTCAACGCAGCTGGAAAAATGCTCTAGAACACCACACATTTCCTCTGAATGGCATGAACATATTTTACTTAAAAGTAATTGTTCTCTGGACCTTCACAATTTTGCTGTTTTGCAAAGGTCAAAAAATATTGACATGCCCCAGTGGCATCATCTGTACGGAAGAACTGACATCAGTGTCAACCCAGTAGCAGGTTCTCCAATCTAGATTGGCTCTATGACATGCCACCAGCAGGAGATGCACTATCATCCAGTCATAGTTCACAAGGGATATGATTTTTCATCTATAGCAGGTGGTGGGTTTCCCCCTGGCACGGCTGCTGCGATCCTTACCAGGGGGCATGCTCTCAGCCCGTCCTCCCTCCACGT
>JAWWEU010000081.1:116931701-116955687 GCA_035583155.1 Acropternis orthonyx | reverse complement strand
CATTCTCTGCATTAGCATCCACATTCCATTTACGACAAGAATATTTCCATACTTTCAATGGTGCATTGACTACTACATTCATCCCTCAGGTTTGCTTCATCTTGATCCCAGCAGGATATGTACCATGTCAGGACAAATGAAAATCTATTCACAGGCTGTGGCTCTAACTTGACTTTTCACACTTAGCCTCTTTTGTAAATAAAATATTGGTGCTCAGGCTCGTGAAGCTTTATGTCATCAAGGCAGTAGACAGTGTTTTCACATGCTCAATAAAAGTACATTAGGAAGCTCAGTAGAGATGACTGACCTTCAGCTGGAAGCAGAGAAGCTGGTGTTGTCAATGGCTCATCTTAAAAATTGGTGTTGAGACGGTATTCATTGGGGGCAGTACAGAGCAGTTTTTAATCCAGTATGTGGAACAAAAGTCAGGATAAAAGAATAGCTATTTTCTCACCTACTCAAAAGAGTATTTGTAAAGAGTATTTATAAGGAGTTGAAGCCAGTGATGTATCTATCTGGAACCAACCAGTTTCTTTTCCTGAAAACACACAGCATTTATTGAAGTCTGATTTTATTATAGGTATCTAAAGCATGACAAGGTCATCAATGTTACATGAGTATGTGAAGAGATGCGAGGGCTCAAGTTTTTATTTCAGTTTAGGTATAACATAAATAATGCATAGATTGTACATAGCAGTTTGTTATAGTAGTCTGATTCTACTCATAGCACCTATGTTTTGGCAGTCAAAGCTTGTCTAGGTGAGAAGATGGCCATTGTTTCAGAAGGGATGGTGGTTTGGTCACATCTAATTGACTTGATGTATCTTATACTCCTTGATGCTCCTTGTTAAAGTATCTACTAACAGAACTGATTAATAGCATTATTAAAAAAATAAATAAATCTGTTTCACAACACAAACATGCTTTTTTTAAAAAAATTACAACATCACATTTTCTGCATTGTAATCTTAGATACAAATTGATGTCTATTTATTGTAGGAATTGATCTGTACAGCCATATTCTTGTATAGTATTCCAATAACGTCAGTATTAGCAGACCACAGTTTAACACATATCTCAGTGTTTTCCAGAAATAAAAGTCTCTCTTTTCCATATAACTTAGGCAGAATGGCTGTGTTGTCTCATTCTTTTACAGTATAATATGCTGGATTCCCTCATATTTAGAAACAGAATGACAGCTGCATAAATTCATTAGGAGAGATGATTTATTTAAAGTGTAGGTCAAATAAAAACCTAAACCCTAATAAAATACATGACCCAGAGAAAATTTTGCATTTATCTTGCTGAGGTATATGGCATTATAATAGTAACAAAAATAAAAGGACAGGAAAATGTGTCAGCTTATCTGGTGTGGAAGTGAAAGGCAACCACTCATGCTTAGTTTTTATATTTCTGCATGCCCTTTTCAACATTAAATTTTAATTTACAGGCTTCAGCTTGCAAATGGTTTTACCAGTGGCTCAATCTATGTTATTCTCACATGAAAAGCATGCAGTAGGTCTGAGTCTGTTTACTCAGAATCTTTAAGCTTCCAGATTTCTGGAAGGTGAATGTCTTCAAAGCTTCACAACCTCCACTGAAAATTCCCTGGAAATTGATTTTAGTAGTCTTTGCAGTGCCATCTTATATGCCAAACATACTTTTTATTCTTTTTTGATGTCTTTTAGCACAGAATTCTAGTGTAGGGCTCCAAGACAGACACATCTTGAGAGCACAGAGTCAACACCTAACTTCCTGGCTAGTAAAACTCCGTTTTAAGTAATCTTCTCAGGCAAAAATTTAAGGCAGGGCACTGGACAGTGCTTCTGTGCCAGGGTTTGCATTTATTACTCTGTGTATCCTGCTGTGTAGCCTAAACAGGAACAAAAAGACAGGATGAAGTAGCTGCAGAGCACATTCAAGTTTAGTACAAGACAGCAAAGAACCACACCTTGAAAAAACACGCTTTGTTTGAGTACTTGGCATTAAAGGTGAAGGAATGGGGAACCTGTTATAGCAAATCAAACCCATAGGCTGCTCAATTGAGGACTGAAACCATATGCTGGAATGCATGCAGGAAAGAGAAGGCATGTGAATGCACAAATATTCGCCTTATTCATTCTGCCTGTGGATTTTGCTCACAGCTTTTCAATGTCTGTGAGTGCCAGCAATGTGAGTTAGTGTTTTTTATCATCTGTATACTTATACAGTGGAAATGTTGACAAGCTGCAAGAGCAGCAAAAAATTGTGAGCAGAGGTCCCAGGGAGGGACACTATTGCCAGCCAGACCAAACACATTATCACAGACAGAAGTTGTGAAACACACAGATGCAGGGAATAATAAGAAATTTATTGGGGAGCTGTTGTGTTTGCTAGTTTTGGAGGTTTTTTGGCTCCTCCTCACCACCTCAGCTGTTAACAGAATTAGTTTGGATAGAGTGATAGACAGAAAACTGTGAAAGGTGAAAATAAAGCCTGAACTACTTCATTAACTATTTGGCTGATAGGTAAATACTTGCCCACATTTATAGGCATAGATTAAATTGAAAGGGGGAAGAGGTGAGCATTAAGGAACCTACACAAATCTTTCCCCTCTTTAAATACATATATTGTGCTGCATATTGTCACAGCCATGTGACAGAGTTGGGCCTACCGAGTCCTTATTGCTTCCATAACTTGCTCAGACTTCGAGCAGATGTCCATAAATCTGGCAGCAAATGTGCAGATGATTCATACTCTTACTACAGCAAGACAGCAGGATCAAAGTCCTTCTCCTCTATCACTCAGTCCTTGATTTACTTTGCCAGTTCCTGGCCACAAGTGTTTTTCATTATCTCATCACACACCAAGGATTGCAGTGTCATACAGAGCAGAGTAAACTAGATGTAATTTAAGTAGAAACTTGGGCTGTGCTTATAATATGCCTTTTTTTAAAAATTATTTTTACTAAGATGGTTTTGAAAATAGTCTGTTATGCTGCAAAATGAAAGCTAAGTTCTCTGCCGTGTACCTACCCCCAACTGTCTGCTGAGATTGCTGAATTATATTATAGAGTAAGACTTTCAAAGGCTATTGCTAACTCGCTGAGTCACCAACCAACCTTGCTAGACAATATAAGCTTTTGGTCTATCACAATAGAAAAAGGTTTGACATAGTTTCAAGCAATGCTGTCAGCACCAGTGAGTAGACAGACAATAGGAAGGATGGATCATGGAGAAATTCAGACAAAAATCAGAAAATATTTACTGCAACCAGACCTGTTACACTTTAGGTTTTCAGTTGCACTGAAAGGCTGACAACTTCAGCATTACTATGCTAAGGCACACCTACAGTATGGATTCAGAGAAGGATGACAACCATTATAGACTCCTTTTTGCTGTACAAAGTAGTCAGCTTTCATACACAATCATGAGTTCTCACTTCAGTTTTGGTTAGTTTGAAAGTTTTCTTTCTTCAACAGTAATACGTCACTTCTGAAGTACTTTACATGAGCAGATTTCTGTGACAAACTGGGATTCCTACTGATAGGGCTGTCTGCTCTGGATTTCACTGGAACCCTGCATCTGTACAGGAGTTTGCTTGTACAGGACTGTTGGTTTGGGGTTTGGGGTCAGGGGTGGTGGTGGTTACATGTACACAATAAATAACAGGGAGATAGATAATATTTTGTCATGTGCATGCAATTTCATCTCTCTATAGTTAATAAAAGTTTTTAACTCTTACCAAATATCTATTTACCCTGGCATATGTGATAATCTTGAAGAATAAATAGGTATATTTTTTTTGTAGAGTGGGGTTCTTTTCTTTTAGCTGGTGTATGCTTCTTTGAGCGGAAGGGCAAGAGGAAAAAGCAAGCCATTTAGCACCCCATAAATCAAATCTCCCAATTATTGCCTTGATTTCCTGACTTGCAAGTCTGCATTTACACATTTTGAATATGTGAATTCTTAGTAAAAGAACCAAAAACCTGAAAATGAAACATTCCATGATGACTTCCTCTGCACAAGTTTCAGTAAGTTAACTAGAACTTAATTTATAGAGGTGCTGACTACCTGCCATCACCAGTGGCTGAAATTATTTGTTCAACATCTATGCAAGTTAAACTCTTAATCTTGATCCTAATGATATCTATGTACTAATGCTAGCTTGTATGCATGTGCACGAAAGACAAGGTCCTTCTATTTATCCCTATCATTCACAGAAAGAACAGACAACTACTACTGTAGGGTTGAAACTCAAAAACCTTTTACAATTTTCATAGTGTCCTGTAAAAGAAAGGAGCACAGGTACATATATACCTTTCAGTCAGTCTAAAACAGTTGCCTCCACACCTCTTGAGCACTTGCCACAGAAGACCTGTTGAAGTATGATGTGGATTTTACACAGGCTTAAAGCTTCTGCTGAAGGACTGCAAATTCCAGCTATCGGTTAGAGTCTGTTTCTCACAGGAATATGCCAAAAGGGAACATAAAAGAGCTATTGCCACAATTTCAAGTCTTCATTGTAACAGTAATCATTCTGGTCCAAGGACACAAGCAAGGCAAAATTTACAAGCAGGAATAATTTATTTAGACAGAGCTTTCAGACACTTGAGCTCTTTTCCCGATGTAATTAAACAAAAAAAAAAAAAAAAAAAGGCTTTCCCAACAATCTTCATCCTGTGACAGGACTTAATGGCTATGTTGAAGGGTCAAGTATACAACGTGTTGGCCCCAATAATAATAAAAAATAAGGTTTAATAAAAACCTTAAGTTTACAGATACTTTTGTAACTCAGTCTTGAGGGAGATCAGTGAAACTGCTAGTAAAATGAGCTTTGTTCAAATATGAAGCCAAAATCACAATCCATGTTTTGTAGAAAAGATAGTTAAAAGCTATGAGTTGCTCAGCTGAGATGTGTAATGAAAAGTATCTCTATTTTCTCACCCTTTTTGTTTTCACAGACAGCACTTAATTGTAAAAACACTGAGATGACAAAACTAAGAGCTCAAAAATTGTGAAGTGGTGTTTAAAAGGACTATATGACCTTGCTGTTAAGTCACTTTTTTTTGTTCTGCAACCCATAGTTGGGTTACATGTTTGTATGCCGATTTTTCCCAGAGAGGCTATGTCCTGCTCTGTACAGAAACAAAAGGAGTGGTTTTTTAAAACCTGCTGTCACTGTCCCCCCACGTTATGTTCTGTCCATTTCTTCCTGTATTTCCAGCTTGCTTTTTCTTCTTGATCTATGGTAAGTCCATACTTCCCCACACCTCCTTGCCATTTTACATGTCCACATCTATAGACTCTTGATTGCACACTCACACATTTCCCAGTATTTATTCTTTCCTTCAGCACTTCCCCTGCAATCTTATATTCCCTATTCAGTCCTTTGCATTTTTGCTTTAATTGCTTTTTGGGTTTTTTTGGTAAAAAACCCCACCCCTCCCACTTTTTACTTATCTGCCTTTAGATATGCAGATTTTTTTTACATTTCTAAAGCTGAGGGGGATACCTGTAGACATTTCAGCAGTATGTAAGAGGCCAGGACATTGTTAGGTATGACCAAAAATGCCAATCAAAAAGTAATAAGTGTAACTGTAGAAAGCCAGAAAAGGGGAAAGTAGTCTGGAAGAAAGTTTTGTAACCCTTTTACTAGGCCTAAGTATGCCTTATTAGTTATATGTTAAATGAAATAAGGCGGCTTCTAGCCTCAGTAGGCCAGAGAGATCTCAAAGGAAACCCAATTATAATAAAAATACTAATAACAGCAATGAACTCTTCACCTTTGATCATTGAACACACTGCTGGGCAGCAAGTTCGGACTAAAATTGAAGTCAATTACACCACCCCTCTCCAGGCAGAGTAGGATATATTTCTATTACTGCTTATCCATGTCAAGGAATAGGTGCTTCAAGGCAGTTTTCCACCAGCGCCGATCTCCCCTGCAGCACAGCAGTCCACAGCTACAATGAGGTTGCAACTTTTTGCCATTTAATACCTAAAGATGGATTATTTTCGCCTAAAATGCAGGTCACCACCTTTAGCGGGTTCCAGGGGTTCGGGGTGACCCTCCTGCGGCGGGAACCAGCGTCGGGGGTCTCCCTGCCCCGTGGGGCCGCCCCTCGCCCTCCGCGGGGGGCAGGCACAGCTGTCTTTGGCGGCTGTAAGCGAAAGACACGAGACGGCTTTATTAAAGCGCAAAATTCTAAAAGCGAGAAAAACCGACCGCAAGAGACGACCCCGGGTAGGCGGGCGGGCTGTGGCCGCGGCACGCCCCGCGGCCCCGGAGGGTGCTGAGGGGTTAAGCCAGTGCGGGGGCGGGGGCGGCCCGGCGTGCCGCGGCTCCCAGTGGAGCCGGCGGGGCCGAGCGCGGCCGTGCCCTCGGAGCGATGTTGCAGGGTCCGCCGGGTGCGCCGCATCCCAACTCCCTGCCCGACCACGCTCCGCGGGTGCGAAGCGCCCTGGCCGAGCTGCGGCGGCGGGCGGAGGAAGAGCCCGGCCAGCGCTGGCCGCAGCCCCTCTCCGATGCCTTCCTGGTGCGCTTCCTGCGCGCCCGGGACTTCCACTTGGACCTGGCCTGGAGGGTAAGGAGCGGCGCCGGCCCGCCGTGGGGCGGGGGGTGAGCAGGGGGCGGCGGTGCCCGGGGAGCCCCCGCGGCAGCCCCGGCCCCGCGGGGTTATCGCTGGGGCGGACGGGCCAGAGGGTGCGGGTGCTGGATGGAGAGAGCGTGGGCTGCTCTGCTGGGGCGGCCGAGGGCAGGCGCGGAGTTTCAGCGTGGAACTGCAATTGCTTGTCACGCGTGTCTTCAGCGTGGCACCGAATGCATTGGCTGGTCCTGTGCAGTCTCGATGAGGTAACGCAGAACTTGTGTGGAGTATGGTACAGTCACTCGCGCATACAAATAAATGCGGTAAGGTCGCAGCTCCGGTTAGGAAACAGTATCCTTGAAAGGACGTCCTTGTCATGATTATCAGGCTCAGGTTACTTGTTATTAGTAGCTATACTAGTTCCACTGCAGAGATAATTACTCCAAGAAACTATGTGTAAACACTTCTTTACTCTTGGAGTTTACTAATTTACAGTACTCCTTGCAGGCTTTGGTAATTCAGAGTACTTTCCTGGCTCTTTTTATGGCTTTCTGCCACAGTGCACGCATATTTTTAATATCCAAAGGTACAGATTGTTACCATTTTTTAAAATTTTTTAAGGAAAGGCTGGCAACTGCTAAACCTTTGGAACAGAAAGTATTACCAAATCTTCCCAGAGCAAAAATATTGAAATTTGATGTGGATTACATAGCATTGCCCGAGACCTCACCTATTAGTTTCTGACTTCTCTATACTGTAGATTTTCCAAGTTAGTCACCACAAGAGAAGATTGTTTGTACCTGAATGTATTGCAAGATTGAGGTAGCTAAAAAAACAATGTGATAAACTGAATTAGGACTTTCATTATAAATAGCTTTAAAAATTAGGTTTTTGTTCTTTTCACTTGACTCATAAGATTTGCATCATAGCTTTAAACCTTTCCTCCTCAGCAGAAGAACTAGAGAGTCAAGTTAGATTCCTTTGGGTATTTATGGATCTTACTTTTCTTTGAAGTTCATGAGGTTGTTTATAGCAAAGCTGTTCACTAACAGTTGTAGACCCTTTTTTGTCCCCTTTCCCAACAAAAGCCATCTTATTTTCCTGTATTCTTTGGTTCCAAAAAACAGGGCTTTATGAGGACAATATGGACTCCTGAATATCCACTCCTAATTGCATTGTCATTTGTTGTTACTGGTAATCCTGTAGACAGGATGGTGGCACTTCAGAATTTGACCCATACATTTGTGCACTTTAATGTGATTAATTGAGAGGTGTGTTGTAGGTAGGACTAATCATTGAGAGTGTTAAGAGTTAAGCTAGGTTTACACGTGGAGTCTATGAAGCAGCAAATTTCCTATACTCCTCTTAAGAATCAGCCCTCTAGACCTCCTTTGAAAAAATTAAATCTTTTTAGAATCTCTTTATTTTTTATGGCTCTCTACAGGCTACTAAGTTTCTGAATTTCAAACCTTTCTTGGAATTAAGAGATTCTGATGTCCAAAACCAACCTGAGTTTAATGTTTCTGTCTAGAATTTTAGTTCTCCAAATGCTGTAACTAATGTTCCTAATGTACTTAATGTTCCACATACCAGCTGACACTTTTTTACAGAATACTTCTCTTACAGTATAAGAAGAATAAAGGAAGCACTGTTTTTTTTTCCCCTCAAAGGAATATGTCTAATGTGTTTATTGCAATTGGTATATCAAAGCCCAAGAGAATTGTTGTGCAAAAATGTGTGGTGGCCATAAGATGTATATTCATCTAACCCAAGTCTAACTTCATGAAGAGGTTATGTTAGTACTTCATCCCAGACAGAGCTCTCTTCCCATCAGCCCAGACAGTGGCTGTTCCCTCCTGTCCTGGTTTGGTATTCAGGCTGATACGGTCCTTTTTTGCGCACTAGGCTCCTGTGTGCTACTGCATTGCACTTGTAAGGGCAGCTAAGGGGTTATCAAAGTTCACGGCCCTGACAGTGTTTTTAAGCAACGGTCATCCAGCACCTTAGTACAGGCTTATACTTAGCCTTACATATGAATCAAGTGTCTGACAACTGAACAGACTGTTTATTGTTGCATTTCTGGTTAATAAGTGACACAGATTTATCTGATGTCTGTTATTAACATTTGGAAATGCTTCAGAAAAGAATAATCAGGTAGATTGTGGCAAGACTTTCAATTTCTAAATCTTTTATAGTGACTCATTGAAACAGAAATATTTTATATTTTTCCAATGGCAATTCCAGACTTGCTTTTAGCTACTGATATATTGATAACTATAATGCTAGAAGAAATAAATTCGTACCTGAATATAAATGCATGCCTGAGCTGAGCATGTTGTTAGTTTGTGCAGCTACATTTAGCTACTGTATATACTGTAAACTAAGAAGCAGGGCCACAAGTCTCAATTAATTGTGCTAAAGCAATGGGTTTATATACCCCTTTTTTAATGTACCAGATATGTGTGCATGTTTGCTTTTATTGTTATCATCAAAAACACTGTCAGTTGGATTCACTAGTGATATGTGAAATCTGGACAATTAGCATCTCCTTTACACATTAAATGTTTTTGCCCTAGTGCATTTTATTATGGCCTTGCATTACAACCCCCAACTCTTCTATAGGACTGATTCTCAGTGACTTGGGAATACTGTCTTTTTGTACTTGAAATGGATTATACTCTTGAGAACAGAATGAAAATCTTTAAATGCAGTAAAAATGTAACATTGAAACTCTATGCCAAGAGTTTTCATAAGATCCTTTTGTAAGCATTGCTTTTATGGCACTGAAAATTCTAAATATCTAGGATTGTTTTAGGAGTTCTGATTGATACAAAGGTATATAGTAAGACTTAGGGTTTGCTCTGCATGTGACTTATGGAGGGATCCTAGTGTGTTGTACTGCAAGTAAGTCACTTAGAATAACTATTTTATACAAGAGGGGTTGTTTTTCATAGTGTCAAACATACTGCTGATTCTCAGGCATTATCTCTGAGGATCTTCACATCATTCAAACATAAGTACTAAGTTTAAACAGGTTACTTGGCTGCCCTTCTTCCACCAATACCAAGAAATTCCTTGAAAAGGGTGGAATAGCATTTATTAGGCTCTCTGGGCTGACTATTGAGGAAGCACAAAGCAGTCAGCCAGACTTCCCTTTGCACTAAGCCAAATATCTCAAGTTGCACATGCGCCAGTCTTTTCCCAATGGCAAAGAGGTAATGCATGTGGAATTGAGAAAGTTCTGTGTCTCTATAAAATATTTTCAGTTCTGTGTATACCATAAATTTGTATTCCAGATATATTTACATATATATATATATATATAAAAAGAAATATAAAATATTTGTGCACATAGGTGTGCATATATATATATTTACTTATGTATGTTTATATTCTGAAGTTTGAGCTGTGGTTTCTCCTGCAAAGAATGCCAATAGAAAAATTTTTTTCCTAAGCATTGTGTGCATTGGTACAACTGCTGACACAGTAAAGACTTAATTCTGTCTAGTATTCTTGTTAAAATAAACAGCTACTAAAGAAGAAAAAAAATTAATTTACATATACAGATGCATTGTTTTCACTAACAAGCACACTGTTTTCTAGCTCTTTTACTTCTAAGCAAAGTACTAAGTTCACTTTGTTTTGTAGCACATGAATTTTGGTTTAATTGGTAACTTTATAATCTCTGACATTCAGAAATCTGGAACTATCCCCAGCAGACATCAGGAAAAACCCCTCTTCATTAATGTTTAACTTCATTAATGCTTAACTCCAGTCTGGAGTTTTTCATCCAGATTTCCCCATTTATTAAGTTATCTTGCATCTATTTTCAGATGCTGAGCAGGTTAGTAGGTTATTCAGTTTGTAAACACAGATAATTATACACTGTGATGTTTTCCTTGTACGTACTGTACCGTACTGTACTGTAAGTATGTGAACCATTTTTTTATACTAGTTAATGAATGTGCTTGTTTTTCCTGATACTAGGCTGTTTCATCTATATCAAGAATGTTTGTTGTACATAACATTTATGTTTTTCCTTGACGTCTTTACTGAAAAAAACCCCATATTTTTAAAATATTTGGCATGAATTTCTGTGTTTAAACAGTGTGAGACTAGAAAACCTGTAAGTACCCACTGCTAGTTTTCCAATTCTGTTACATGTTTAAAGATTACTTATTTAAGTAGGTGTGTGTGACATGAGTATGTCCAGCTCCTAAGAAAAGGATTGTTTACATAAATAAAAATTTACAGAATATCTCCAAAACTGGCTATAGGTGCTGTGGAAGATTACCTGATACTAATATTTACTTCAGCTCTAAATCATATCAGGTTATTAGATTAAGTTTTCAAAATCTAAGAACTCTTCAGCCCTTCTTGATTTTCTAGCCAAGTGAAGTATGTTTGAAGCTTAGCCATGTTATATGTCTGAAAGATGCACCACTTACGTCATGGAAAGTGTCAGAAGTATTCGAACCATATATTTACTCCTTAGCGAATGCACCAGTAGGTAAATTATGTCTTCTATAAGAATCTTGAGTGTATCACAAGCTGCAAACACTACTCTCTTTCTTCAAAGGTCCAGAACTTAAAACCTTTTGGTTTCCAACTTGAAAAAATGTAAATATTCCTGAAAATGAGAAACTAACTGTACTGGCAAGACAGGATTATTTAAGGTATTAAATGAATGTATCATTTTTATTCTCAATTTTGGCAGGCAGCTCTTCAAATAGATATTTTATATACATATGTAATAGTTAATTAGATTCATTAAGTTATAGTACCACAGATTTTGGAAGAAAAGTGAGAAATTACAAAGCTACAGATGTTTGCATAGTTGTTCTGAGGTTGTTTTTGTATTTTGCTCCTTTTTAAGTGTCTGTTTTGGAAAGACCAAGGACAAGAACATATGTTGACAGTGCTGTCTGGTTGGCACAAAGTGGTTGGAATTGCTCAAACAGTGTCCTTTGTAGAGAGCCATGCACTAACAGAGTGAGATAATCAGAGTTCCTCATCAGGCCTATTTTTGCAATTATAGTGGATTTCTGTTCCACAAATTAACTTACTTTCCCTACTGCCCCCCTTCCTTGCTTTTTTTCTTTACTTATTAGTTTTTAATTTGGCCGAGGCTAGAACTGATTTAATGCAGTCAAAAGGTTTCTAGTAAAATTCCCATAATGGTTAAACGTTTATTTCTATGGTGTTTGATTTAGAATGAGGCTTTTATCCACTTTTTCTTTGCTAAATCAAATGAGGTTCTAGCATGGCAGATTAACTTTTTCTTTTATTTTCTACCTAAATACATATTTATAGGTGCTATTTCTATAAAGTATATGGCTAATTTCTGATCAGTATATCATGCATTTGTAAGCAACTTCTACTGACAAACAAATGTTTTATAAATAATTTGCTCACAACAATTCATTTGAGAGACCTTCAAAATCATTCAAGACCTTAATCTGAGCAGAAGAAACAGTGTGTTTTATGTAAAATGGTATAAGAAACTTGGAAGTCATAAGAAATAAGCTGACAAGCATGCTGTGAGGTACAGGATGGTGAGTATCAGGTCTCCCTCTAAGAGTCTCCCTCAGGTCTCCCTTTAAGCATAGCTGATGCTGTGATTTTCCAATTCTACTTGAGTTTCTTCTGACCATTCTTCCAATGAAATGCTGAAGAAAATTATACTTGCATAGATAAATTTGTAGTTTATTTAAGATTGTGTTCTATTAGTTGGAGCTGTCAGCTCTTTCACTGTCATGTTTCTATTGCAAAATACGGAGTAATTGATAACGGAATAAAAATTAGTTTCTGTTAATACTAATTAACAGAAATAAAAGACTATTTGTTGATGCTCTCAGTGTGGTAAACACATCTAATTTGTGAAACTGTGCTGAAGATCACACTGGGTTTTGCCTTCTAATGAAATATAGCAACAATTTGGTAGGCTAGCCTGTGCATGCTACCTTTAAGATATAAACCTACATTTCAGTTTGTTGTGAAATGAGGTACTGAAAAGTTCTGATTCACTTGGTTCCTTTGAAGGTCATGGATTAGAAGTCTAAGCCATAGCTATTGAGAAAATCAGTACAAAATCTGAATTACTTGCCATAACTATCCTTCTGCCCTCCAAACTCAGTGCCAGAGAACTTAACATAGGTGATAGAGCAGAGGCAAAATTTAGTTTAGGAAGCTTTTCAGAAGACAGTCTTGCATAGCTTCCTACTTACCTATGCAAAATATCTTAAATAAATATTAGCTTAAAGGCATAGCAGTTAATTTTCCTCACCATCACTTAATTAATATTAAAGGAGAAAAAGTAATTAGATTTGGAAATTAGAACTACTGCATCACCAACTTAGTTTTTCATAATCCATCTCTAAGATGACCTTTCACAGTGCCACCTGTAATTCCACTACCTAGCTATTACCTCACAAAGGAAAGCCTTTAATTGCCTCTTCCTTGGGGATAGGCCATTGCCTGTCAACACACAGCTCTTTCTGTGCCTAAGGAATACTAGTTACGATGCTGCCTTCCAGCCTTAGGAACTAGGGTGATCATACCCCTGATAACGGACAGGATCTGTTTTAGCCAAACAAATTCTCATTATTTCCACTCTGTGGGAGGGAAATTGTGTAATGTGCAATGGACCCACTACTTTGTTATACTGTGCCATTTCAGAGGGGTAGGAGAGACTTCAAAAATGTTTTCGGGTATGGTGATGATCATACCTGTTTCAAACAGTAAACTAGAATTACTCATGACTCTGTGTACATAATAAGGGAGGGTGGGGGGGAAGGGGAAAGGGTGAGTGAAGGAGAATGTTCCCCTGTAAAATTGTTGCATGTCTAAATTCAAAAAATCCTGAATGAATCTGATGTAGTATCAAACTGAATACCCCTAAAGGTAACCTGAGTGAGAAAACTGCAATTTAGATCCATTTTATGTAGAAACTACAAGCTTATTCTACGTCCAGTTTTCTTTTCTGACACACAATGACAACTCCAGTCCATGAACAATTTGACAGGGTCCTAAATTCAACATAGCAATTTACTCACTTATTTGATCCAATATAGCAACTTTCTGTTGCTAAGAGTGATTTGCTTAAAATATACAATGAAAGTATAGCTAATTTAACAAATTAAACCTGACTGTGATCACATGTAGAAAACATATTTTTTTAACTGTGCTCTTCATACAATAGCTGATGCTTACCTGGAATCCATGTTTATTTATTTCCAGTTATTGAAGAATTATCAGAAGTGGAGAATTGAATGCCCAGAAATAAGTGCAGATTTGCAACCATCTTCTATTCTTGGTCTTTTGCAAGCTGGCTATCTTGGAGTCCTGAGATCAAGGGACCCACATGGAAGCAAAGTTTTAATATACAGAATTGGTGAGTGACAAAGCTGGTTGGAACTGTTTCACACCTGGCCCTGGCACTGGTTTTGGTTTTTTGGTTTTGTTTGTTTGTTTGGGGGGTTTTGTTTTGGTTTTTTTGTTTTTATGTTTGAGGTTTTGGGTTGTTTGAACAGTTTTGTTTGTTTGCTTTAAGTATTACAATTTTAGCAGCAAACCAAAAATACTTTATGGGTACAACAGCAGGGGCTGATAAAATTAGATAATATCAGAATGCCTTAACTAGACAGCTAATATTGCCTGTTAGAAATACCTTTCCATTAATATAAAGGTGAGTATACTGAGATGTGAGAGTTACATAATTTTTCTTATATTACTGGCTAAAGTTGTATAATTCTTAAGGAAGAACTTAATTTCCTTTTTAGTGTAATTCTTGTTGGCATCAAAAGAAGACTAAAAAAAGAAACCTAAAACTTGTAAGATTATGTCATTTTTTGGATGTGAGTGTCCCAACAATTATTTGTTTTCACATAAATTTTCAAAGCAATGGGCTAAGACTGTGGTACTGTTGAAAATCCAGCACATAGAGGGGAGAACAGAAAAAAAGGTGTGTGCCTATGCATATATCAGTGTTCAGTTTTGGTATGGATAAGCAGTTCACTGCGCTTTCGGTGGTTACTTGTTGCCGAAGAGCCTGACTTTACACCACTTAGAAAACATTTGATGCATTCCAAAAGTCTTTTTAAAAAAGATGGAGTTAAACGATCACCACATCTCTTTATACTTATTTTGGAGAGACATGTTATTTTTGCCGACTTTCAAAGAATTGTTTTATTATCAGCTTGGTCTAGTAGGTAGTTGTACTCTGAAGCTTTCATCTAAGGTTAGGGCTCATCCCATGCAATTCTTTGCTCAGGCTTTAGAAAAAAATAAGTGAGATTCACTGAATCTTGGCAGAATTATTGTGCTGAAGAAAAAGTGTATGAATTGATTGGATTGATGATCTGTAGTTTCAGCTAGCATGACTGAGTTGTTCCTGTCAAAACCTTGTATTGGAGTCTATAGCCATAGGTGGAATATATTACATTAGGTGGTGTCTACAACCATCCGCCATTATGTGATACCATCTACTAAAGGAACATAAAAGATGAGTTATAGGGCAGGTGCACAAAGTAACTTATGTACTGACAAATCAGTTTATTTCAGGACCTCTGATTTTGCTGGTTAATTCTTGTTCCTGAGAAGCACAATAGAAGCAGTAGTAAGCAAAAGTACAGTATATGGGGCATACTTAGGGTAATGCAGAGTACTCTATTTACTCCTCAGGACAATGGGATCCCAGTTTATTTACTGCATATGATGTGTTTCGTGTAAGTCTCATCACATCTGAACTCATTGTAAAGGAGATTGAGACTCAGCGGAATGGAGTCAAGGTTATCTTTGATCTTCAAGGCTGGCAATTTGCTCATGCATTTCAAATCAGTCCATCAGTGGCCAAGAAAATCGCTGCAGTCCTCACAGTAAGTATGACATACTGCTTTATGTAGCTTCATTGCTATAACTTCAAATTTATCATTTGTTCTAAGTTATAGTAAATTTTCCTTCTGTAGACCTTCTCAGTCTATGCAGCTTTAAAGAACAAAATCTTAAATCCATTAAAAGTCCTATATTGTGCTTGATTGTACTTAAAGTATGTTCTTCTATAGCAGTAAATGCCCTCCAACTTCTGAACTCCACCGACCTGTTACAACACAAGAATTTCATGACTGTAAGAGCAGATGAAGCCCAGTTTTGGAAGGAACTGCATGCATCTCTTCCATTCTTTTGTGCATTAACTCAACATTCAAAGCTTTTATTCCTGAGGCTCAGAGAATATAAGAAATAGCACACACTCAGAGTAGGTAAGAGCAAGGCATTACCAACTTGTTACCAGAATGGATGATGCTATATCCATCTGCTGCCAACAGAATGTATAATGTTTATGTTCTGCTTGCTTTTTGCCCCCCAACATTATAATTGTTTTGTGCAAATCACTGCTATCACCTCCTTTTATTCACAAAACTTCTACTGACTTTAATTTCTTAAAAGCTTATTCTTTTCTGCCAAATTCAGCTCAACTTTGCCACTGGATTTGAGGAAAAAAAATAATGAAAGAAAAAAAAGAGGGACAGAGAACTGACAGGCAAGCTACACCGCAGTTCTGTAATCCCATTTTCTTTCAGAAGTTGGGTTGAAAGTCAGAAATAATAAAACTGTTAGCCTGTGATGTGGAAATGAGCCAGGGAGATAATCTCTTGCTCTGATTTGGTAAGATTCGTATCTGAGGTTCAGTCAAAGCTTGGTCATTGAACTAATATCATCAGAACTTCAACTGTTCTTCCTCTTTGGTAGCTACTGTAAAATTTCAGTGAAACCATCAGGTATTCACAACTTTCCACATCTAGAATAAGATCTCTTGGTGTTACACAGTCTTGGGCCAGATCTCATGAAAACAGGACTAGTGAGAGTGGTTCAGTTGATTTCTGGGATAGTAAACAAAATACTAGTAATTTTTTAAACCTTGAAATAGAGCAGAAAGGAAGCAGAATAGGATTTGCAAGTACATCTAAAGGTTTCAATCCATTATCTCAAAGCAGGAAATTCTTGGAATGTGATGTTTCCATCTTGACCTATTTCACATTTGCTGGATGCTTTTCAAGCTTCTACATGTTTATTGTAACTATTAAAAAAAAAGTGTGTTTCCAGTGTTCTTTTCTAAGAAGAGGAAGAATTTTAATTTTTTTTTTTTTTGTTAATTTGGGCTTTTTGGTGAGTTTTTTGTGTGAGTTTTTTGTTTGTTTGTTTTTCTTGTTGGTTTTTTGTTTGTTTGGGGTGGGAGGGTTTCCTGATTCCTTTCATTACTTTAACTGGGTTCATATATTTCACCCAGAGTTTGTCAAAGCGTTGTTCAATATCATAGATTCATAGAATCACAGAATACGTGGAGTTGGAAGGGACCCATCAGGATCATTGAGTCCAGCTCCTGGCCCTGCACAGGACACCCCAAGAATCACACTATGGGCCTGAGAGCACTGTGCAAATGCTTCTTGAATTCTCTCAGGCTTGGTGCTGTGACCACTTCCCTGGGGAGCCTGTTCCAGTGCCCAACCACCCTCTGAGTGAAAAACCTTTTCCTTATATCCAACCTAAATCTCCTCTGACTCAACTTCAGCCAATTCCCTTGGGTTCTGTGACTGGTCACCACAGAGAAGAGATCAGTGCCTGCCCCTCCTCTTCCCCTCACTAGGAAGTTGTAACTGCAGTGAAGTCTCCCCTCAGTTTCCTCTTCTCCAGGCTGAACAGACCAAGTGACCTCAGTCACTCCCCATAAAGATTCCTCTCCAGACCCTTCACCATCCTTGTGGTCCTTTGGACACTCTCTAAGAGCTTAACGTCATTTTTATATTGTGGCTCCCAAAACTGCACACAATATTTGAGGTGAGGCCACACCAGTGCAGAATAGAGTGGGATAATCACCTCCTTTGAGTGGCTGGTTATGCTGTGCTTAATGCACCCTGAAATATGCTTAACGCACCCCAGGACATGCCTAAAAGTAGAAATTAAGAAACCTTAGTTTTAACCCTATGTTTTACTCAAGGAATGTGTCTTGCAAATTACTATTGTGTATGAAGAAACAGAAGTTAGTAGAAAGGAAATATGTATTAAGGAATATAAAGCACAATAAGAATAATAAGTGACATTATCTAGAAAAATCTGTTACCCCAGGTAAAACAAAATTGTTTTGTGAAGAACGTGATAGTAGTCTTTAAGTATATGATAACACAAAATAACATGAAATAAACCTATAATCTGATATTTTTCAGGTCTTTATCATAGAGTAAAATCTAAAATGAGTGGCATTTAAGAAATACATTTGGTCTGGATTTTTTCATCCTTAGAAGTACTGTACTAATGAGTACTGTTTGTGAGAAGTACCATTTTTATAAGCAGAAAATATCTGGTTGCAGAGGTAGTATCAGGTGGGATATGAATGAAAGCTGTACTTTCCCCATTTCACAATGCTTGTTTTGAGCACTGGCATACTTTCTTTTAAATTTCAGATGTCTGTGACTTTTAAAGGAATCTTGAATGCAAGTAGAAGTATTTCATATTATACAGGCTGTATAGCAGATACATTTTTTATTTTCATTACAACAGTAATTTTGTTGTAAAGCTGAATTTCTGGCTTGGCCAAATTCCCAGTAATTTCAAGGCTTGTTTCTAAATTATAAATATAAGTTATTTAACATAGTATCTTCAAAGTTTATATATATTTACATATTGTCCTCCAGGCTGTGAATTGCCAATAAAAGCACATACCTTGACACCTTTTTTGTAAATTGGCAGCACTCTGTTGTGAAGAATTTTCCTTTTTCAGAGGAAAGACTGAGCACAAGGTTTGAGCACAAGGTTTGAGCACAAGCTTTGTGTACAATATTTATGTGCAATTTGGTGGCAGTTTTTTGTTTTTCTGTTTGTTTTTAATAATCAACCTCTCCTCATAGTGATTTTTTTTCCTTCTAATGGGCAGAACAAGATATGATGTTTCTAAGTGTTGTTGTAGCATTGTAAATTAAGAATACTTTGAAATGCAGGAATTGTCAAGGTCAGGAGAAAATATTTAACCTACGGACTAGGCAATTTTCACAGGCTTGTCCTTAGCAATGGAATCTCTTCAATAATATTTTCTTTTTCTTATGCTGTTTTTCATGTATGTTGACAGGATTCCTTCCCACTAAAAGTTCGAGGTATCCACTTGATTAATGAGCCTTTATTCTTCCACCCAGTCTTCACTCTAATTAAGCCTTTTCTCACTGAAAAAATAAAGGAACGGGTGAGTGCACACAAATATTTCTTTCTGCCACAAAACCCTTATATGACAATCTGTAGCACTTCCCTGAGTATCTGTTACTCCTGAGCTCCAAAGAGTATAAATCATATTTGTTTGTTAATGCCATACAGGCCTCCAGAATCTAACTGTAAAGCATTTGCAGTTATCAATAACGTAAGAATTGCAAGTGGTGCTGTTATCACCACTCTGAAGATAAAAACCACTGTGACACAGAGAGGTTTAATAATTTGCTTGAGGTCACAAAGCAATTATTCTGCAGAACTAGAAAGAAATAGGTCCTGAGTCTCCCAGTACTCTGCCTGCAAATGAAAGAGAACTATTATCACTGAACAGTGATGTTATGCTCCAAGTTGTGCAGAATTAGTAGAAGACAACTGTTTAGCTCTGAAAGACCCGCAGAGGTATTTATGTATCAAAAGTAGGTCAGACTTAAGTTCAAAATTTTTTTTCCTAATAGCTTCTTAGTTGTTTTAAACAGTTTTGCACTTATAAATCTGCAAATCATCCAAATACAAACCTATCTTTATTTGGATGCAAAAGCATGCCAAGAATTCTAGTTTATTGTAGCATGGGAAGAATATTGAATTTTTCAGCTGGCATGAAAGTGACAGCAGGATTAAGATACAAAATAAGCAGCCCTGCCTATTGTTATTCCCATTCTGAAGCCTCCTTTTCTCAACACATGAATCTTGGACATTTGCAATAGCCAGTACACTCCAGGCAGTAGATACAGATCTTTCTGGTCACTGTTAGCTGTTATTTGCCAGCCCCCTTTTTCCTAGCATGTGTGTTGCTATGAGAAAGAGGCAGCCTTGTGCAGTCCATCACCCTCAAAAGATGATAGAAAGAGGGAGTACGTTCCAGCAGACTGATGCCTTGGTCCTTCTTTTCTCACATTAACACCTGTGGGGAAAAAAAAAAAACAACAAACCAAGTCACCTGATCCAGTTTTGGGCTAGAACTTTTAAAAGGGGAAAAAAGGGCATATGGACAGTAAAGGCCTAAACCAAAACAAACCTGATACCCTAGTCCATTGAATGGAACAGAAGCAGATTGTCTTGTCTCTTGGCTTAGAGTTATAGGTATGATCTGAAAAAAACATGCACTAAAACCAACCCAACTCTAAGGACCAGTTCCCCATACCTTCACAGAAATAATTACTATTCCCTCACTTATGTTATTTCCTGATGAGGAAGTGTCTGATAAAACACAGCCAACTGCCTTTTGAGTGTACGTCCTTATTGTCTTTGTGTAATAATAATTGCAGAAAATTCTTGTCAAGTGTTAATAAGAGGCCTATAAAGGTGTCAGACTGGAACTAATGAAAATAGATACAATAAAGCAAGAGGAGAAGAACCAAAACAACAGTGTTATGAATGTTAAAGTAGTGAAGTAATCCAGGATCTAATTTCAGTTGGTACTGAAATGTAAGGACTAAGATACAGATTATTTTGAATATCTTCCTTGACACCTGTCTGAACCTACCTACATACTAATGTTGCTTTTCAATAAATCTGGCAGGATCAGATAGTATTGGCCAGGGGCCAGACACTTGTCCTTTTCTTGGAAATGACTGAAAGGCAAGTACATGATATCATGACAAAGCCAATCTCCAGTCGTCCCATGGTTTAGCTCAGTTGGGATGTTGTGTGTACCCTTTTCAGTGTTGTTAAGCCAGTCTGGAATAAGTGTATAGTTATTTTTGGCTCCTGTGCTCACAGTTGTGTAAAATGCAGTTCTCAGGTTGTAGTCCATCCATCATTAATCTTCAGATACTGAGCAGGACAGAGTTTGAACACCCATGTGAAACTCACAAGGTGCTTCCTACTTCTTTTAAGGAGCTCATAATGAACAACTACACT
This sequence comes from Acropternis orthonyx, assembly GCA_035583155.1. NCBI lineage: Eukaryota > Metazoa > Chordata > Aves > Passeriformes > Rhinocryptidae > Acropternis > Acropternis orthonyx. The sequence goes on along the minus strand of JAWWEU010000081.1, from coordinate 116,935,010 downwards.
TGTTTAGTCAAACCAAGCTGGTGGTTTCAGCTCTTGCACTGAATTTCTTTGCTACCTGTTTTCACTCAGTAGTCTAGCATTCATACCCAAGTAAATGCCTTTCATATTTTGTTTTAGGTGTATCTGCATGGAAATAACTACATGCAGAGTCTCACCGAACACTTCCCTGTCAGCATTCTCCCACTGGAATATGGTGGGGAGGAAGTCTCCATTGAAGAGCTGGCCAAAGAATGGACTGACTTTATAATGGCATCTGCAGATTATCTTCAGAGCATTTCTCTGGTTGCACAGGAATAACTTTTTACAGTATTATTGCAATTCTTAAACAGCAGAAATGGAAATAAGTTTAACATGAAAATGTTAATTTACATAAAATATTGTGAATTAAACCAGTATATCTTTGCAGGGCACTGAATATTATATTGGCTGCACTTTTCTACTAACTGGAGTCTATCAGTATGTGTGTCTGAAGAGATTAATGAATTCTACATTCTCGTAGTAGTATTTGTAATATGTTTCACTTCTATGCCAGAACCTTGAAGAATGCATTGGATATCAGATTGATACTGTTCCTGTTAAGTCTTTGGAGACAACTCATTTGTAATAATACATCCAGAACCTTCCACTTAGCTCTTGTATCTTGGCTTGTCAAGGATACAAAACAAAGAACAGTGTGACTAGGGTAGTTTGTTGCAGAAGTATGACTACAGGGCTAATTTGCAAGGAGTGAAGAGGCTACTTTTTGGATTGATTCTCAGGGAAAAGGATGTTTTGTTAGTTTTGTCAAATTGAAAATTAGTCAGCAATAGTGAGACCTTTGTGTTAATCTTTGTGCAGTTTGTGTAGCTTCCCTTTTTGTGCTAATTAACACAGTATCTTCCAGTTTTATAAAGGAAGCTGGGGAAAACACCATGTACCTATTCTTCAAAGGACAGTATGAATCAGGAGGAGGACCTGGTAAGAAAGCCCAAACAACCTTGAAAATTCTTATATTCTTTCTTCAAAGTGATGTTGTCTATGGAAAACTATAAGCAACTCAGATTAATCAACTTTTAATTCTTAGTTTAGAAGACTACAGAGGTCAAGAGCTTTCAGTTTGCCTTATCTGTTTGTTTCAGAGTGTGAAGTAAGTGATCCTTCATGGATCTGTACTTTAGAAATATCTGTTTGGTTTAAGGGTGCTTTGAGGTCACTTTGGACCTCAGCATAGCAGTTGCAGGGTGTCTTCATTTTATTTTCAGAACAGTAAGTGACAACTTGCCAGTCTATTTGCTGTTGGGCACTGAAAGAAATTATTTTTAATTTCTGTTAAGCCTTCTTTATTTCTGTAGGGGTATTGAAAAAAAATATTTCCACTCTTAGTGAAAACCGGGTTTTGTTTTGTCTTGGATTTTTTAAGGGGCATTATTGAGATATGAACACTACATATGTAAAAGCTATTTCTCACATTACATAGCAGGATCATCCTGCAATCCCCAGTATCTAACAATCTAAAACATTATTTTACTTTTCACTCAGCATTTTCTTAAAATCTCTGTTAGTACAACAACCGCTCTAGTTCATTTATTCAGTTTTTAATGTTTTATAATAAGCCAAGGGCTCTTTGCATAAGCACTTTATGTTTAAGCATTCCATATGAATCTTTGTACAAATGAATCTGTAACAAGTGCTTTGTTTCTCAGGTAGCTATAAATAACTTCAGTTATTTTGGAATCTTTAAGACATTGGGATATTATATTCATATATGCTTAAGGGAGAGAAATTGTACCATCCTGTTAAATCAGAAATGTCTTATTTTACATTATGTCTAATACTGCACTATTGTAAAAGTAATTGGCAGCTATTCTTTATTAGCAAGAGGAATATCTATGAAAAACCCATTAAAGTATTTGTTGATTGTACTTTCTTCTTCTGTAGTAAGGTAGATTCCAGAAATACTTTAAAAATTGACAATAGCATCTTAATTTTTTTGTTCTAATTCCCTCATTGCCTCTAGTGTGTTTCTCATTCTTCTCTTTCAGGGTATATTTGATATGGAGCCTAAATTTAAAGAAACCTTTTTCAGATACTTTTTTATGCAATCATATATTTCATATATCTTTTTTTTTTTCCTCAGATTGAACTATTTTGTGACAAAAAAGTCTCCTTAAATAGAGGAGTTTGGTGAACTGCTAATTCTTCTTTATAAGAAAATAAACTAAGTAGTCAGGCATCTGGCAATTGTTCAAGTGTGTAACTCAAGTTCCAAATCATTTACCTACTGGAGAACTGAAGTTACTGTCTTGATTTTACAGTTCCTCAATTTTAATCCTTGAACGTAAACTACACAAAGCAATGAGCCATGTTTCAGTGAACAGGAAAATTTAAACTTTTCTTATGAAACCAATAGCTGATTGTTGCTGATTTATGTAGCAGAGATCTCATTTGATTGCATATATATATGCCCATGCATATGTATCTGTTTTCTAGGGGTTTTTTTGATCTTTATTTGGACTAAACCAGCTCTATGGATATAAAGTCCTAAAAGTCTCGAAAATATCCTGAATCTGTTCAGTGGTAGTATGTTTGCATAACACAACAGTTAAAACACTGAAGGCAGTTATTTTTTCACAAACTTAATTATTTTTTAATGTTTACATGTTATATAGAAAGTGGGAACTCTAATTGCAATTGATTCTAATAGTAAGGACACAAGATAATTGGAACATTTGCATAATTAATGGAGGAGTTATTAGTATGATGGGTGATGGTTTGGCAGCTTTGAGCAGCAGTCAACAAAACAAAGATCCCTAAGTGCGTTATTCTTCAAAAATATCACAGTTCCTGTTAAACAATGCAAATATAATTTACTACTGACTGTAAGCACAATGTGATGCACTGTGTTTTTAATTTTTGTTTTTACATATTAACACACCATTTTAACTAATAAACCCTTTCTGGCTGAACCGATCTTGTCTATCTCTGTTTCGCGGTAGAAGCGACCCTTTCCCGGGACGCAGAGCAGGAAGGTGCCCCGTCCACGATCGAGGCCATCCCTTCCCGCGGCACGCCGGGGCGGGGCGGGGCGGAGCGGTGGGACTGCATTTCCCAGGAGCCGCCGGGGGTGCGCAGGGCCGGGCTGGGAGTCGCTGGGTCCGACCGGCAGCGGGCGACGTGGCCATGGGGAGCCTCGCAGGGCTCCAGTCCGGCCCCGCCGCCACCTTCCTTCTCCTGCTCCCGGCCCTGCTGCGCTGCGCCGCCGCCTTTGTGCTGCGGGAGCGCCTGGCGGAGCGCAACGACAGGCCCATCATCGGTAAGGGCCGGCCGCGG
>JAWWEU010000081.1:116899384-116928114 GCA_035583155.1 Acropternis orthonyx | reverse complement strand
CATGAGAGGCAAACAGCCTCTCAGCTTCTTTTGATCCTTGATAGGATTTCTGCAGTGGCGATTCCAGTTCTAGAGATCTTTCCATCCTTCGTAGCTTAGTCCATTTCCCACATTAAACTGGATATTTTTGTTAAGCTTATGCATATACTAGAATGTTAATCAGCATGTGTAGAATTTGCAGAATTTAGACCTTCAGCTGTCCTCAGAGAGCGCTGTCCTCATGTATCACAGCATGCCCTGTGCACCAAACCACTCGGTCTTTGCAGTCTTGTGGTATAAGCAAGTATAAGACAGTGATACTTTGTGCCTTGTGGCTAATCATGTTGGAGAGAGAATGAGTCATTTCATCCCGTTCTCCCGGCTACCAGCGTCTCTTTGTTTACCAAAAGGACTTTCCACCAATGGGGTCTCCCAGTCTTTCTACCTCACCACTTACCTCAATGCAGAAGACGGTAGTAGGCAAGCAGATCCAGTTCCCGTGTCCTTCTGTCATTGCAGTGACTGTCAGTTGAGTTTATGCTATGTAGGTAAGTGAGGATGGCCTATATTCCCTCTTGTAGCCCTCCACTGTCATCTCATGGCTTTCACAGTATACCAGCACATAAATAACAAATCAGATTTCTGGAGGGAATGACTTCTTCTGTGGAATCTTAGAATAAGAAGGAGGTGTTTCATGTTGCTTCTCTGCAATTGGAAATTACTTATTATTAAATGCTACCTTCTTAAAATCATGAAATTTACTACAGAGACATAATTTTATGAATATAGCAATGTGGTCTTGTAGCCTTTGAAATGCTCCATGTACATCATCAGCTCTAACCAGTTAGAGATACTGGAATACATGTAGTTGCATTTCAATCTGTTTATAACAATGTCAAGCCATTAGAATTGCTACTTAATGGGTTATTTCCTTTTTGCATTAGCAAATACTAATTAGTATTGATTGGTTTTTAATTTGAACAAAAGGAACAGGTGGAGTGAATTTTTCACCACTTCCAGGTAAGGATCACCTTATTTGTCTAATTAGACATCTGAAGAAATCTATAATCTAGCCTGCTTTAAAAATACCTTCAGCTGTATTAATTTCAGTGTTGACACTGGAGAGTAATCTTATTTATATTTTTGTGAATACTACTTTACCACCAAATACTTGGTAGCTTTTGCATGGTCCTGTGCATCATTCACCTTAAAATAAACCTGGTCGCAAGGGTTTAAAAGCACACTCGCTCTGCAGAGGCTTGGGATCATTTGAGATGTTTCTAGCTGCTGGTTAGTGTCTCACTGATACAGGCTGTCAATTCTAGAGTGCAGAAGTGCAAAGGAAATCCTTCAGCCATTTTGGTAAACAATGGACAACTAATGGATGTGACTTGAGTAAATCTAATTGAGGTTCTACAGCAGTGGGATGGGAATGCTCACACATCCAGTTCTGTTCTGTGGGCACTGTTCCAATTACAGCCAGAAGAGTCTTCCTTGTTTCTTGTTACTGTTTCTGATGGCACTTGATGACTTTCTGTGTCATCATCTGTGAAATCTCTGCTAGACTTTACTGAATCTTTTGTGATGTTTGGGTTTGGAAATCCACACAGGGAATTGCTATTGCTGATTATTTTTTGTGGTGGAAAAGGCTTGTGCACCGTTTCTTTGAAATTGTCCCTGAGATTGCTTTGTCTTTAGCTGTATAGGATCCTGTGTGATCAATGATTATGGGCAAATGTAGTTTTTTTCCTTTTTTATAGGAACTTTTTGATCTTTGCTGTGTGCAATTAGAAGGCCACTCTGCCAGGGCCACAATTCTTCTTTACTGAAACTGAACAGGATTAATTAAGATTTGGGCCAGAATTTTAAAGTGGTAGTAAGAGCCAGCTAATAGTCAGGACAGGATTTGACAGTCATGGCATGCAGCTCTTTTGTATACCAGCTGAAAACTGTATGTTTTATGTATTTTCTGTTTATTCTCCCAATACGTTGCATTAGGCTTGATCATTACTTTGTGATAGTAATCATTCTTCAATAGAAGAACACCAAGATATAGGATATGATTCAGTTAAAGACTAAAACACCTAAACTTAGCTGTCTTCTGCATGTGCACCAGCTGTCCAAACTCACAGAATTAACAGAGTGCTAGTCAGTATGGCCAGTGGAGCCAAAAGGGCTGTTCAATCTACCCACCAGTTGGGTATCTGCTATAGAAAATCTATTTGAATCTCCAGTGACTTTCCTGAGTAGATCCCTGCTGTCCTTAGTGGAAGTATAGGTGCCTATCTATAGATTTCTGAAACATAGACCTGAATCATACCCTTAAACTGCTTTCAGACATTTCTCTGTGTACATTGTCCAAATTCAGGTTTGATCACTGTTGCTAATCATATTCTTGGATGTTGCCTTTCAGGGTACTTTTTCCAGGAGGTGGTGTGGATCTTAAGACTTCAGAATATGCGAGGGTGGCTAAGATATTTTACCACAAGGCGTTAGAGGTAATTACTGAGGAACACTCTGTTCTTGTTATTGTCACTGTTCAGAGATCAAAATGACAGGTTGATTTTTCAACAGATTTTTCAGTTTTTCACTGGCATCCAGTGTGTTAACTGTAAGCCTGAAAATAGATAGCTCATTTCTTGATTATGCGTTAAAAAAAAGTCATTTAGTGGCTTAAGATTCAGTCTTCTGTCACCCTCTTCTTCTCAAAAGGAGTTCTGGAGAGATTCTCAAGTAAACCAACTTGCAATAACATAACAGTAAGGCCTCCCTTCACATATGTGTTACAGCAAGTGAAACACTTTTTTTCTCCTGTATCTGTAAGTAGATTTAGATATGTCTTTGGAGGCTCAGATGAGGGATCTACATTAGCACCTTATACCATTTTACCCATTTCTTTGCATTGGTAACTGTAATATAGCAGATTTTCAAAGTAAACACTCAATTTATAAAGCACAAAAGAAGTGGGAAGAACACTTGAGAGGTTACATTAATTATCTCTAAATGTTTATATGATCATTAGCTTTATTAAGAAAAGATTGAATTTTTGAGAAAGCTGTTTCTTTCAAAGAACATCAGGAAGACTCTGAATCCTTGTTAAAGATTTAAATCTCTTAGAGCAGAAGAGTTCGAGATACTAATCACAGATTTTGAAGTAAAACTTGCTTTGTAGAAAGGCATGGAGATGCACGGAGCTTTTTATACAATCCCCATGATTTGTTAAGAATCTCCTGTATTCTGAATGAATAGAAACATACATTTTCTTATTTTTTTTCCTCCCTACTGGCTTCATTTTATTTTCAGCTAACATTGGTTAAAATTGACACAGAAGTCATACTTTGGTAAACTTTGCCCAGTTCTAGAGGCACTTATGAATAGTGTGTAAACTGGTTCGTTGGCAGTGGGGAATTCCACTTCTAGCCTTGCTACCAACTTTCCAAGAGCAAGCAGGCAAAGTGCAGGCAGTGGCATACTCACGACCAGTCACTGCTACAATTCAGTAATTAAGTTCCCTTCTCTTCAGTCCCCATGGCACCAATGTTTTTATTCTTTTACCTCTCTTGTGATGATGATTGCTAATCTGTCATCTTAAACCTGAGTCTTGCAAAGACTGTCTCACTTTCATGTGAGACAATTGGAACTGCTCATTGTATGAACTGCAGCCTGTGTCTTCCTATTCAGTACTAGGGCAAGGTTTCTTGTGGTTTCTTGTACTGTTAGGAAATTCTGTTTACATTTCACAAGGGTGAACTGAATTGCCTGTGTCATTTTATGATCAGAGAGGCAGGTTTATTAGCTGATGCGTGTACTACCCCAGTCAAGTCAATGTAATTTTACTAACTGGGCAGAAACCTAAATTAAATACTTTTTTCCAACTTCTTTTAGTTTCTAAAATGTCATATCTTGGGTGTTGTCTAATACATGCTTAGCCTCCAGACTGTAGTTTATTTAAATTAAAAAAAAAAGCGGGGGGGGGACGGACACGACACACACACAAAATCTTTATGGGTAATTTGTAACTGTTTTTAAACTGTAGTTTATTGTTTGCCTTCAGTGGTATTAGTCCTCACTCGCATCTCCACTGTCTGTCTTTCATGTAAGTCCTGTGTCTGGCAATGCATTACAGTTGGTCATGAAGACTGTGGTACTATTCGCCTTCTTTCCGTGCATCTTCCATGTTTTGCTGTAGAAATAGTTCTGTGGGCTATTATTACCACACTGTCAGAAATGCAATAGGGTAAGATTTTTATTCTGAGCCTGTCATTTTAGCTTTTTCAAAAATGGCTTTGAGCAGCAGCTCTCCTGGGTGTGATGTGTGAGCTGTGGTATGCATAACGTAAAAATGTTTAGAAACAAGTTAAAGACTACTCAGATTTCACAAAAACAGCAGTTCTGAAACATCCCAGTCTCTAACATGTGCTTACTATCAGGTATAAACTATAAAAAAAGCATATTCCACTGCACATATGCACTGTGCTTAGTTAAGTGACAGGCAACTAGTTGTGTTCTCTTTTGGCTTTCTTTTTCTCCTTTTTGCTTTTTTTTCTTGTTTTCACACTGACTTGTCAATTTTTATTCTCTTGAAAATTATTGCCTCTTTTTAATGTTACTTAAACTCACGTTCTCTCTTTTTGGAACACAGCTCCAAACCTATTAGTTAAGCAAACATATGTCACTTGAGACTGTAGCTGTGTTAGTAATGGGATTCATTTTTTTCTAATCCAGATGGGTGGGCACAGACATGTGGACATTGCAGAGGTCCTTTGCTATGTGATCATACTGTGCTTCATATAAATGGATGAATTGTAATGATAATTGTAATTGTAACTGTAATTTGAGGCTTTCCCTCAAAATGCTGACAGATCTGTTTGTGTAATTTCTAATGATTTGTCTTTTTTTATGGAGATGTTGCCATTTTGTGGTTTCTGTTTAGGCTTCTGTCAGCGTTACTTATTGGTAGAACCAAATAGCAAACCAGTATCAACATTAAGTTCAGTTTGCTGCTTCAACACACATGTTCATATTTCAGGAGAAAAATTAAGGGAGCCTGTGCTTATTTCAATTGTAATAGAACTATTATAATTCCTCTGGTAGCAATTTGTACTACTGTAGTAGTTACACTTCTCACCTAAACAAAAGAAACTGAAAAGAGTAGGAAGTTCTTGTCAGTCTTTTTTCTGTAAATTTTCATTCTTTTTTCTTCGTGTTGTTGCTTTTATTTTGAAGGCTAATGATAACGGAGATTATTTCCCAGTGTGGGGAACATGTCTTGGGCACGAAGAGCTTACATATCTCACAAGTGGTGAAGTTTTACTTGTTCATACCAAGACAAATGGTTTTTCACTTCCTCTGAACTTTACCTCAGGTAAAAAATTCCTTACATCTCATGTCTGAGTTTTGCTGAGCAGTGTTGTGTTTTATACATGAAAAATATGCAGGGATAAATGTTTGAGAGGTGTGTGATGATTATCTTGTTACATTATTTGTTATTAAGTTGCCTTGATGGTTTTTAGAAAGTTTTACTACCAAAAAAATTTAATGCAGGATTTTATTAGTTGTCTGCTGTTCAGTATTAGTCCATCTGATAGGAGTTTGGGTAATGGAAAATACCCTTTTTTAACTTTTTTTCTTTGTAATAGCTGCAAAAGACAGTAGATTGTTTGGGAATTTCCCTGGTGATGTATTACATGCATTTGCTTCTGAGCCGTTGACTTCAAACTTTCATATATGGAGCCTCTCCATGGAGGTATTTAATCTTTTTATTTCCTGCATACAAACACATTTGTTTTGTTAAAACTAGAAATAAAGAAGCAAATAACACCTTTTTTCCCCCCCCTCTCCTTATCACAGAATTTCACAAATAATGAAAAGCTTCGTAATTTCTATAATGTTCTGACCACAAACACTGACAATGAAGTGGAGTTTATATCTACCATGGAAGGTAGGGAAATTAATTTCCTTTGGAAACTGTGACTGTGACAAACTGGTTCTTTAGAGGTGTTGCATTGATGTTAATTCTTACTGCAAGTTGTTAGAATAGCAGGATGAGCGTCAGCCCTGTCAGTGCTCTGGCTGTGAGGAACCATGTTCTGTCTGTAGGGATATTTTATCTTTTGAGTACATAACTGTGAGCCTAATTATGTCTCTCACCCACTGTTTCCCTTTCAGATATGCTGTTATATTTTAGCACTGGCATATTTGAGTGCTGTGATGTGAACTGCACAGCCCTTGTCCTGTAGTAGTTTAATCCCTCTGCAGGGCATTGTGCCTCTTGCACCTTGCTTTCCATCTGTCTCCTTAGGCTTGCCTTCCCATGGTGCTCTCTAACTATTTACTGTATGGGATGAGCAATTCCAGCTGCCGAGGGAACTGTGACATTCCTCATTACTTTAGTGGCAATACTGTCATTGCCCTCCTCCAAAAGCCTTTTGCATTACTTGCCTTGTGTTGTCTGTGTTTTGCACTAGGATTGCTCAGCTCAGGAAGGAATTTAGCTCTTCAGGGAGTGCTTTATCTTGATCAGTGCATCACTAACAGCCCTGCAGTCAGGCCCAGCTGTCACCAGTGGGATTCTTCCTGTGGCATACTGGCTGTCCTCCAAAAGAGAAGAATAGCACTTTGATCAGCAAACCTGATTAGGCTAATGACAGGCATCACCCATGCCTGCAAGGGGTTTATCACAGAGCAGTCATCAGCTGCTGTGCTGCTATTCTCTGTAAGAAAGTTAAGGACTGACTCCCAGCCTGTATCAGGCCTCCCCAGAGCAGATGGGAACTGCCTCTCAATTGACTGTGCCTCCAAGGAGATTCTAAGACTTGGATCTCTCCCATGAAATTGGCATCCTGTGTGGCTTTGAATATTGAGTGTTGAGTGATGCTGGCAGCAGATAGGAAGCTTTGAGACTGATACACTTTTAACATTATTTTTTAGTGTATATATATTAATTTTGAAATGAATAATCAGGAAAGTGATGCACAAATATTTTCTTCCATGGAATGAGACCCTTCTCTTGCAATATCCATTTATTTTCCTTCAGTTTTACTGTGACTTTAACAGCATTTCAACTTGTTTAAGCTTTTGTGAAACTGTTGATAAGTGAAGCATTTTTGTAGCTCATCCTTTGAATTTCTTTTGCAGTAAGTTTAAACACATAATTCTTGAGACATACACCTTACTTACATGCTTTGTGTTTTCTTGTAGCATACAAATACCCAATTTATAGCCTGCAGTGGCATCCAGAGAAAAATCCTTTTGAGTGGAAGAATTCTTCAGGCATTCCACATTCCCCATCGGCTGTAAGAGCAGCATATTACATGGCTGATTTCTTCGTTAATGAAGGTAAAAAGTTTATTATCTATAAATGTAGAATGAAGCATTAGTGAAAATCTTTGAAGATGACAGACTTCTTTTTCAGCTGTCAAAGTTCAGTACTTCGTAGTGCTTTCTGAGAAGATTATTATGCAGGAGTTATAGGCTTGTGAAAAACCAAGGGTACTAGAAATAGAATGGCTTAGTGAAAGTGATGTCAAAAGGCTAAGCATTCCACAAACTCTTTTCAGTAGGCTATAAAACATTGTGTTGTGACTTTCTACCATTTCAAAATATCACTATAACATTTTGGCCTCTGTTGCACAAAGACACTAAAACAAAAATGGTACTCCATTCATGATTCCAGAGGTTTCTTCAGTTCCAAACTGACTTATGGTCATTCAATGTCTTCTCAATTTTACTTGAAAAAAATGCATGCCATCAGGATTATAAATACTGCTTGAACAGTATATGGACGTGTCAAAGGCGTGCAATACAGTGCCCAACAGGTGTAGACTATAGACAACACAATAAGTTTTTGAATTTTACAGAGCTGCTAATTTGTTTGTTTATGACTTAAGAATCTGGAAGTAACAAGTGCATACCATTTTGATAGTTTGTGACACTTTTGTTCTATTTCCTGTAAATAGCAGGATATAAATACAGGAGTATTTGAAGGAATCAAATTTTATTCCTTTATTTGTCCCTACTAAACCATTCTGCTGTACTATTTGTGAAATTGTCTTACCTGATTGATTGGTAGTATGAAGAACATAGTCATTGAGCTAATTGAGTTTGGGCTCCAGACTTGATCTCTAATCAAAGAGTCACCTATTGGAGAAAGTAGACAATGATTTAAAGAAATGCAACTTGTACTCACCTCATCAGTGAGAGTGTAGAAATAAAAGTTGTGCTTCATACAAATTCAAGGCACTTTTTTTGCGTAAAGTAGTCCCACTCCTCTCTGCAAAAAGCTAGCAAAACCATGTAGAATTCCTGTTGGGATCCATAATCTTACTGTATTTTAGGAATTTTGATAGGGTACTTATGGCCAGGCTGAACTGGAGCTCTGAGCAGCCTGGTCTAGTGGAAGATGTCTCTGCTCATGGCAGGGTGCTTGGAACTAGGTGGTCTTCAAGGTCCCTTCCAGCCCACACATTCTGTGACTCTATGAGATGGTGGACTAAGACAAAAATAAAAGGGGAAAAAGGAAAAAATTCAGTATGAGTCTGATTTTGGTGTTGTAGTTTAATACCAGAATGCAGCGTGTTTTCTGGTTTAGCTCGCTACTTTCCCTAGTATCTCTTTGCATGCTGTATTACCAGCAGAAGTAAACTTGCTCAGGCCATTATCCAAGTAAGTGTGGCAAAAAAGTGCCAACTCTGCTTGTAAGTCCTGTTAAGACACAATGCATACAACTTCTGTTATATATGTTTACACATATGATGAGCTTGCTCATAGTGCACACAGATGTCTCAGTAGCTTTTGGATCTGTTCATCTTTGATTCCAGTAGAGCAAACTTGCTTCAGCCAGCCATCTCATCTACCAAATTGCGAGTTTTTCTTCATTACGTTCCCAATCTGCTGGGAGGGTAGTGAAGAAAAAGCTGCTCCTACTGAGTACTTCATATAACTTTTTGATGAGTAATTGACATTTTTAGCTAACGTAAGGCAGAGTGTCTTCCTTAACTTTGAAAATAAGCCACAGGGTAAAAGTAAACTATTTTCACCTAGCAAAAATATATTCATCTGTGATGAGGTAATAACTAAACTGTTCTACTGATACATAATTTTTGTATCCATCCATCACTAATTTTAACTTGTGTAGAAGTGCCAACATGATATTTTCAGCAGGCTGATACTGTGATGTGTTTATTTCAGTGTTACAAGTACTGGTATTTCTGGTAGATACTGCCAGTATTTCGTGGATAACTATTTCTGTATAGTCTTGGCTTTAAATTCTCCCTCTGCAGTAATAAACTATGCTGTAACCAGCTTTCTGAAGTTGTATCTTCACAGCTCTTCACATAGAAGTTACTGTAATTCCATTTGCTGTTACATATACAAAATAACTTACTTTACCAAGATAGATTTTGTTGAAGAGGATAACAGTAGAGTGATCTGTACTTTTACAATGTTTTACAGCCAGGAAGAGCTTGCATCATTTCCCCAGTGAAGAGGAGGAAACAAAAGAATTGATTTATAATTACACTCCAGTTTATACAGGAACATTTTCTGCATTTCAGCAAACCTATTTTTTTGACTGAGTATCTTGTCAAAGTGCAGTGTTGTTACTTAAAAATGGAATTATTTGCCAGCATTGTATATTTAAGCTGATATAGTGACAGAAAGCCAGAACAGTTTTCCTTTACAATGATATATTCTGCGCTGTTGGAAAATTAATATAAAATATTCAATAACATAATAATCGTCTTGGATCACACTTTAAGGCAAGCTACAGAAAAATGCATTTTTCTTTCCAGGGAAGACTTGCTTATGCTTATAAACTTTGAAGTAACCATTTTTTGTACAAGGAAAAGCTTTCATATATATTTAAAATATGAGAGCTATCTTTGTAAAATGTTGTGGACTGTGATAGCACTAGGCAGTTAGATACATTGCTTAGTAAAATTCTTTCCTTTTCAAATGATTTAGCAAATGAGACTCTTGGATTTGTCATAAATACATGTATGCAACCAATTTCTTGACAGGGATATTTTGTAATTTCGAAAATTGAACAAAATAGTAAGGAGGCATGATAGTGAAAAGACATTTTTGCTTAAGAAGCATGTTATATCCCATTTGTGAAACTGTTTCTCTTGTACATTCAGCATTGTTTGGAGTCCTTCATAAATATGAGGATGCAGTGTAAAGTTGGCATTGCAAACATCAGATAAAATAAGTAAGTTTGGAGAGCACAGTTAAGTGCTGATTCCACTGTCTGTTCTTTTCAATTCAGTTCTATATGTCCTCCAAGAATTTGTCTGAGAGCAACTGGAGTCAGCACCCAGATATGAGATCAGACATTCATTCCTTTGTGTTTTAAAAGAATGTAAACCTAGTTTTTTCTCTAAACAGTCTGACTTTTCTTGTAGCTGGATGGAATTTTCACTTGCAGTCAAGAGGTAGTTTACCATTAACTTGGTAAAGACAGTGGTTTCTTTCTGTCTTGTTGGGTTGTTCAGTGCAGCTACAATTCAAACAAAAGATGAATGTATATGAGAAACCTCTTAAAGGCAACATAATGTGAAAATGGCAGTTGCATGCAATACATTGGTACCTTTTATCTTTGCTTTGCCGTGCACTTAGTGAAAATTTTGTTCAGTGGTTTTGTGTGGTGTCCAAAAAGGAACTAAGATGAGACAATCGTATTTAACTCTTTATATAGCACAGCTTCAAAACTCATTAACATCAGTAGGGATTTGGAGTTTATGAAGAATTCAGGTTTGTGCCTCAGCTCTGTTTTGTAGAACCTTATACTCCTTATACTCTCAGGTACCATACCTGAATAAATCCAGTAAGTTTCTCAGGTTTTTCAAGTAAAACACTCTCTAACTTGTTCTTTACCATGAAGCAACTGTATAAGAGAATGTGAAATGCATCAGTTAAATAAACAAAGCTGTAAGGAAACTTTTAACTACCAGAAAAACACTTCCAGGTGATTACAAGCTTAAACATGTGATACTACAGCTTAGTTTTACATTTGTCAGATCAACCATCTTCAGGAAACGGTTATCTGTTTAGTATAGGTGACTTTATTAACTGACTCCTGAGTAGAACCAAGTGTAAAAAGAGGGTTATGCTCTCCATGTAAATGTTCCATGTAAATGTAGCAGCTAGGATACTTATAAACCAAGTCCATTCTTCTACTGCTTGTTCAGGCCGAGTTCTTTGGAATAGCTCTAAGAATTTGCCTAGCTGAGTGCAGGTTTTAGCCTTAAAACCAGGGATCAGTCTTGCAAGTGAAATCTCTGCTAACAGCAATGGTAGTAATTAGTTCCTAAGTGTGTAACTGTAAGTAATATTGTGTGTAATATGATGAGAACAGTTTATATATTATGAATTTGTATGTGTCTTTCCTTTATATGCTTTATCTTGTAAAGCCTTATTTGATGATGGGCATGATTTTTCTATGATACATGAAATAAACTTTTATTCAAGCAGGTGTGTATTTTTGTTTGCTTTTAAATACCATCAATAAAGCATTAATAGTCATTGTCTTTGTTTCCATCTGTGATAGTGACAAATCAGGAGGCTACTGTACAGGTTGCAACCAGTGTCTACTTGTTATGCCAGAAAGGCAGGGTCAGGATAAGTGAGATCCGTGGCCTTGCACAGATTTACCCACAGTGCAGCTCAGGCTGGTACCCATGCCCAGGGCCTGAGCTTAAATGCACTTAAATGTGGCTGCTGAGCCAAGGGGCAGGAGCCTTCAACAAGGCTGCTTATTCTCATACAGCCTTTTCATAGCAGGCTCATCCCAGGAGCAGTGTCAGAGCTTGCTTGTGCCATGGACAGCCAACCCCCTATGAAGGTGGGAAGGGCCTGCAGCACTGGTGGGGCTCTCAGGGCTCTGAAAGCCATAAGCAAAGAAACTGCTGTCTGCAATGTTTAGTGAAAGGAGAACTGTCTGTTCCTTGTAGTACCTGGTATCTTTCATCATGGTTCTCCAGTCAGAAGCAAATTTAGGAACCCAGATTTGGTTAGCAGTCAACCAACAAGACCGTTTAAAAATTAGTTTTAAAGGAGTTTTGTTAGACCTCCTCTCTGCTCTAAGTGATGTACAATGTGATTTTTCAGTGCTCAGACAGAAATCCTAATGTGGATTTTAGAGTTAATTCTAGAGAGAGAAAAGGAGCCTGTGGCCATAGTCTCATCTTATTGAGAGTCTCATTTATTAGCCTAATAAACTTGCTTGCTGCTGTGTGGGAAAAACATCCATTGATCAGCAAGGTACCCCATGTGTCTTGCAGATTATATAAATCATCTTTAAGAAGGAAAAGCTTGAATTGGTTTCCTCTGGAGTATCCTGCTTTTCCCACTAGATGGCCTACGAGAACCAGTATTATTTCCAATTCTGTAATTGGTTGTGGTGGTGTCTCTAAAGTTTGCTGTACTGTGGTTTGTAGTTGTGTAACAGGGTGTTTGGGATGTGGGGGAAGAAGAATGGAGGAGACAGAATAATGCTGGACTCTGACTGGCACAACTGTGCATATTGGCAGAATTCCATGAGAGAGAGCATATGAGCATGGAATTAATTCATCTGGGATTAAATCTTGTTTCCAGTGAGTATTTAAACCTTTCAAGCATTAGCTGGAGGTGACTAGAATAACATCCATCTTTTCAGGTTGTTCCTCCCCTACAACTACAGAATCTGTCTTGGTTCTGTTTTCTATAAATATGAAACTAGCTCACACAAAACAGGACAGCTTTAGGTTGGAAGAACTGACAACTTGATCTCAGAAAACCTTTTCCCTGAGAGTCAGGAAAGACCAGTTTGAATTCCTTCAGGTAAGGAAGAAACTGTAGGGAAGAAGCATCCTGAGTAAATACTGTAAGTACTGAATTAAAGAGTAAGAGCTTAACCCACAAACTGGATTGCAGTGGGAAAAAAAAAAAGACCACAAAACAATTCACTCAAACCCTCACCACTTTTCGGCTGACAAGCTATGCAAAATTCCCTCAAAAGGTAGTGAATCCCAAACAGATTAGTGTCCAAGCAGGCCAGGACCCCATTCCTACTTCTATGCTGAATAGTTTATTTTTAGGTTAATTTTTAACCTTAGGTTAATTTTAACCTTTTCTGTTTCAGCATCTTATTCATTTGCAGCTCAGCAAACCAGCAGCAAAAGCTGGACTGTACTGGACAGATTTCCATAGAAATTAGTGGCCTATTATGGATGTGGTGGTTGTTTACTTGGAACAGTGACAAAAGTATGGAGGGGATTTGAACAACCAGGAAGAACAATAAGGAATAATTTCCCAGTTGTGTGTTATCCCTGCATTGCCCTTAGGAGGCAGGAGCCCTGAGGTGACAGAAATAGCTGTGTGTGTAAACAGGTGGTTGCAGACTGCATGCTAGTGCACACTCAAGGGTGTTTGGGTTGGAGGTGGGAGGGTGTACACAAGATTTCACAGTCACTTTTATCACAGTAATTAATATTTTATCTGGGGTTTTGTGGTTTTGTTTTGTTTTTTACTTCTGTGGAGTTCTTGTGTATGTATCTGGTCATGGTGTTACCAGAAAAGCTATAGGAATTGGCTAAGGTCCAAGTCCCATTAAGGTTTCTAAATGCCTTTTCAAATTATTTTGGTTTTGAGTACTTACATGGAAGACACATTGACAGACACTGTGAAGTGATTGATTACCTTCCCTTGTTAGCCTTGTGTCTTTCCCAGAGCAGACCTCTTCTCTGATGCAGTGCTTATTTATAGGGCAAATATTGAAGTATATTCCTGCCAGGGGCCACCTGTTGGTAAGGATACTGTTCCAGCTTTCATCACTTCCTCATTAGATTTATATCTGTTTCATAATGTAAGCAGTATATTTTAAAAGCCAACTTCCTCTGTTAGTTTTTATATAACAAAAAAATTTCCAAGACCCGTTCATCCAAAAAAGTCAAGATCATTTAAAAATAGCTGTCATTAATTGGAGAAGCACTTGAAAAAAGTATTTGCTTCAGATTTAAGCAAAAAACTCAATTTTCTCTGATTCACAGAAATGTAGTGAACAAATGTCCCTTGCAACTAACCTTTCTGTAAATGAAAAGCAAAAAGCAAGCTAACAAAATAGTTGAAAGGAGTAAATTCTGGAAGTTGTTACTTCTAATCATCAAGACAATTGAGTTTGGTACTATTAGCCCATGGGCTGGTTTTGGCTGGGGTAGAGTTAATTCTCTTCACAGTAGTTGGTATGGTGCTGTGGTTTGGATTTGTGCTGAACACAGTGTTGATAATTCGGGGATGTTTTTGTTACTGCTGAGCAAGGCTCACACAGAGTTAAGGCCTTTTCAACTTCTCACCCCACCCACCAGAAAGCAGGGGGCAGGTGCACAAGGAGCACCTGTGTCTCCCCTGTGAGAGGGGACCGCTGGGACAGCTGATCCCAACTGATCACAGGGATATCCCATCGTGCTCAGCATATAGATGTGGTGGAAGAAGAAGGAAGGAGAGGACATTTGGACTTAGGGTGTTTGTCTTCCTAAGTGACTGATAGATGTGATGGAGCCCAGCTTTCCTGGAGATGGCTGAACACCTGCCAGTCTGTGGGAAATAGTGAATAAATTCTTTGGGTTGCTTTGCTTCTGTGCGCAACTTTGCTTTAGCTATTAAACTGTCTTTATGTCAACCCATGAGTTTTCTCACTTTTTCTCTTCTGATTCTCTCCCCCATCCCTCTCCAAGTGGAGTGAATAAGCAGCTGCATGGGGCTTTTTTGCTGGCTGGAGTTAAATCACAGCAGTTTGTGACTATGTAGCTCCCAAACTTCCTTTGATGGTCTGTTTCTCTAACAGTTTGCAGTTTTATGAGTCAAGAGTTGCTAGTATATGTGTGCAGTTTCTTACTATTTTCCTGAAGAATACATCAGCAAAAAGAGAAAGACTAAAGCAGCAGTTTTCTAGCTAGAGAAAGACTAAAGCAGCAGTTTTCTAGCTAGAAGCACACTAGGAAATTAGTTTCTCTCTCTGACTTCTTGAGGCGCAAATATAAATAGGTTATAATGACCTGAATTCAACCTCAGGCTGGGAAGTTTAAACTTCACATGCCTATACTTGACTAATTTACTCAGCAGCTCCTTCACGAGGCTAACTTCTAAAGGCCTACTTTTCCAAAAGACAATGGGACTTATTATTGTGACTAATTATTCAATTATTATTGTATTAAGTGATAATTGTTAATAATATTATTATATTTTATTAATAATAATGTTGGTGTTACAGAGGAGATGTGAAGCACAGTGTATAGTTTATACCGTTTCTGAGATTTCTTTCAAAGAGTTCATGCCAGAATGAAAGTGCTCCAGAGATTTTGGCCAAACCCATTCTCCCCTTGGATGGAGTTAGTCTTTTGAATCCTTCTAGGTTTCTAAATTCATCACTAGCATTTATGCTGTTGTACCACTGATGAAGGCCATTTGCAGCCTCTCAAAGCAGGTCTAACCATATTTTGTACATTCAGAGGAAAACAGAGCAACCTGAAGGACCTTATTACCTGCTTTGCTTTAATGGAGGAATTTGTACTGATTATTTCTCATTAATATTTGCAAGAAGCACCTCGGTCCACCCTTTCAACCAGAAGTACCAGTAAACCCTTTGTCTCTGGAATTATATCCACACTTTTGTTTGTTCTTAGTGCCTCTAAGCTGAACAAGACAACATTTTCCTCTTACTAGGAACAGACGCTAGTTCACCCCTCATCTGAAGGCTCTTAAGCTTTACTTCAGGTTTCTCATCCGTCCCTATATTTTTCTCACTTTGGTTCTTGCAGACTGTACTACTTTGTGGCTCCTTAGGGGAGTTTAGTTACTGTACCAGAACTTCAAGCCAGCAGTGACTCCTCCTTCCAGCAACAGCTGCCGTAGTCTTCCCAAATTAGTAACTGTTCCACTTCAGATGATTGCAAAGGAGGGAACTGGCTCCTGAACACACTAGATGCTTGAGCAAGCCCAGGAGCTCCCTGGCCAGTGTGTTTCATCTGAAGCTGAAGCTCAAGCCATTCTATCCTCAGCGGTAGTTAGGCGACCAGTGCTTCAAAATAAATGTCTTTCATGTCCTTTTATTCTTAGCTGTCGACACCCTTGCCCTCCCTCAGCTGCACTTAAAATGTTTCCCTAAGAAAGCTATTCAGAATCTGTGAGTAGTTTTCTCTTTGTTTTCTACATCCAGGGAGTCAGACACATGAAATTAATTAATCTGGACTAATCTTCCAACTGTTTTAACCAAAAGTGAAACTTAAGCTTATGATATACTGTGGCTTTTAAACTGTGCTTTAATGCAGTGAGTGGGGAAAAGTTATGGTGAAATATGTATCTTTATGCATTAATTTTATTTTAAGAGAAGTTGAATTGCATCCCATCACCACGGGGAATACAAGTCCAAACAATAACATCTGTTTGAACAGCAGGGCTTGCTGGGCCTCTTGTTTTCCAGAATTCCTCACTTGAGCGTTTTGATTACAGAGTCCAGGCTATTTTATAATATACTATCCTTTTGGCAGACATTCCTGCAAAGACTGAGCATAGATGGTGACAGCCACACTAGGACTTTGGTGCTAAACCTGGTGATGTCTCCCTTTGCAGCTTTTCTGTCTGTGGCAGTCAGGTCACAAAACTGCACGGGCCAAGTCATGTGCCAGGTGAGGTTGACAACTTAGGGTTTCACAAAACAGTAGGAGAATTTCAATATCCCAAAAGCAGACCAAGCCCAGGGCTCATCATCTGCACTGCCACACCAGTGAGTGCAGATGTGTGCACAAAATGTGCCATGTATTTGTGCTGTTCTAAGGGATTTAAAATGATGTTCAGAAAGGTCATAAGGTGCCAAATAATGTAGCACAATGAAATGATTTCTGTGTAAAGATTTTATCCTTTCTCATAAATAAATGGGATTTTTTTCCTTTTCTGCTGCTTAGGACCTTGATAGTGCTTCCTCTCCTGCTCACCTTTTCAGTTTGCTGTCTGTATCCCTACAATCAATAAAGAAACAAAGACCCAGGCTTGCAGGGGTGACATCAGACCCATCCTCTGCTCCATGGATATCCCTCCCAGCAGCAGATGTGTTTCCTTACTGCTGCTCTACAGCTGTGTGCTCCAAGGAAGATGGTGGTGACCGTGATAGACCTCCTGCAGCTGTGTGCTCCAAGGAAGATGGTGGTGACCGTGATAGACCTCCTGGGCAGTTACTGCAGCCGAGTGCTCATCCATGCAGCAGCATTGCTAACAAAGCTGGTGTATAATTTGAATTCCCAGACAACCTATTTGGTTTCTGGGTGACATGAAGCAGATCTCTCCTGGGATCAGTTGTCCCCAGCTTGAGGAGTGGGAGCATGTTTATACAGTACTGTTAGGGCTAGAGTTTACTGTGGGAAGAAAAAAAATCCTATTTAAAAAAACCAACAAAACAAACAAACAAACTGTCTTTAGAACAGAGCTTGACTGTCCTGCTCAGTGCTCAGTTTCAAGACAGATGACCCCATATGGTAAATGAAGGGCTAAACTGATGTTTTACTCATGAACTTTGCTGAAGCCTATAAATCACTATCACACATCATATTTATTCCTTTAGCCCTGTTTATCTCGTACTAAGCTTGCCATGACTTCATTGCATGTTTTTTTTTAACTCATGACTATAATGGTGAAGAATATAATCCAGACCGATGGATGATTAATAGTATGAAAAGTAATAAAAAAGAAACATGATCTCATACTTCTATGAGTAGCAGTATTTTTGGTAGTTATCTTGTTTTCTGTGTCCTGTAGAATTTATTGATAAACTACAATCTAGATACCAAAACTTCAAATGAGACAAGAAAAATTAGAGCTTCATTTCTGCAATTTGAAATTAGACTGGAGCACTGAAAAATAAAGTTAATGAGAAATTGGGAAGTCTCATCTGCCTGATTAAACATCTAACAAGATGCATGACTGACACTCCTCTCCAATCTTTATTTATTTGTTTAATATTAAAGAACTCCTCAGATGTGTATAAGCCGTCTGCTGTTCTCAGATTCACCGAGCCTTGGTATATTATGCATCTGCAAAGAATTTTCACTTGATGCCATTAACTATGGAGATTTGCAAATGAAAATTTCCATTAGAAAAAGTGCATACTTTCTAGACATTTCTCATTATGGCCCAATCTTTCCTATTTTCTCCTCAACAGCTCTATTTTGATCATTACAGCTAAGATGCAGACTGCTTTGGTATGACAACACCAGCCAAGTGGCAGCAGCCGGACTGGGTCCTTCTCAACATATTTGTGCCACTTAATCTGATTATATTTCCTCAGTGCATTGTGGAAGTCTTCACCTGGAGATGGAGCCCTGGCTCAGCCAGAGGACTACAGAGCAGACTGGAACCTGGATGGTAGTGTGGTAATGTCATGGTCTAGCAGTGTCAGGGTGAGCAGGAGAGCATGACAGCATATGAGGAGTTTCAGATAGAGGAGGAAGTTCTGTCTGCTGACATGGGTGTCAGACAGCCCAGGGTCAGCTGGGTGAGCATCCCAGCTGGCCATAATCATGGATGCCTGCTTCACACCCCCCATCACAACTACAGGAAGCTGAACAATGCCGTAGCACTGCCCCTACTCCTCCTGCAAGGGCAGTGGAAAACCACAACCTTTCCTGGGCAGAAGTGTGGTTGCAGGGAGATGTGAGAGGAAGCCCAGCCTGGGTCAGCTTCATCCAGACGTGCCATGCAGCTGGTGGTGTACTGCCATCCTCTCTCTGACTGTCTGTCTACCTACTGTGCCTTCTGTCTGCTGAAAGCTGCTGTGTGATTGTACAGTAACAAGCGTGCTGGGATTTGTTGGGACAACTTCTGTTCTACAGCAAACATATGGAAATGAGAAGGAATACATCAGTGCCATGAAAGAGACTAGCCCTTAGCTCCTGGATACAAGCTGAAGCAAGACATAGGTAGTTGCAGTCAGTTAACACTGTGTTGCTTCAGGCATTGCTTCCCAGTTGTCTCTTGTTCCTGAGTTGAACGCATACCTGTGGCTTTCAGTCACCCACCTGCCTGCCAGCTGCAACATCTGAAAGATGTAAACCCAGTCTTGTGGATCAGGACGGGGATGAAATAGCAGTGTTCAGTGAATAGGTACCATTTGACCTTCAGTGCTAATAATCTTCCACCAGCAAAATTCCAGAAGGCCATGCACCAGGGGGAATAGACTTTAACCCTCTGCTGCAGGGAACCTTCTATGTAGCAGCAATGCTGTGAGCCTCTTCAATTCCCCTGAGGGAAAAAGTGGTGGTGGAGAAGTACCACTCTGACAAGTGAGGCACAACTGCACTGTACCAGGCCCCATCACATCATAGGAATGCCTTTCTCTGAGGAAAGGTGGTAGTTGAAACCTCTACCTATGCACATGGCACTGCTTGGCTTCCCCTGTCCATCAGTCAACACGCTGAGATGCATGGAGAGGAAGTCACAGGTGCCACACAGCAAAGATTTTATTTCACTAAAGAGAAAGGTGAGACTGGAGAATGCAACTCCTCATTTGTGTGTGAAACGAGTTTTCAGGTCAATTCCTGTATGACTCGGGCTTCTCTTTAACTGCAGCTGCACCAGCGCTTCCCATTCACCTTGCAGGAGTAGCCAGGACTCAATATGTGGAGCAGATACGTGGAGCAGACCGAACTAGACACATCTTAAGAGATCAATGAACAGTCACAGAAGCTGATGGATGCAAAAGAACAACTGTGGAGATTATCCAAATGTCTTGCTGGGTCCAGGTCTCGATTTTTATTACTGTCACTAGGGCCAGTTTGAAAGACAGGCAACTTCCTATAGCTGTCTGCAGTGTTGCCCAAATAAGCACATGCCATATATCATTAAACGTGCTGTGTCTAAGATGCATGTGCCTTGGGGCATTGAACTTAATTTTACTGTACTAACAGTATGTATACTCAGGCTGAAGAAATCAAGGGAAGTTTGTTTACAGCTGGATCAAAGCTAATACTCACTACAAGCCAAACCACCCAAAAGATTATGGGATTACTAGAAGTCTGGGAAATACCCCAAGTCCTCAGATGATGAATCCAAATGATATCAAGCAAGTGTAATTTCTGGATGGGAAAAAAGGTCACATCCAGGAGCAATGACCATGACATAGCCCTACACAAAAGATCCCTTAAATTCTGTTTCACTATATCAGTCTTTGCACTGTATTTTAATAGTACACCTCTTTCATGCAGTGTGGTTTTCAGCAGAGTCTTCTTGTCTGCTTTGTTAAACCATTTAATAAACACTTCTAGGTTTTCTTTGATTTTGCAAAAATAACAATAGCAAACAAACAGAGCACTGAGTTTTGGTGAGAACAATAGGATGTCACGAGGTGTTAACCACAGAAGGTACACAGAGTACTAGTCCTGAGTTACTTTTAGACTAAGCACTGAAATGAAAGCAAAGTCTGGGGACCATGTCAGATTTCATCACTGCTTTTAAGCTGCTTTCAGTATTTAGAAGCACTTTTAACTACAATGAAAAACTGTATGTTTCCATGTAAGTCTTTTGACCTATTCCATGCATGGTTCCATGGTTTATGGGTTTATTTTTTGGTTGTGTGGTTTATTTTTTGCCCTTTTTTTTTTTTTTAACGTCTCTTACTCTTCCCCTGAGGTAAAAGAAACATAGAAAAAGCCCAGTCCTGTAAACAATGTGTTATTTTGAGTTCCTAAACTCTTCTATGCTTAGTTAGTTTAAGCAGAGGAAAATGAAAAAGAAAATTCCATGTCCTACAGCAATATGTGATCATGCATAGCTATTACTATTCTCATGTCAGACAAGAGCATGATACCAAGCGATTAAACATTACTGTGCAGGTCCCAAGGTGGGACTCCATGTCACAGCCACAATACAGTGTGGGCCACCAGGCTGAGGTCTTGCTAAGCAGCTCCTTCAGAGAAGTCCCAGGGTGTCTGTTGTTTCCTTAAATTTCCATGGCTAATACAGACAAGTAGAAAGCCTTGCAACTTCCTAGCCTAACAAAGACTAAAGGCCTGCATTTTCTTGGTTTTCCAGCAAATTTGGACCTCAGAGAAACATCTGTCTTGAAGTAAGTAGCCACATCTAGTGAGGAAGTCAAGCCTTTGTTCTTCTCCAGGAGGACAAAAACATATCTACACACCATTAATCACCGATGCGTTGGCCCAATCGGGCTTTCATCAGTCATTTTAAATGTCATTATAGAGGATGTGAGCACTTTCAGAAGATAGCTTTTGGAGTGCATATTCCAGTCAGCTCCAGGAAGTCATCTGTATGTAATTTGGAAGGAGAAATTGTATTTGTTAAGGAGCTCCCACTTTCAGCATGCTGCCTAATGTCATGCAAAATTATATGTCACACAGAGCAGACTGAGAGTCATAATAGTTACAGTTGATGAATAGAATGAATCTCAAAAGGTAGGAAGTTGGTTCTGCACTACATTATTCATGGCTGGCCAAATTAGCCCCAGAAACTGTAAGTAGGGGAAAAAGGGATAATGTATAGCTTTTTTTACTCTCCAAAGATTCTGACTCCAATGTTGCATTTGCTCAGCACACAAAGTCCTTGCTTAAGCTATCTCTAGAAAGAGATTTTGGGGTGATTAGATATTTCTGCACTGTAAGTATAAAAGTTTACAATATTTTTGAACAAAAATATTACTACTATTACTATGAAAACTTTATTAAATGAAAGTATTTTATTTTGCTGTAATCAATGGCTTCTGAATAGGAAATAACTAGTATTTTTTCTGATGAGGTTGACATTTTAATTTATTTGGATGGCAAGTCATCCTTTAAGAATAAGAACTTCCTGGTAAGATAGAGAAATGAGGACAATTCCTAATACTATCAGGAATTTTGTGCTGCAGATCACTGCTCCAACAAGTGCATTCCCTGGACAAGAGGGAGCAAATCCATCCATATCCTTTCTAGACATACAAAACAGAAGAATTTTATTATCTCTGAGTAAGTTTGCATCAAAAAACAGGGCACAGACCTTTTTTTCAAACAACTACATTAATAAGAGAATCTGAATATTCAAATGCAAACAGTGCCTGACTTTTGCATTCACTTTTATAAAGTTAACCTTTAAGCCTCTTGCTGAGAGACAAACCAGATAAAGTTTCTCTATCACCTGTCATGTTGAAGGACTGTAGTACTCATTAGAAGAGGGGCTTTTATCCACATGTAGTCATTTCTCATATGTCCTGAAGAGGTCATCTGGTTTGTGAGTTAATCAAGTCACAGAGAAAACTCCAAAAATCTGACTTTTTCATGCCTTGTTTCCACTTCTCAAGATACCATATGTGTGCCTAATTAATAAATGGCTTTGCTGTAAATATGGTTTTGCTTTATCTAGGTTTCCTCAGATGCTCAGGAGCTGACCACAGTCTGAACTGTCTGAAGCCAAGTATGCTTCATTGAAATATCAGGAAAGTAAAAACATAGGATTTGGAAATATATTTATTTCACATTCCTCTGACTTGACTCTGGGTTGGACTGAGATGCCCAAAGTAAGAGCTTGATTATCTCAATATATATGGGAGCAAGAGAGACACAGTTCCTTTCCTCCCGCTCCTCTGCTAATCTCAGGACTGCTAAACTTCAATATTTTGCATAAAAAATGCCAAAGTTTAGGTAAGATTATTTCTACTCATGCATGAGTGACCTGAGTCTAACTCATTGGTTTTAACAAACATATTCTCCAAAGTGACTTTAGTGTAGCTGAGGCTCTGGCCATCACCTAACTGACTGCACTCCAGGTCACATTGATTCAACCAGCTTCCATTTCTACTTCTTTGTATAATTTCTTCTAATTAAAAAATGTAACCCAGTCTTTGTTAGGATATATTATGAACTCTTGGCTCAAGTGAAAATCATATTCTCCTGAAGTTCTGGACTTTTCTTACCTTAGGACTTCTAGGTCATGGTAAAATCCAAGTTCAATAATTAGATGTATATTATACACATCCATGATTGGAATTTCATGTTAGTTATCCAATTGAAAGTAAATAATAATTATTGTTGTTAAAGTGAAGAGGCAAAGAGATGATGCTTCCTGGAGTGGATAACACTGTGAGCTTCCAGATAATGGCAACCTACTGAAACAAGCTCAACATAGGAATGTAGCTCCACGGGAGGTGGTGTTTATGGGCTGGTATCGGGTCAGTAATGGATTGTAGGTTATGTTAGCAATATACTTGCAGTAAACCAGAAAATTCAACAGTTAAAAGGAGATGTGTTTTGCAGTGCTTTGTCTTTATATATAATTCACATATTTGATGTGAGCACTATGCAATGATTGATCCCAGTGGGGCTTCTGACATTTCATCACTAGGTACCAATAACTGAGATGTGTTGCTCTTTTCCCTCTGCTATAGTTTTGAAACAGCACCGAGTGTGGTGGTGTTTCTGTCACTAACCATGAGGGGGCATAACATGCTCATCAGAACAGCAGTCAAACCTTCTTTTTAATATTCCTTTGTACATCATATTTCTTGGCATAAAAGGTTTCAGTGGTGAAAGACAGGCTGTAAAACCAGTTGAGCTACTAGAAACCCTACACTATTACAAAAGCAATGACAAAGTTACATATTTGTGTTGCTTGTATTTTGTGGTGATTTTGACTCTATTAAGTTATCATTTTGAGTGCACTGCTACATGATGATGTTAAAAATAAAAATCAGTGTTCTTTCCCCCCTCCACCCCCAGTTTGTTTTCCACTATATAGTTCTGCTTTTAGTGTGCTGCCTTATTAAGTCTGGCTTCTCTCTTTTCTCAGATCTCCTTTTCCATGTACGACTAACCTGTCTGGGCTTGGTTTTGCCTTTCATATTATTGTGATGTAAAATAGATTTGATGAGTTGAAAATAGCCACAAGTCTAATTTCTTACTAACTAGGCAGATTAATATAAGTGGGTTTTTTTTAAAAATAAAATACATATTACACATCTGTTAGCTACATACTTAATACTTCCCCAAGAACACAGCTTATCTTAGGTGGACCCCTAATATAGATAAGAACACCTTTATCAGGGTACATGAATTTAAGAGAAGGAGACTGACACTCATCACAGTCTACAACTTCCTCATGAAGAGGAGAGGAGGGGTAGCCACTGATCTTTTCTCTGTGGTGACCAGTGACAGGACCTGAGGGAGTGGCCTGAAGTTGTGTCAGTGGAGGTTTAGGTTGGATAGTAGATAGAGATTTTTCACCCAGAAAGTGGTTGAGCTCTGGAATAGGCTCCCCGGTGAAGTAGTCACAGCATCAAGCCTGTCTGAGTTCAAGTGTTTGGACGATACTCTCAGGCACATGGTGTGACTCTTGTTGATGATTCTGTGCAGGGGTTGTGGGTCCCTTCCAGCTCAGCATATTCTGTGATTCTCAGTTATCATAAGCTCATCAGAACTCATTTTCTGAGATTAGCCTTTTGCGTTGTTTTGGAGTCAGAGAAGTCCCTGGCCAGGCACTGTTGGGGATTGCTGGACTATGGACGGCTTTGGCTTTAAGAGGATGCTGCTGCAGGCCTGGAAAAGCAGTGGAAAACATCACCTGTGTCCTTGGGCCAAGCCTGGGAAAGCTGAAGAAAGAGAAACACAACTGTGGAAAGCAAGAGTATGTTTTGGGACTTGCCAACATGAGGAGAGATGGTAACCACCTATCAGAAGATAGTTTGGGATTGACAGACAAGTGTGCTTAGCAAATGACATGTAGTCTGTGTGTATGTATGCAGTAGAAGAATATTATATAAGCATAAGCTTGTAGTTAGTAAAATGGCTTCTCTTGATCATCATATTGGTGTGCAGAGTTGTCCAAGGCCTCGCAGGGAGAGCAAGAAACCCAACAAGGCACAGATACAACCACAGCACAACGGAGGTGACAACTATCGCCCAGGGTCTAGGTTTAAATGCAGGTAAATGCAGCCCCTGAGCACAGCAGGGAAGGTGTCTGAAGAGATATTCCCCAGCAGAGCCTAGGGGTGAGACCTGTCTGTGACAGTCAGACTCTTTTGTTCCTGTCAAAACTTGTGTATTCTCCAGAGCTGCCAGCCAGTGCTGGCACCAGGATGGGTCTTGGGGGTGCTCCCATGGGCAGGCAATGATCTTCCTAGGTGTTAATCTGGTCTCCAAATGCTTGGAGGGACACTCCCTACAGCAATCCAGACATAGCCTTCTCTGAACTTCAGGGAAAACAGATTTCTTTGAAATTATAAGGCATTTAGAATCCCAAACATGACTGTTAATATATATGTATATGTGTAAGAGTGGCATAGAAAGTGACTAGTTATCACACACTGGAGGGTCTGGCTGCAATTTATAAACTAGGCAGCTTTATTTGCTAAGAAAAAAAAGAGCAATTGCAGTGTGGACTATTAATATCAGACCAAGGTTGCTTAAACAAGTTGTTGGCTTGCATTTGCCCCAGCACTTAGGACTCTACCTGCTTGCTACTCTGGTTCTGGCTACACTGATAAAGCAGTATAAGTACACCCCAGTGACGTTTTGTTGAATAGTATGGGCCATCATGGGGAGCTGATTTCTTTGCTCATGTGTAACACAGTTCTCATTCCAAATATGTCACATGCTAGGGCATGCTGTAGCCCTTCCTTATGTATGATGCTATACTAATTGGGCAGGTACGCAATGTTGTGGAAAATGAGAAATTAGATTACTCTTGGAATCACATTCAGCCAACTTAAAATTCAGCTTCACTAAGTCTGCTTGGCACTAACTTACAGGAGTGTTTTGAAAGCATAGCTACATGTGGCTGGTGTGAAACAAATAGGAAACTGGGACAGAAAGCTTGAAGAAGTAATATTGGGTCCTAGGGGGATAAGCAAAAAAAGGAGAATCCTTTTTGTATTCCTAGTATTATCGATGCATGACTGCTGCTTAGTGAGACTATCTTCAGAGTCTCTTGTTGGTTTTAAGAGGTAACAGACCACGCAGGGGCAGCTATTCCACAGAGCTGTCACATCCAGGACTGCATTGTGAGACTGATGAGCAGGTACTCAGGAGCTAAATCCAGACATTTAATTTGTTTAAAATCAAAGAGAATTATTCAAACTATGGTTTCTGTGAAGCAAGTGGAAATTATGTTAAGTAACCATCATTTATGAGGAGATAAATAAAGATGGTTTATCAGCCTGGGGAAACTGGCACAACTCATATGTAGTTGTCTAACAGCAAGCAGTACAGGTTAGATCTGTGTCCCTAGCTGCTAAATAGTTATTTAGGGTCCTGAACAGCCTTGTGTCTTCTTACAGCGGAGTGCTGCTGGTAATGCCAGCTGATCAGAGCTGCTGTGACATGCACACCACCAGCATGAAATACAGACATAGCTCTAAGGGGCAAATGCTGCAGCAGTAATCTCAATATGAAATATCTTCTTTATGTGCCCATTTTCACAGATCTGAGTTCCCTGATAGTCCATAACACATGTATTAGTTTGCTTATCAAGTCTCTGCAAACTAATGAATCTTTCAGCCTGATCCCCAGGTCTGGTTGCAGGGATAGTCAGCTCCCTGGACAGAGAGGGGAGAGAGACTACTTCTTTAAGGCTACATTGCTAAGGGCAGTCTCTACCTTATGCCACCCTAACCCCTCTGACACGACCTCAGGGTGCAAACCAACCACCCTACTGTAAAAGCACTATTCTGGTAGGCAACAAGATGACCCTGTCACTGTATTAGGCACTAAGATGCAGGTTTCTGTCAATATGCTCATAGCAGGTGAGAGATTAACTCATTTGTGAAAAACATCCTGCTGATGTTGAAGCTTTACATGGAAGCAAAATTTTCTCAACTTGAAAGAAAATTTTTTCAGTGTCTGAAAGAGCTCATGGGTTGTAATTTGTTATAATTAAACTAGATGAGGCAGTTACTGGAAGGAGACAAGCCAATTAATTTGGGATGTCAATTTTTGTTTACCACTGTCAAAGTCTGTTAAAGGACCTTGATAGATTGGTGGGTTGGCTTTTTCAACCTGATAATCCCCATGGGAAAGACAGGCAGGCAGTTGGGTGCACATTGCAGTCAGCATTGAAAAAAAGGCTGCGCCTGCCAACAGGATGCTTGGAGGTGACAGCGGCGTTGCAATGCTTGAGAGGTGGGCACTTGGAGGGAGAGGTGAAACTCAGCATCCAAACATGGGGAAGAGGCTTGCATAGCAGCTATGAAGGAAGAAAGCCTTTACTCAAACCTCTTTGAAAGGGACAAGTCAGCAGTTGTTTGGGCTGAAATCTGCCATTTTATTTGAGCAGGATAAAGGGCTTTGAGTGTATCATGTGAGCACAATTACGTGTTCTCAAGTTTTAAACAAGAAAAATAAGTATCACCACATGCTAACTAGCAACTATATCTCTAACTTCAAACTCTGATTATTAATATGTTGTAAATACCATCTTCTTTATGTCATCTTCTGCACTACTGAAATCAAGGAGTAGTTGGATAAAAACAGCCATAATTCCCATCATTTTAACTGGTAGAGCTCTACTGAAAATTATTTATATTAGTTAATGTCATATTCTAGCCCAAAAAATCTCTTTTAGCTAATCCAGGCTCCAAATTGTTTCATTTTAGAGAGTACCTTCAGATCTAAATTGAGTTTAAAAAAATTTACTGATTTCAAACTTTTGTGTGAAAAATCTCTATGGATATGATAGAGTCCAACCAATAATTCCAGAAATTGTAATATATAATCACTGTATGTCACTGCACCAAGCACAAGCCTGTTAATTTCTTGCTCTAGTTTTTGTTTTCAGGCCCTGAAGACACCAGCTGCTCTTTTACGCAAGTGGTGGTACCTGGATCAATTCTTAGTGTACATGCAGTGTGATATTTCTACAGTCACATCTCCAGTTTTGCTGTCAGTTAAACTACTGTGGCAAATCTGATTCTCTGTAAAACTTGAATTAAGCAGAAACTTGGGGAAAGGAAAAAAAGTCCAGAAGTTTGAAGGACAGATCTTTGGCTGCCCTAAATTGTAGTAGTATGACCTATTAATACCACCAGAACAGTTTGCAGCAACTGATAATCTTCTCTAAGATTTTAAGATTGTCAGCAAATTCTGTTTTGCAGTAAAAACCTAGTCATTTCCTGAAATTGCATGTTACAGCTAAGCTTAAGAAAACTATCCAAATTTATTTAGAAAGTCAACATTTATTTCCTATGTAGCTGGCTCACCTAACACCTTATTGAAAGTATGTTTTGCAAAAATAAAGGAACTACTGCTCAAGGTTTCCTGCAAAAAAGTTAGCCAATATAGAATCATAGACTCACTAAAGCTGGAATATGTTCTACTATATTGGAGGACACAGCAATTAACATTCAAATCCATTTATTAGTCTAAGGTCTTTTCCCCCTAACATGTACAGGTTGATTGATACTATTTTGCCTGTCTCAGTTTAGAAAAGAATGACAGTTTCCTTCGACATTGCAGTCCGCCTTTTGGCTGGTTCTAATGAAGACAAATTCCTCTCAATCAGGAGTGTTCTGTTTGTTAAGTGAGACAGATGGCACACTCACTGTATTGGTAAAGATTCCGAGATTTTAAGTGTATTTGGGATATACTGGATTGCATTTCCCAGCTAAAAAGTGATCAATATTTCAAATGGAAGAGAAGTCAAGTTCTGTCTTTGCAGACTTTTTGTGACGTGTTGTCCTGGTTATAGTGACCAGGACCAGTTTGTCACTGTGTGGGTGTGCCTAAGACTGTGTATTCTACACCCTCTAT
>JAWWEU010000081.1:116880482-116899284 GCA_035583155.1 Acropternis orthonyx | reverse complement strand
GTTGTGATCTTTTTATTAAATTGTAGTTCTGACTTGCAGTCTTTTTGTGAATTGGGTTCTTTTTCTCCTGCTGGTTTGCCTTAAACCAGCACACGTGTACACAGTTCTGAAGGACTTACAGAAAGACAGGGTTTGGACAGATTCAGACAAATTTGTAAAACATGGTCCAGCAGACATGTCCGCCTTGGCAGAAAATCAAATATGCATTTCCAAAGCTTTGCCAGAACAGAGTGTTGAACCTGTGCAACCAAGGGGAATGTAGTGCTCCTTCCTGTTCCTACCACCTGGTCCTGAGAGCAGCATTGGGTTCAGTTGGAGGCCTTTAATCTGCTAGCCCATCACAATTAATTCAGGGAAATTAATGATGGAATGTAAAGACCAAAAGGAGAACAATGAATAATTGGGAATCATTGTGCTCATTGCCCGCATCCTGGCCTATCTCTGTCCTTGAGAAAGCTGAAGCAAGGCAGCTTCTGGAAACTGTCAGACACTGAAAGGTGCTTGGATATTCCCATCTCTGAAGTTTTGGAGCCATCACAAACACAAGTCTGAATGCACTGGCTAGGTAGGCATCATCACTGTTTAAGGCAGCATGTGAAAAAGCAAAATAATCTGTTGGGCTAAAGAGAAAACATTATAGAAAAGATAAAAATGTGTCCACCTTGTTAAAATATTACAGCTATAAACAATCCACACTGTATGTTTTTTATGATGCCTCAAAAATTGTATTATTCCTATTAATTTTGTGACAAAGTACTCAGGTTTAAGTGCTAAGATGAGGTTTCCAAAATGGAACAAACTTGGTGTTTTGCAATA
Organism: Acropternis orthonyx; assembly: GCA_035583155.1. Lineage (NCBI taxonomy): Eukaryota > Metazoa > Chordata > Aves > Passeriformes > Rhinocryptidae > Acropternis > Acropternis orthonyx. The sequence continues at coordinate 116,898,468 of JAWWEU010000081.1, read as the reverse complement.
TTCTAGAATATAGGGGAAAAGAGCATAGGAGGGAACACACGAATACATGAGAACAGATGGCATCTTCATACAAAGTATCCCTCTTTCTGATCCAGTCTGACTTTACACACAAAGTCATACCACTTGAAGTATATCCGGCCCCAGAAATAATCAGAAAGGTTTTTTTTTTCAGTTGCCATTTGTTGTTTCCTAACACTTACTTCATACTTGGTTTCAGGGAAGATTTTCCTAAATTCAGATTGTGTTTTCTCCAACGTTGGTGAGTTTTATGAATTAACTAGCTGGAAAGCAGGTGGATGCACCACAAGACCCTTGTCGCCTGAAAATGATAGACTCTACTTCCATTGTATATATTAGCATCCCCAATAGGTTCACATTGATAAATAACCCCTATTTTTGGAGGCAAAGAATCCAGACAAGCTTTCTTTCTAGCTCTCACCTGCTCGGACTTGAAAATAGACAATACAAGAGAAGACTGCAAATTTATGATCTAAATGTTTAGATCAGCTGAAAATTGCTTAGGGTATTTATGAAGGAACAGGTTTCTGCTCAGCCACTGTTGGAGAGGTAGGGAAACACATACCAGAAGGAACATCCCTTCCTCACAGTTCCACCAAAGAAATCATAAAGCGAAAAAAGTGTAAAATCACGAACAGTCCCAAAACCCCGACGAAGTTTCTGCTTGATGCTGAGGCATGGAGCTCTGTAGACAGATGTGACTCTGGGGCATACGAATCTACACAGCACTTTATATTGTAATTAAGAAGAAAGAAACAAAGTGTTCTGTTAAAAAAACTGCCAGTTCTCCAGAGAAAATAGCTTTGTGTTTCACATTATGCTAGTGGTGACAGAATAGAAAACAAAATACCACAGTTACATACATGTTCTTTGTCTAGAAGTATGTACAAATAACTTTACAAATTTTTACACACATTTTCAGTTTTGCTTGTTTACTTTTAAATTAAGAGAAAAATTAGTCCCCAGAGGCTTCTAAGGCTTCAGTTGGTGCCTTGTACTGTACATTCATGCTTGGCTTCTTCCTGGGAGAAGGGAGGAAAGGAGTTTAAAAATGTGCAAATCACAGACATCTAACCAGCCTTGGATGTAAGGGTTCCTAGAGACTTACATCCATAGAGCGGTCATCCTACTTCTCTTCAAATCAGAGATAGCTACTGGTGGTGGACTCCGGGCAAAAGAGACTGGGAAAGGAGAAAGAGTCATATCTGAATTGCTATAATTAGGTACGTTAGTGCTTGAACATCTGGGCAAGAAGAGTCATAGATCCATTCCTACTGCATTCAGCAGTTCAAACAATGTAAGGAGTGGACATTGCGAATTCTAAATACAGCATTGAAATGATCTCTTGTACACTGTTAGGGTTTGACTCCTGCTGCATATTTTTTAGTCAAAATTACTGTTTACTGACACAATCTTGACCAGGCACAGTATGATCCTATCAGTCAAAAAATACTTTTTTTTAGAAAGACACACCCTTCTCCTAGTTTTCACAGGTTGTTTTGTTTTCACGCCTCAACACTAGACATTGTAAAAATATTGAAATTAAAGAAAAAAATTTACAATTTACAAGTGTCCATATAAGTAAATTATTCAGAAATTCAAGACCATCTACAAGGATCTACGAAATAACAATGCTGATAATGACACAGAGCCTGTGGGAAGAACAATCCACGTGCCGTGAGGAACGGATGGTGGGTTTCTTCCAGAACGATGAGTCACAAGGTTGGTCTTTTCTTCTAAAATCTGTTTCTTCAGCTACAGCAGCAGAAATCTCTAGTCCGTGTTCATTATTTACTTCGACCTAAAAAGCAGGATATATGAATTACTTACAAATGAAAATCTACTCTGTTTATCTTCTAATTTGTGAAATGTAAATTCACACCAGCGGAGAGGTTAGCAACTAACAAACAAGTGGATAAATCTTATCTGGTCATTAATTTACTCAGCTGTAAGACTCACATATGAGACCAAGAATGAATGACTGGATACAAGCAGTAGCTTTGTATTATGCATACCACAAAAGCTAAATCCCACAGCTGGTGAAACACATCTGAAGCTCACACAAGAACAGACTCATTTTAGCAGAATATACTTTAGCAGTGTAAGACATATTTTCACCCAGTTGTATAATTCTGACCTGATTACAAACTTGTGCATTTGAGCTGGACACACACTATTTATAGTCCTCACCAAAACGTATCTGCTTAATCTATGCATTCTCACATGACTCCCTGTAAACCATGTTTATTTTTTTAATCTTTGAAAATATGTTGGTCTTTCAGAGCAATTTTAAGATGGGTAAAGTCTCAGGAGGAGATAAAAACAGGACAGGATCACACAAATCCATCACAGAGTAGTGACTTCTCCACTGACACAGTTTCTTATACACGGAATCAGTTTCATGAGCAGAAGTCAGGAATGTTCTTAGAAATGCTAGGGACATCCCTAATTGGAATCAGGGATTCAGTGTCTGCCTAGATATGGTTGCCAAAAGCTATAGTAGTTTTCTTTCATTATATTATTATTACAATCGTAATTATAATATTATTATATTAAAATATAATTGTGATATATTATTACTATTTAATCATCATCATCATCTCTAATGCAAGCCAAAATACAACTTCTTATTTTTTCCTTCTAGTCACCATGCTCCTCCCTTTTCCGCATGGCAGTATGTGAAGCAATTCTAAGTACTACTGAGTGACCCGGGTGTTGATACAGACAAACAGGCACAACAGCCTTCTTTACACTCCAGGTGCTTTACTCCCAAATAGAACATGACAATTTTTTTTCCACTCCACCTGTTGTCTCCTGCCTTATACATAACTTAATTGAAACTGCATGGTTCAGGGCAAAGATCCTGCTGCTTGTTCCATAGCCTAGTGGAGTTATAGGTAGAAAATAGAGCAAATAGACAAGCTGTGATCATTCATATTTGGATTAACACTTGTTCCCCAGGGGGACAAGTTCAAATTTATCCTCTCTGAGGTGTGAACACTTAGTCCTGTGAATCATTAATAATTTTGGTAGCACTAAGTAGAAATTATACTGAATATGAGTACTTGATAAAAACAGACTGTCTTCTACATGGCTTGGATGAGACCACAGAGTCTTATATTTTCAATAGCTGATGTTTAGTTAATTTATGAATGAAATACGGGAAATATAGCCAAGCTTTCATCTATAAAATAACATTTACTAAGGCCTTTAATGTATTTTTACATGCATTATTCATGTTCAATTCTAAAAGAAGAGAAATGGAATTTTACACAGCCTGGACAACAGAAGTTACATTTCTTAGGGATACTATGGATTCTCAGACTACATATAACTGATACACATTGCAGTCAACTTATCAGAAGAAGTCAAGAAGGCTAGTGTGCTGCAGAGAGATAAGCATCTGCAAATATCTGGCACAATCCACTGATTAAGTTATTTCCAGCAATTTGGCTTTTAATTCAGACTTTGATCACTGATACCAATTTTCCTCCCTGCTTGGACAAAGATTCTCTCTGTATCTTTCAGTACATAAACCCAAAACATCATTAAAGAAGACAAGGCAATATAATGTCTCTCCCAGCTTTATACTTCTTGCAGCCATAAAGAAGCCAGAGGGGGTCCTCCCAGCTGTACAAGAACGCTCACACATGGGAAATGGGAAGATGCCTTTTATTCTCCAGTATTGCAAGTTCACCAAAACGCCCAAATCCTTTGAGCTACTTATCAAAAATTGACTATCAAAGAACAAATTATCAGATGCTGTGACTTTTCTACTGCAAAACAAATGGACATATTTTGTGAATATGTCTTTTATCCTCTTCTTTAATTATAGTAGTTTGTTAAGAAAGTACTAAACATTTTTTCACTTACTTCTTAGAGCTAACCTGAATGCAGATTTAGAGATTAAAATCTTCCATGGAGCATTGTAAATGCTGTAGGTGTGGCTTTCTTGCTCCTGAATACCAGTTTAACTTTGTGCTCTAGCAGCTTATTCAGAAGGGTCAAAACCCCATTTTACAGTCATCTTTACCACAGGAAATGCAGCAAAATTGACATTTAATGAAATAGTACTGAAAACTGTAGATTTCAATGTAGAGCATGTACTTAATCAAAAGTCAAAATGTTCATATGATAATGTGATATGTCATCCTGTTCTAGCATACACCATAATGCTAGGCCTTCATAATTCTATAATATTTAGGTAAATGTTTAGTAAATTTTGTCTGTGTTTCTACAAACTGAATGCTGTGTCATGAATAGAATATATTTTCAAAACATGCAAAAATTAACAAAGTCACAAAGTTTAGGTGTCAAGTTCCAACTCAAAACATTTCACTAACAGTTGTCTACTTTAAAATAAAACTCTCAGCACATGTGCACATGCATACACCAGAAAAAACCTTCAACCCGTTTTAATTCTGTTAACTGATAAGTAAAATACAGTAAATCATTAAGTCAGTTTCAGTCATTTACTTGTATGTGGGCTTCACATTGCATTTAAGATGCATAAAAAGCCTTGAAAGACAGAAAGCAACAGCACAACAACTTCCAACCATATAAGAAGAATTTCCAAATGAATGTCTTCTGGTTTACCAATAATACTTTGTAAAATCATCTATTTGAAGTTATATGAGCTTCTGCCAAAATATATGTACTAGTAATGTCTCCCCATATCTTAATTTATTCACAATAAAAGGAATAGATATGCATCCAAACTTATTCATTAGGTAGCAGAGCAGGAAAAGTGTATGAAAATGTGATTTTCATGGTGCAAGCAAATAAGTGATGACAACGAGATAATGAACTTCCAGTGAAACTCTACAGATAGATTTTGAGCTGACTCGCCGTTTTTCAGTGAACATTTTTCTTTCAGTAGCTAGGCAAATGTAAAAGCTTCTGCTTTTCCATAAATGGGTTAATCTCATTAAGGTTTCTGCAGAAGCAGCAGTTATAAACCAGTTCTTTTCTTGCTAAAAGTCAGCAAGGAAGCAATTCCATACTTCATTGAGAGCCTCTCCTTGTCTTAAGATGAGGCACGACATGGCAGACATAGTGATATGTACTAACCCTTGCTTTAGCGGATATGTCATCAATGACAGTGTCCTTACTCCAATGTTTTATGTGGATTAATTTTTAATGAAGTTCTAATTAAAATATAATTAAAATATCAGTAATCTGATGCCAAAATTATTTTAGGAAAAGGTTAGCTTTCAGTTCAGTTAGAAGGATTAATGTAGTCCGCAGGACCAAAACCTTACCTACAGGCTTTACAGGCTTTAACTCAACATGTTCCTGGGGGGGCTGTCGGTAGGAGTATGTGTCAAGTCCGCCTATGAAATCAACTGAAAATACAACAGTGCCAGAAATGAACAAATGGAAATGAAAATATGCCAACTGAAAAAATAAAATGGACAAATTATGTTTCAAAAAAAAAAAAAATAAGCGCATGCACAAGTTTGCACAGAAGAAATAAACCGAGTAGGTAAAGATACTGTGGAAACTGCTTACAGAAGGCTCTGAGCTCTGTCTTCCTTGGGGCCTATTTAGCCTGTGCCTGGCAAGACAGGCTACCATTTGTTTGAGAAGACATACACACTCCTGACAGTCTGAGTCCAAAAGGAGCATTCATGGCTGTGCAGAGCAAGTTGACAGAAACTACTGAGGAGTAATGTAGCTGATTCACTTTAGGGCTATCTATCTATCTATCTATCTATCTATCTATCTATCTATCTATCTATCTATCTATCTATCTATCTATCTATCTATCTATTTATCTATCTATCTATCTATCTATCTCAGTCAAATGTATTTAATATTTCCCTTTAAACTCCTTTCAAAGTATTTAGGAATTTAGGCAATGGAAACAGTTTAGCTCATGAACCTAATTTCACCTAAACTTTTACAGCTTAATGGACTTGCAGGACTGTTAAGCATCAACAGAAACCAAAGGTGTGAGCGCTGAGTTAACAATAAACCGGTGGTAACTAAATGCGAAAAAACAGGAGCATTTTCCCTGCATGAACTTGTGGGGTCAAGAAGCCTTTTCAGAATCCTTCCATTTTCTCTAAAGTTTTCTAGGTCAGAAATAATGTGGGGATATCTTGAGAAGTTTTTAGTTCCTCCTACGGTCATAACAGTTTTTTAAAAAGACATTTTATTCCGAGTCCTGTATTTTGTTACTTTGATAAGATTTTAAGCAGTCTCAAGATGCCACAAGCTATCCTAGAAATCTTAAAAGCAGGTTTGTGGAAAGGCTATTCTGTTGATTCCAAAGAGATTTTTGCAGACCTGTCCAGAGCTGATAAATTCACAGCACATTAGGATTCTTTGGTCACATGGAAAGCAACTGCCTTCATTTGTTTATATATTGGCATATATACAAAAGTCCTAAGCAGAATTTTGATGCTTGTTGTGCTAATTGCTCTATGAGAAATACCTAATTAGAAAAGTCACTTCCAAGACAATGTGTGCTCTAAGTGGACAAAGAGTGCTCACTCATCCAGGATGAGGCAATGGCAAAATAAGGCTTAGGGATTGAAGAACTGATGAAATACCCACTGAAATTGGCAGAAATGCTCCTGTTGACTTTAGTTGCCTCTCCTCCTGAGTCCCAGAAAGGTGTAACTTGGCTGAAAACTGAACTGGATGTACTTCAATCATACAGCATCACCTTTGCCCCTTGTTTTCTTAAAACTGTCTGAGCAGGACATAATGTTGAAGAGCTAGCCCAGCATGAGTGCCAGCCCCAGCCTATCTCCACCTCTTCTTTCTACTGTATTTCTTTCATGTTGCAGCTCTCCTTCAGAAATAACAATCAAAATTGACTTCAGCACTAATGGGACCAAACACTTACAGAGGAAATATTTGCAGATAAATTTTTCTAAAAGTTCATTTTTAAAATCATTAAATCATAGAATGGTTTGAGTTGGAAGTTGCCTTAAAGATCACCTAGTTCCAACCCCTCTGCCATGGGCAGGGACACTTTCCACTAGATCAGGTTGCTCAAACCCTCATCCAACCTGACCTAGAACACTTCCAGGGATGGGGCATTCTGTTCCAATGCTTCGTCACGCTCACAGTAAAAAATTTCTTCCTAATATCTAACCTAAACCTACTCTCTTTCAGTTTGAAGCCATTCCCCTTTGTCCTGTCACTACATGCTTTAGGAATCACTCTCCATCTTTCTTGTAGGCTCCCTTCAGATACTGGGAGGCTGCAATTAGGTGACCCTGATGCCTTCTCTAGGCTGAACAATCCCAATTCTCTTAACCTTTCCTCAAAGGAGAGATGCTTCATCCCTCTAACCTACTTGATGTCCCTCCTCTGGACTTGTTTTACCAGGCTGATGTCCTTTGTGTGCTGGGAATCCCAGAGCCGAATGCTACATGTCTAATATATTACACAGTTACTGAATAATTTTTTAGAATAAATCATTTCTACAGTGATTTTTTTGTTTGTTTGTTTGTTACGTATTTTAGTTTTCCCTGATTTCTGATGGTTTGGGTATTTTTGGTTTGGTTTGTTTTTTTACTAAGTGCATGTTAACTCAAGGAGTTAAAAGAATGTTTTTGAGACAATTCACCACTGCATAACCACATGTCATTCCTCTCAGCAATCACAAGCATCATCTGCAATTGTAAGCAGGGACAGAGTTTAAAGTAACTAGTCCTTCTACCAACAAATCTTTGTGCAAAATGAGCAAGAAATGAAGTCAAGCGGTATTAATGATTGACAACATAGACATGTCTCTGTCTGGAAAAGAGAACATATTTAATAGCACCACCCAGCAAGTGTTTAAATGAGCTGCTGGAACCTGTTTAGCTGAGGTTTTCTCTTTTGCAATTCAAGACATTTTATATAGCATTAAAGTTGAAATTCACCTTAAAATTCATGTTAAGCTAATTCTCAAGGCAAGAAGCTGCTCTATCACACCAGGCAATGAGGTGCCATTTTTCATTATGCACTCTATTTTATGGATGATAGCTCTTTAATATGAAGATTCATTATCAATTATTTGAATTATGAGTTATTTTTACTTTTAAAAATTCAGTCTCATTTTACCTGATATTTTCATTGCTTGTAATTAGTATACTTTCAGGACTAAGACCCAAATGGCCATTAAACAGAGAAAATTGAATTTTTATTTTCATTGGACATAAAGAAAATACTATGTACGTTTCAGTGCAAACAGACATCAAATACTTTAAAACCTTACACTGACCAAAGTTTTGGATGAATACATACCTCTGTTTAATTGGCTAAAAGTAAAGGGCAGCAACATTTTTACCATTTTTCCAAGGGGAAAACATAGGTTTAAGGATGATATCAAATAATAGTTTTTGTTTATTTCTGATCTGGTTAATGGATTATGGATAATTTCTGCCATAGATTCATAGGACTACAACAATTATCTTCAGACAGTTGCATATTCCTGGAAGAAAGTTCAACAAAAAGCCAGTGTTCTATACAGTTCTATAATGCTATGCATTAAGTTAAAAAAACCCCCAAAACCCAAAAAACCCAAGTCAAAACCCACAATTTGTTAACAATAAGGATATTGAGTCACTAAACAAGGAATACTCATGTAGTCCAGTCATTAACTACAGTCATGCAGAGAGAAACTTAAAATCCTAGGGAGAAGATTTTTTAGCATCCCACAGATAATAGCAGGTTACGGCAGAGGCTGGTTATTTTATCTGCAGCTGGCTGCATAACATGATCCATATTCCCAGGGAATTGCTCTCTCCTTGTGTCAGCTCAGTTTTGTGGACATGCTGGATGTTTAATGGCCAGTGTGAAATGTTCCTTTAGAGTTCACTACCTGCTGTGCTTGGAAGTGCAAATCTGTGCTGGCTGGCCACTGCGGGCAGTCCATTAAAGTGATGTTCATTCATTCATGGGCCATATCAGAGGAATGTTGTCATAATCTGCCTGAGTGAGAAAAATGCAATACGCTGCTGGCTGAAGAAAGTGTATCCACTATCATCAGCAATTTTGAGGGTTATTCTTTTCTAGACAGATGATATTTCGGTTTGCCTTACTATTATTTATCCAGCAATTCACCCATATGCCAGTTAAAATTTGCTTTGCTTTGAAGTTAGGGCAAAAGAATCAGAGCTCTGAAAAAAACCCTTTTGCTTTTTCTACCCTCACATCTGGAATTCAACTTCTCTGGCAGTATCCCATTCACCTACTGGCAGGCCCTGTGCAAACAGCTGCCAGAGCATGTCGGCTCATTGGTATATTGCTAATTTCTTTCAAATTTGGCAAATTCTAAGCGTGTCTGGAGGTGCAGGGTATGAACAGAGCACTAATATGCCAATTGCACAGTTCTCAGTAAATCCTGCAGTCTCTTGGCCTGGAATACCTTAGATCCTATTGATGCTTGCCTCTCCATTTTATAAATGAGGGTAAGCCCCAAAACTGATGGCTTGAACCACTGGCACTTCCAGCTGTCCTCCTTCCAAGAGAGGGGCAGACTAGCAGCTGCTTGAACTTGTGTTTTTATGTACAGAAGATTTTCTTAACCTATGGGGTTCCAAATACTATTTTGCATTGAATTATTTTCCTTGTACTGAGATTTTTTTTTACATTCATTAAGAAAAGGTATGTAAACTGAGGAGGGTGTAACTCACAGAATAGGAGCCAAAATCAATAAGAAAGAGGAAGCAAAACAGGGAGATTGATGGTAAGTCAGTGCTAGATGCAAAAAGTCCAGACTTTGGACTTTCCAGTGTTTGCACTTGTAGCTTATAGAAACAAGTTGACTTAGAAAGGGCACTGACACAGAAATTTTAACTACAGTATTTGCTACTGAACTCTCTCATCATTTGATCGGTTATTTGACACCCAAGATATCAATATGTGATATTCAAAGACATTCTCCAAGGCTACAACTACCCAGTAAGATGAAGAAAGTATGAAGAAGATCTAAGATGTTAGGAAGTGCTCAAACCTCCTTACCTAAACCCTGCAGTCATTCAAGTATCTTTCCAAAATCTTCTCTGTGCCATGCCTTTGACAGTCATACTGAAGTTAAATGACAGGCTGCCTGATTATGGTTTTTTTTTTTTTTTTTTCCCTTAAAGTAAGCATTTCCCAGTGACTTTCAAGTCATTAAGTACTCCTGGCCACTACATAGTAGAAGAGCATGGTCATTGTACATAAGGCCCATGGGAAAAACTGCTTATCACAAGTTTATTATTAATAATTCAGTATCAGAAAAAAAAAACCCCACACCAAAACTTTAGGCTGCAGATATGTAGGAATTGTTTCCTTTAGGCTTTAGCAAACATCTGTTTTTCATGATGTTGTGCTATCTGCATAGTTTAAGTTAAGGAGCAGTAGTTTTCCATTTTGGTTTAAAATGTTTTATTGTATTCTCTCCTAATATTTATCAGTCTGGGCATCAAACAATGCATACAGCTCAGTAGAGTTGGCTATGACTTACAATATTCTTCAGCAACGAGGTTCAAGCAAAATATTTCTGATGATACATTTTCTTTATATATAGGTGACTCTTTTTCATTTTAATGAAAATGATAACATCTTAATGAGAATGCTAATATATGGAAGTTGTATTTAAAAGCATTTCGAACAGAGAAAGCTTTTTTCCCCTGAATTTAAAGGTGCTATTGCTAGTTCTAGAATGAGATTTCAAATATAGTGAAGGTTAGCCATTTTTCTGCATAGGACCAAAATAAATTGCAAAGAATTCTAAATAAAACTTCCTATGTAATTTTCTTATACAGTGAGAAAATAGAAATGTGAAAAATCTTAGCTCACTTGTTTTCACTAATTACTGATTTTCTCCTCTCTGGCACACTTTTTGATCTAAACCTTTTTAATGCATAATGCTATGTGATTCCCTCTTTCTCTTACTATTAAAGGTACTATACCGTCTATGTGCAAATTAAGCCTACAAAGGAAAAATAAACCATGCATAAAAGATATTAAATGCCCAGAAAATACATCTATCAATCACATTCAAGCAATACTGAGAAATATACCATTGAGTTTTCACAATACGTACCCAGTCAATTCACTAAAACGGCAGCTCAAAGTCCCAAGTAGACTGTTGTATAGAAGGTTGCTACAGTTTTAGTCACACCTCCAGACACATGATCTTCACAATAGATGTGTCCAAGTTGGCTTCAAAAGAGACAGAACTCTGAATCTTCTTTTTGAAGTTATGCTTTGATCTTTTTTTAGTGTTCTGATTCAGGAATATATGCAACGTATTAGTGTGTCTTTTTATTACTGCTGAGTTTGATGTCATGAACTACAGAGTTCTTTCAAAAATGTTTAGCGCAGATGCTCGAATGGATTGGAATTGATCTATTCCACTTACAGTTCATTGCTAGGTCTTCAGTTAAGTGTTTTGTTCCTTCAAGGGTTTTTTTTCTGTTTGTTTTTGGGGGCTTTTTTTGGTGTGGTTTTTCTGTTTTGGTTTGGTTTGGTTTTTAATTTTTGTTTTTGGCTTTTTTTTTGCTGTCATTTGAGTCCCATTGGGCTCTGTTTCTGTCATACTCTTCTATGTGTCCATATCAATTTCTTTTGGCTCCATCTATTTGCCAGTATGGTCAAATAATTTATTTTTGAGGCAATGGTTAAATATTTATATCTGTGTGGTTATTATATATCCAAGAATACTAACCTTAGCTGCAAGTCACAGGTATTTTAGTACATGAAATTATTGTTCTCTTTGCATCATGTTGACCCTTTTCAATGCTAATGAATAATTAAAGAGAAAATTCTTAGAACAAAGTATTTACAAGATCAAACACATGACATGAAGCCATGCCTTTTAGAACACGTGTGACATTTGAAGGAAAAGATTCTTATGCATCAAAGAAAGTTCACATCCTCCATTCACAACAGAACAGTATTTTACAAAGTAGGTTACAGGACTGGAGGGATTCTTTTTATCACTGAGTGATTCTGGATTTCTGTTCCTAACTTCCCCAGGATGAAAGACTGCTCCTGAAATTTCCTGCTATCATCTTCTGTGACATGATACTTGCTTCATATGTTTGTATCTTTACTTGTGTTGTGAAGAGTGAACAGGAGTGAGCCAAGGATGTTCAGAGGAGTGTGTATGAGTTCATGGCACAGCACAGGACACAAGCTAAAAGAGGTCAGAAGGTGCCAGCCTACTCCTCAAGCAGAGGCTGAACTGGGGAGCAGCAAACAAGGCAGGCCTTAGAGAAGAACTTGGGAGGCCAAGTAGAGTCTTCTGCAAGTCGAGAAGCCAGACACTTGGCTGAGACTCAAACGGGAAGCATTGTTCTCCAACTACATAAACAATAATAGAGGAAATGCTATAAGACTGTAATTTCTGCTCTGTATGATCCAGTAACTTTGAGTTTTCCATTTTTAAAATGTGCTAGTTTATAATTCAATTAAATCTGGCTTCTCTGAATTTTGGGCTGTGGTATTTTTGGGAAGTTTTCTATAAAGGGGTCTGTGCACATCCACTTCAAAGGTCTGGCTGACTAAACCTCTGTCACATTCAGCCCATGTTGCAATTTTTCTTGTCTTTCCTTTACAGCCCTTTTTTATTTGCTTAAAACCTGCTTAACATCTCTTCCTGTTAATGTCTTTTGCTGTCAGTCAGGGAGTCTCCTTCTTCCCTGACTTCCCTTCTTTATTGGTAGCTGACTTTGCTGGGATGTAGGTACAGAACTACCATTTTTACCTTGAAAAACTTGGTATCTTGAACTTGATACAGACAAAAAAACAAGTAGTTACAGCAGCGTGAGAGGTCAGGTATCAGCTTCTCCAAAATACTGATCTGATGGTATTTTCCAGTTTATTATATCAAACCCATTAACACTGTTTAACATTGTTTTCCACTTCAGATGTGATAATTTCCATTTCCTCATCTTCCTTCTCACTTATCATCCTGCCTTTGCCCCCATGACCATCAGTGACATCTTGTGTAGAAATCCTGCTTTACCACATGACATTTGCTCTTTAGTGTAGGGCGCGGTATGCATTCCCTCCTCTGCAATTACACTGCACTCATACACATGCACCTTTCTTAGTGGCGGTCTGCTTCAATCCTTGAGAAGGCAGACCCCAAGGTTTTCTACCACATATCCAAACTAGCTTTTTTCCTTTACTAAGCAGACAATGACCAATGGAGCCTTCCTCTCCTCCTCCCAGAAAATCCCACATTCTCCCTCCCCGCACAAAAGTCTGTGGTCCTACTGTGCCTTCTCTGAATTCAAATCTTCAGATAAGAAACAGAAGTGGATAAACCTCTTCTGTGATGTCCTGTGATATCTCCTCCTTTCAATTTCTTGTCTCTGTGAATGAGCACAAACCAGCAAGCTCTTCTGTTTGTTCCTGCCTTTAGTTTTTCAAGATGAGGAAGCCAACAAAATAGTCCTTCAGTTGATCAGTGTCATGCCAGCCTTCTCAAGCCCCAGTAAATGCACTAATAGTTCTTCTCTGTTACCCTTAGTCTGCCCCAGAATATATGATCATCCAGTATTTCAGAGCCATTGTGGATATATCTGCTAAGTCTACTACTTAATCACATCCAAATGCATTCATGAGAACTCGTTTGTCTCTGTGAGTGTTTTTCTTCAAATGGGGAAATCTACTTCACCTCATATTTTTATTGCTTTTTTTCCTTCTCTATCTTCACATTCAAGTCAACTTGCTAATTTCTTAGTATTGCTTTTGGCATTACCATCTCTATCACCAAATCAAATTAGCTTCTCAAACTCCCAAAATATCTTATGACTACATTCTCAGCTTTGGAAATAGAGTTAAGACTGTAGAGCATTATAAAATAGGAGCTTAAAATGACCAGTGGTCTTTTCATTTATGGTGGAGTGAAAAAAGAAATATTGCATGTGCTAGCAAATGTGATGTCTAGAAAAATGGTTTTCTTGTTGTTAGAAAGTGGTATCATTTCATGTTAGGAGAAAGATGAATGTCTGGAATAGAGTCTGTAACAGGATTAATACTCATTTTGAAGCCACTAATGAATCAATCTGCTAATGAGAAAGAAAGATAATGCAATACTGACCTCATTCATAAAAAGCCCTCTCCCTGAAGAAGAATGAAGTAAAAAATACACTTTTATGAAAACCTTGTCATTCTAAAATTCTAGTCCTCCAAAATAACGCATTGTCATGAACAAGGAGCAAAAGAGAATGAGTAGAAATCAATGCCAAAGAAAAAGAGTCATCATATAAATGGTGAGAGTCACATAGTATTACTTAATTTTGCTGCATGTAACCTCTGATATTGAGAAAAGCCAGATGAACTGAGATCAAATTTCTGCTAACAAAACTAACTGTATATTCACTGATTCAAGGAAAAAGAAGTTTAAAGTGAGTCCAGCTATGATCCAAATCATAGAGCACTGGTAAGAGAAAGACTTGTTATGATATATAGCTAATAAAGCACACCAGCAATATAGATTAAATGCAATAAATATAATGTAGCCTTTTTGAAAAACAGCTTTTCTAGGAACAGTAAATATATTTTATTTGATCATCTAGCCCAGCTATATCTTCTGATTTATTAAGACAACACCTCTTGCTATAAAACTTGCTTCACTTATATACTGAAATCATTAAGCCTATTGAAATAGTACAACTAGAAAGTCTGAAAAGTATCACATATAGACAACAAGTCAAAGTTTACAAACAGGAGGAATTTCTAAAGGTTACTTTTTGAAAGGTTGGAGGTGTGATGACATCAGAGACATGATCAAGAGAACTAAAGAAGAGGCAAGAATTTCACAGGATAAAGAGAAGTGTTTAGCAAAAAATCACCTTAAATTAGTTTCAATCTTTTAATATCTTCTTTCTCTTGTTCTTTCTTCTAAGAAATTCTTGTGATAATTTTTTTCGCAAGAGTCTTTCTCTTGCTTCGATCTTACCAGTAATCAATAGTTATCCCTTTCTTTTCCAAACAACACTGACAACTTTTCTTGGTGGAACATGCTGGTTGCCTTTAGATTTATGAGATTCAGAACTGAGATTTTCAAAGACGGGTAAAATGGTGGATAGTTAATTCTTATTCAAGTTGTTTCAATTTTGCCACATTTTGAGAAAGTACCCATTACTAAATAAAATTACCTTCAAAAATTACCTGACTATAACCTGAAATTTACACCTTGATTCAATGTACTTCACTGACTTGTCCTGGTTAGCCACCTCTTTTTGAATTTCCAGTAGCTGCTTTGCAAAATAGTTTGAATATCCTAAGGCTATAATGTATGATTACATACACCAGAACCCCTTAGATAAAACAGGACCCATATTTTATGATTTTTGTCATGGATACTCCCTTAAAACAAGAAATGAGCAGCTTTGGCTTCTTCAGTGTTGTATTTCAAAGCTTACTGCTATTGGAATTGTGAATAAACCTTATCTTCAGGAAAATTCAGTGGCAGTCTCTCAGCTCAGCTGGTCTGAATGAATCTGTTTTGATTTTTGGAGCTATTATCTGTAAGAAAGAGGGGAGGACATTTCTTTCTTCTAGGATGGAACTTCATCATCTCTCTCTCAAACCAGGCATGGGCATAAAGGAAAAGGCACTGAGAGCTCTGGCCATCTAAGATCCTATTTCATCCACAAGCCTATTGAGTATGTCAAATAGGGTGAAATACATATATGGGAATAGTTGTCTCAGTTGTAACTGCTCACTGAATTCCCAGATTCCTTATTAGCATATAACCAAGAAAATTTACAGCCCAGTGTAGAGCCTGACTAATCCTGTGCCCTCCTTGCCTCAGCACACCCCTTCATTGCAGGTGCCCTCCACTCGCTCCAGGCTTACACTTCCCACACCAAAGGCAGCAGTTAATACAAGACAGAGCTCTTAGGCATTATTTGCTAATTGAGAAATTATCACTCAAGCAGCAGTAACAATGAAATGGATATTACTTAAGCTGAGGTCCAGAAATTAGGATAACCCATCTGCATGACCATTAATATTTGGGAGAGATGGCATTTACATGAAAGAGTGGGAATCTGAAAAGTTTATTTTCAGGCTCCACAAACTAAAACAGACACAAGGCTGTTGTCATTCAAAAATGAAGAAGTGAGAGGATTTCTACTGGAAGTGAAAAATGGATTTGTAAAGAGGTTTCATTTTAGTGGAGTAGCTGGATGAAAAGTAGGGACAGGAATGGGCACCACTTAGGCCTGTGTGTGATGTCGAGTAGAAAGCTCAAGAGAGCAATGCTGGATGCTGAAGTAAGATTGATTTAACAATAGATGCAATTTAAGTGAAAAGGCTCAGTTGCTGGCAACTGGGGGTTGGGATAGCATCCTTTTAAAAACAGATTTAATTTAAACAGAAAGGTCAAGGAGGTGGAAGGTGAAAACTAAAACAAAATCAATATTAAATTAGGTACGTAGAAGTTTGAATCCAATGAGTCAAGTGAAAAAAAGGGCATACTGAGTATTTGGGAGTAGGCAATCAATGCATGGACCTAAGAACTATCGAGGAACTTGCATTAAATGATATATCCCTTAAAATCAGAATAATAATTCCATTTTAGTAGGAATATTATTTATTACAGTAGTAAAAACAATCTTAAAGGAAGGTATGATCCCCAGTTAAAGGAAACTATGATTACAAGTATATTCTTACTTGAAATTATCTTTTATCACAAAATCACAGACTGGTTAGGGTTGGAAGGGACTTCTAGAGATCATCTAGTCCAACTCTTCTAAAGCAGGTTCACCTAGAGCATCCTGCTGTTTCTATATATGAAGAAACACCATGGCTGCTCCGGGCAGACTGTTCCAGTGCCCTGTCTCCCTTAAAGACTTTTTTTCTCATACTCAGATGGAACTTCCTGTGTTCCAGTTTGTACCCACTGCCCCTTGTCCTGTCGGTGGGTGCCACTGAGAGGAGTCTGGCCTCATCATCTTGACACCTGTCCTTAAATATTTGTATGCATTGATAAAATCTTCTCTCAGTCATCTCCAGACTAAAAAGGCCCAGCTCCCTCAGCCTTTCCTTCTAAAGAGAGATGCTCTGGTTCCCTAATGGCCTTTGTAACCCTCTGCTGTACCCTCCCCAGTAGTACCTTTTCTTTCTTGTACTAAGGAGGCCAGAACTGGATGCAGCACTACAGATGTGGCCTCACTGGGGCTGACTAGACATGCACGATCACCTCCCTCGACATGCTGGCAATGCTCTTCCTAAGACACCCCAGGACACCATGGGCCTTCTTAGCCACAGGGGCACTGCTGACTCATGGACAGCTTGTTGCTGACCACGACCTCCAAGTCCTTCTCCACAGAGCTGCTTCCCAGCAAGTCAGCCCTCAGCCTGTGCTGGTGCAGGACCCTGCATCTGCCTTTACTGAACTTGTACACAGGTGTACAACTGTATGTATGTATATATTCATAGAATCATTAAATCACAGCATAATGTGGGTTGGAAGGAATCTTTAAAGGCCATCTAGACCAACTCCCCTGAAATGTGCAGGGACGTCTTCAACTAAATCAGGCTGCTGACCTTGAATTTTGTTTCCAGGGATGGGGCACCTGACACTCCTCTGCACAACCTTTTCCAGTGTTTCACCACCCTCATTGTAAAAAAATTCTTCCACGTATCTAGTCTGAATATTCAGAATCAAGGGTGGAAATGCTCAACATTAATTGTATTTCCAAAACAGAAATTGACCAGGTAGTAGGGAACTAGCCTTTAAAACTTCAGTTATCCGTCTGAAAATCAATTCAAAGTTAAGGGGAGTCTGTATATACCTATGTTTGAACAAAAAGTATGTATATAAATGACTACATAACCATTCACATGGATATATATATCCATCTGCACACATATATACGTATATATGCATGTACATATTTATCCAAACTCGTAAAAAATGTCTAATGCAGATAAGTACTGTTCTGACACATTTCTCAGTTCAAGAATTGTGTTAGTACTTTCTGAAAACAGTACATAAAATATATTTTGCATT
>JAWWEU010000081.1:116858684-116880382 GCA_035583155.1 Acropternis orthonyx | reverse complement strand
TATATCTATTTCTACAGTCAGGATCCAAAATTAGGGATGGAAGCTAGTGATTGCTGCTCTGTAGCTTTTGGTAGCTGAAAGCTCCCACAATTCATTGGTATTAAAGAGATCTTAAAAAAATATTAAATTTTACACTCCTAAACTCTCCCTCAATTTGATTAAAATACCCAAGGATCACTTTGATATATGAAGCAGAGGAGAATATGTATCACCTACTGAGCTACCTGCAGCAGCAGGCAGCTGGCTCTGGGTACTTGGGTTTTTCTCCCCCACATGCATGTTCACCACTGCTGCTACTACCTACTAATATTCTGGGGAATGTCCAATAATATTTTTTTTTGCTCAAGTGATTGAGGTGATTCATTCCTACTGACCTTCAGGAAGAAATTTCTGCCTTGTGCTTTAGGGAGGAAATGTGGGAATGCATTAAAGGAACTCCTGTAATTTGAGTGATTTATCCTTTCTTTAGTGAAAAGTAAATGAGCTGTTGGCTTGCATGGAAATGGCATCTGGACTATTATTTTTGTATCTATTTGAGGTAACCCTAAAGTAAGAAATGAATTCTTTACTGAAGATAGACTAAAATATTTTACAGAATAGGTTTAGAAGCTCAAGAGGAATTTCTTCAAGTTATTTGATTCACACCTTAGAGTATGCTATGTTCTATCAATGAAAAACTGGAATTAGTCTACACATGTCATTTAGATGATGTCATTTTCTCATGGTTTGTCTGCATCCTGTCTGGATAAACCTCTCATGTTGCATTACACGTGAAATGTATGGTACTCTCAAGCAGATAACTCCTGCTGCTGCTAGAAATATTTCACAGCTAAGACTTCTGTTTTCATATAGTGTACATTATTTATTATTTAAAGGCAATCCCTTAGTTAAAACAAGATCTTCTGTAGCAATCCATTGAGAATACAACTGGAAATGAAGACTATTTTTTATATTTCACTAGCAGAACATAAAAGCAGACAGAAAAAGAAGGTGGAATCATGCTTTTACTGCAAGATTTTTCCACTAACTTATCTAGGATCAAGATTTTTTCTAGTATTTAGTATTTATACTGTTTAATTTCTTTTATTTTACACTACCTCAGAGGTTTTACCCTTAGTAGTGTGCATTATATCTATGCACATATTTCCAAAAGAACTATAAAAAATGCTTGCACAGGCAATGTGTGATAAATAAATGTAAAAAAAAAAAAAAAAAAAGAAAGAAAGAAAGATTGAAAGAGTATGTAGAGGTAACTTAAATAGTGTAACGTCTCTGCGGTATTTCTTCTTTCATTAAATACTTCAGAATTCACTGTGTTAGTGTTTAGTGTAGGAATGAGTATGCATTTTCATTTAATTCACATGTTAAGGCTAATGATAAATAGGAGGACACCAATGGGACTGTAAGACCATACAATGTTGTTAGATCATAAAGTGTTGTTAAAAAAATAGGTTTATCCTCTATATTTCCAATATGGGAGAAAATGGAGTCAAGTATAAGTAGGATAACAAATAGGTGAGTCTGCATCTAATCAACAAACTCCAGCTGGACAGACCTCTATCAACAGAAACTGTGACTTGACATTTGTCTCCATTAAATGTCTGGTGTGACTGTTGAGGAAGTCCCCTGGGTACTCTTGGTGATATTTCTGGTTGCACTTCAATCTATCCTTCAGTTCATGGTAGGCACTTGCAAGATGATGACAGCAGCTGCCAGCAGGCAACGAGAGGCCCTGAAATGTGGACAGCACCTCACTGCAAGGAGCAACAGGAATCACCTACTGTAAGCTGGGTGTTTTACGGCATTAGTTGGGCTACCTGGCTTTCCAGATGTCACAGAACATGTTTGTGGACAGGTATATTGGATTCTTCATCTCTGCAGGAGATAGGTTTAGAAAACTGTCCATTTGAATTACAGAATACATTTGGTTATGAATCCATTACAATTATGTGCCTAGTAATACATGTAGAATATGTCTGCCAAAAATCACTGATTCTGTTGTTTTTCCAAAACAGGTATATCAAAATTCTAGGGTTTTGGACTTCTTGTCCAGATGAACAGAAATATGCAAACTGTTTTACAAGCCTTCCAAAAATATTGATAGGCACTGCCATTTTACAGAAATGCCAAAGCCAGGGGAGTGCTGTCAGCCTGACAGTTGTAGTGGTGTTTCACTGCCAAAGAGAAAAAATTAGTAACATTTTAAAAGTCTGTGTCAAGCATATTCATCCATTGGTCAGTAACAATACATTTTATTTCAGTATATCAAGTCATTATGGTCTAAAGATGAGAGTGGTGAGCGCTAAAGCTCAGTGATGACCTGTGCTGCTGGCTGCTGTTTGGCAAGTTTCATAAGTCCTCATTTTCAGTGAGATAATTTAAGAAAGTTACTGCCTGGGGGTGTTTGATTCTTGTATTGCCCAACAGAAGTGTAGTGCAGAATCCTCATTCTTGGTCATCTGTCCTAGTTACAGCAGCCGGGACCTGTTTATCACTGTATGGGTGTGACCAACACTGTGTATTCTACACCCTCTCTGTCATTTCTGATGAACTCTTAATAATGGATCATTTGCAGCAGCTCCCAGGGCACATCTGACCCCTCAGGCTACAAGCTGGGTGTTAAAGAACCCTGTGAGGCACGGGAATGTTTCTGTCATCACACCAATGACTCAGCTGTGATAACTCCTCCGGGGAGGCATCAGCACCTTCACACCCAGCCTGAGGGGTCATGTTTGCTAACGGGCCATTAGGGACCAACACAATAGGCAGCTGCAATGACCTAGACCATCAAAGATTCCAAAAATATCGCATGACTCACAGAGTTAAATCACCCATTGTGAAAGTCCCGGCCCTGGGAAAGGTATTGGGCATTCCCACCTGAACCTGAGCCTTTGGGTTTTGGGACTTCTGGTACCACTTGTGGGATCCAGAGATGGGCCAGAATCTCAACAGGACTGCAATTGCCACTCTCAACAAGCCTGCAGCCATCATCCTTACCAACAGGTTTTCCTTTTCCTTTGGACTCAGAGGGACCACGTGGCACTCAGCACAGGGGCTAATGAACACCATTCTGTTCCTACTGCAGCGTGCTGGGTTATACATCTATTCTTTGTGGCTTAAAACCAGTTTTTCTCTATATCGCTGTATTTATTATAATCTTTTTAGTAAATTGTAACTCTGACTTGTAATCTCTTTTGAGTTGGGTTCATTTCTCCTGCCTGTTTACTTTTAAACCATCACATCATCCTTGTTATTAAGCATTTTAAAAGAAAAAATTTCTTTTTTTTTTGAAAGTAAATGGACTCAGCAATGTGTGCAATCGAAATTGGTATAAAGATATTAGTAGTGGGTTCCCAGATACTCCTTAGTCAAGAAAACTTTTACCCTTACATATAAATACAAATAATATTAGCCATTGTTAGTTCTTCATTCACTTTGCAAAAAAATAGTATATTTATAAGAAATTTATCCCTGCTGGACCTACCCTGTAATTACAAATATTAAATTAAATGTAATGAAAAAGTCTTTCTCTATTGTTTGATTACAGCCAACAGATGCTCATTGGTGTGTATGAATGTTATGCCATATGTCAGATAAAGCAATGCAGCAGGTTTTCAGTGGAAGCAATAATGTATCTTGCTTTACTTAATATTTGTCTAATGATGGCATATGGAGAGTCATATTAATATCACAATATGTAAAAAACTCATACTTCATAAAAACAAATTCATCTTCCTCTCTCTTTTTGAAAGTACAGATGAGCTCTAAATACAACTAACATAGAGGAAAGACAAAAAAGAATTATTTTTTTTTATTAATCTTGTTTCTGTGGTTTCATTTAGGGGATAAATCTTTCCTTCATGGTGAATGGAAGCCCTTTCCTTTATTTTTGCTCAAACACAAAAGGTGAGCAAAAGGTTACTTGGATTGGTCTTTTGGTGTTTCAGTCTTATTTTTACAAAAATGCTGAAATGAAAATCGTAGCTTCATTGCAAACCTTCCCCTCTGATTTTACTGTTATTTCCTTACATAAATTGTATACAACTCAGCTTCCACTCCACAAAATCCCATACAACACAGAACTATCACTTCTGACATATGTCAATGTCACATTTATGAATTAGTATTTAGCAATAATAGTGTTATCAACTGTTTCTCAAAAAAGTCCAGAAACTATTTAGAAATTTAATAATGATTTTAGCAATGTATTTTGCCCAGTCTTCAGACTCTGCTGTATTAAAACCATTCAGTAGCTCTGACAAGGTGGAAACAAACTTCTGAGTTCATTTTTAGGAGAAAACGATTCACAAACAGGATGGTGACAGGCTTTTATGATTACAGATTTCACATATTCTATTCCTTCAAGAGGGCTTATAAAGATTGATAGATCTACACAGAAAGAAATGAAAAAAATGAAAAGAAGATATATAAATAGACTTTTTCATTAGGATGAATGATGGAAGGTATTAACCCCACTACAGCAGTGTGCCTTTTACATGTCTTTTTCTCATCCCTTTTGACCTGCTATCATCTTACTTCTATGTATAAGTTAACTACAGTCTGAAATGTAGGTAAGGTGAGCAATAGCTGGAAATAAATGTTTCCTCAAGCATTATTACTGTACAGAAAACTGTCCATCAGCCAAAATGTCAGGTTCAAAATCCATTTAAGCACTGCACAGAGTCTAAGCAGGCAGCTATTATTAATTTTTAAGTCTGCATGACGGGTTTCAGACTGCGAACTGGGGTTAACTCGATGCACTGAATATTGCAGAGTATATTTAATTAAGAAGGATTTGACTCTCAGATGGCTGATTTATTCTGTGAAAACTACTGCAAATTATGATGGAATAGCTGCATCTACCTAAGAAAAGAATCTACTGCAAAATTGCTCCTTAAGTGCAGTTTCTTGGATTTTTATCCTAATGCAAATGCAGTCTACTTTTAACCTGTTTTGAAGCACCACTTTACTCATACCTTGAATAATTTTTTGTTTATAATGCTGCAAGTTACCTATGTGAATTTTTCCAGGATAAGTCATGTTCTTCTCAGCTAATAAGCAAACAAAATTTTTTTCTTGCTGTGCCTTAGACAGATGTTTCTTTATTTAAAACATATCTCTGGGATTGCTATGAAGGAGTTAACTTTTGTCTTTAACATAGTTATCTCTAAGCAAAGAGGACTCTAAAACACAAATGGGCACTAAGGCACAAAGTGGAGTATTCAAGGGCTGTTTATTTGCTTTTGATTGGATTCAGAATCTTAAAAGGCAATAAAAACGTAACAAATCAGAAATTACATCTCTCCAATGGTTGCAAAACCTCTTAACTGTATCTAATCTGGTTCTTTGCTCCTTTCTTTCCTTCTTTTGCACACTGCTCTTGCCCCTGCCCCAGGTCATCCTCTGCTAACAAAAAAACCCAATCCACACAAAAGCCTAGAAGATTATATGTAAAGGTACAAGTCAAATGGGAAATTTGCCCATTCTAACAAAGTACATTGAGCTGAATTACACCATAATTTCCAAGAAAAGTGAGATGATTTTCATCTGTAACAGAACACCAAATTACCATTGACCATTCTGAAAGAGAAGCAGAAGTTAAACGCACATCTCCAAGTCCTTTGTGGAGAATGGGAACTCGGTTCATTTTGCATATCAGATCACCTTAGCACCTGATGTGCTTTACTGGTTGATAAATGTCAGCTGTTTTCCATTCTGAGTGATTTAAATTTCCATCAGTATCATATGGCTTGAAACTCTCAAAAGACCATGATGTGGGCTTACCATCAGAGGAAAGTGAATTGGGTTCCACCTTTTCAGAATCAGACAGGTTTTCTAAGGGAACAGGGTCCTTAACTTGACAATAACCCACTTGTGAGGCCCTGACTATAAACCATGTATGCTCTTTAGAGTGTGACTGTAGTTTCCCTGAACATAAATTATTTGGTGGGAGTTTTTCTTTCCAGCCTTTCTTTCACACATGCATAAAAACAGCGTGTGTGACCACACTATAAAGGGCTAAACAAACCCAACAGTAACACAACATGCTTGTGTAAAACCTGAAGAGCCTGTCTTCCCAGGTACAGATGTATTTGTGTTTGCATGTGGGTGTGCATGTGCACACACTATTACTCTTTTAAAGGCACTGTAGTTTGTGACTTCCTCATCAATCTGCAGACTTTCTCTAACGCTTAGAATCATTTTGATATATTTTCTTCCTAATAGAAATCTAAATGAAAGTTTAAACATTTGACACTAATGTCTGTTGTGTTATGATTGACAACTGAACATTGTACCATTTGTAGAAATGGAAAAGTGATTCGTTTATGGTCCTTGACACTGTTTTCAGACAAACAGTCTGCTTTTCCATCACAGACATGGATGACTTGAATTGTCTTCAATAGGACTTTCCAGATATTATCAAATGTTTTCCTACAAAATTAATTTTTCCTACTATATTAATTTCACCCAGTAGTGCTATTCTGTGAAGAAATAGAGCAACTATGGAAAAATTTATGAATAAAAGTTTATTAATAAATATTTATTTATATATTTATATTTATGTATTTATCCTATAGCCATAAAATGCTATTGACATTTGTTCTTTTTGGTTTTTTTTTCTTTTTTTTTTCCATAGATGCAACTATTTTACTGTTTAACTTCTCATAAATGACAAGAAGTAACTGAAATGATCACACATTGTCCATTTTTTAGATTTGTTCTTGTACTTGCTCCTTTTTGCTCATCCATTATTTTTCCATTCTCACTACTGCTTTTACCAATGCCTATGCTAGTCATGGGGGTGTGGTGACATCATTAGGCAACTCTCACAACCTCTTTTCACCCAACATCCTATCAAAATGTTCAGCATGTTCAGATTTTTCCAATACCCATTTAATGGCTTTTTGAGAAATACTTTTTAAAGGTGTGCACATTTTCAAACTTTTGGAATAACGTGAGTATGTACATAATGGTTTTACTGATAAAGGTAAATTAAGAACATGGGATCAGCATTTTTAATGCATGGTCTTGTTATCTGTAAGTTTTGATCAGAGTGATACTGCACACTGGCAGATGACTTGATCTGTCATCTCCATTAACTTTACTGATAAAGCTGTCATTTAGAGAAGTAGACTAGATGGCTTCAGGAGCTTTGATTCAAAGTTAAATGTACATACATAAAAACTTACATATATATGTACATGTATGCAACATGGATCAGATAATTTTCAGCAGTGTGACTGGCTCATGCAAGAAGTTCACAAATCTCTATGAAGAAGTTTAGAAAGTGCAATCCTACCTAGATAAGTCAGTAGTACCTAAATAAATATGTCTTTGAACACAATCTGGTTGGGTACATGAATGCCAGTTTCTGCTAGTTTTCAAACTTTGTTCTTTGCCTTGGTAGTCAATGCAAGACTAAGTCTCACCCCAGGTACTGTGGCTCCGGATACAGAGAGGTGTGTATCAGTACTTACAGCTGTCCTCCTCCTCCATGAAAATACTGATCACGTAACAGGCATACACAAATCCGATAAGCTGTGTGAAAGAAGAGGAAAAGCAATCATTAGGACACATTGAACACTTGTTAAGCTTCTAATACAATGATATATAAATACAGATAAATTTTTAAAATATTTACTTCAATTTCCTGC
Organism: Acropternis orthonyx; assembly: GCA_035583155.1. Lineage (NCBI taxonomy): Eukaryota > Metazoa > Chordata > Aves > Passeriformes > Rhinocryptidae > Acropternis > Acropternis orthonyx. Next base: position 116,872,727 of record JAWWEU010000081.1, on the reverse strand, counting down.
ATTTGTAAATGTCAGTGCAAATGGTCACAAATAGCTGTATTAAAGAGATTTCCTCTCTTTTGATCATGTTGCATAACACATATTTTATATATAAATATATACTTTATATTTTAAAATATTTTCCCAGTTCCTCTGGGATCAGTATTGATGAATACTACTATTAAGTAATACTAGTGGAAAACACCTGTACTTTGACATTTAGCTATTATTTACATTTCTTTATTTGTTCAATACCTCTGTTATCACATGACTTTTCCCACATGAATGTGGGCCCTCTATGCACCTGATATACTTACTAAACAGACAAAATATTTATTGGCTGCTACAGAATTCAGTCATAGTAACATTTTTATGGAATTCACAACAGTTTAAATTGATATGTGAATTGTCATGATGTAGCTGAACAGTAAAACTGGGTTATGATTCATTGACATGAGGAAACACCTTATCAAAAGGGCCTCTCCATAATTCAAAATAACTATGCAAGAAATGCACAGACTCATTTCCTCAAAGGAAAACACCAGCCAAGCCATGCCCTTATTTTAACAGCAGCACCCACAAAAACATCCTCTTCAACCTGGATCTGTGTCACTCGTGCCACCAAGAGGAATGGATTAAAACCTTCAGAATGAGGAAATAGAAATTCCACTCATTTGATATCAATACAGACAAAATGTTTTCTTATGATCACCACTAAAGAAGAGGAAAACCCCACCAGGCAAGGAAATGTATTAAACTGCACTGCTGAGACATGTCCATGCTTGAGAAAATATTGTTTGTGCAGCTTTACACAATTCACACTATCTGAAAGCCTTGAAAAGATTCTTCATGAGATATTTCTAAAATAACCCAGAGATTAGTTTTAAGAAAACTCCTTTTTCTCTGATCCATTTAAAAAAAAATCTAATTAAAACAGTTCTTCTAAGGATGTCACAGATCAACCATCTGAGAAGGAGGTAATTTAACAGTATCTAGACAGGTAAAAGCTCATTCAGAACACAGAAGTCATTCCAACCTGCTTGCTGCTTAGGCTGCATGAGGAGCTTTACAAGCAGCTCCAAGAGTCTCTCTGCAGACAAAAAGCTTGTCTACACAAGGGAATTCAGGGAAGTTAAGATGAATTAACTAAAGCTGTGAAATCAAGGCACATAAGATAAAGTACATTAAATCCCTGTGTGGCCTTTCCCATTCAGAAATAAAGTGGTCCTAGTTCACTGCAGCTTAATCCTTCTCCAAGGGATTAATCTTCCCATGGAGAATAAAGCTACAGTGTGCTGTAGCTGAGTTTTTTGTGAATGAGGGCTGTCACAGCGCTGTGGCACAGTCCTGTCAGAGCTTCCTCTCTAGGGCATTCACCTTGCTGATGTTTTGGGAAAGTGAGTTTAATACAACTTTTCTCTCATTCTGAGCAGACTACAGTAGTGGCAGCTTCCTTGACTTTTTCTGTGTCCAGTTTACTGGGGTGGTATTGCCACAGCCTCTATCAGGTGAGCACCACTTCATTGTACTGATGCTCTGAGCCAGCTACTGCAAATCAGCTCTGGAGGAGACATTCCCTGGACTGAGCCATGCCTGAGCTACCCATCCCCACTGTGCCTGCTGTCAGGTGGCTGCAGCTGGGTAGGACCAGCAGACACGGCGGGGCTGGCTGGTTCACTGTGTGTCCACCTTTACCTGCTGAAGACTCTGTGTGTGGTTAAGAGAACTCCAGCTGTTAATGATGATGGGATCTTACAGTTCTGCTGCTCAGCACATCCAGGACCTGCACTGATTTACAGACTCCTTGAGGGATTAAGCACACTTCTTCCCTAAACTTCATGGTTTAGAGCACATTTCAGGCATGATAAAAAAACCCCAATATGATGCAAAGGCTTCCATGGGATCAAAAGACTAATCATACTTGAGGTATAATGCTTGTGCCACCTGAATGTTACATATAAATTAAAAACTTTTGCATTAGTACCACAGAAACACCAGAACACAGGCGATATTTCATAACAGAATGTCATCTGCTTATTTACAATATTTTCTGTTCATCATTTGTGTTGTGTAATTTGAATACATAAGTCACTTGGGTTTGTTTTCTGCAGTGAGCTGACTTATGTGTACTGCCCAGTTTCTTGATATTGGAAATGCTGGCTATTGGCCTGGCACCAAGGGATAGACTTAAATGTGCATTCCCTGTTAACTAAAGAAAGTAGGATGCAAATGAGCTGGAAGATACTTAATTTGGTCATCTCGAGTTTCAGTAATCATTCAAAAGTACCAATGAAGTGGTTGGAACAGGATATCCAAAGCATCAAAGGTCACTAGCACTTGAAAGTATAAATGGGAGCCTCTGACTTGATCCAGAGAGCAATTTAGAAGCCAAAGCGGACTTGTCTTGACAATACAGAGTTCAAGGCATTAAAACAGTGAGAAACAGTTGTCACCTAGGCTATAAATTGGCAGAGACTTCAGTGTGAAGTGCACAAAGGAATTCCTAATTAGTGGAACATGGGTACATTTATGTGACAGAAGTATCAAGACTTTTGATGCATAATTTATTTTCTGCTGATAACCTTAGGTAGAAATGAAATAGTAGTAGTCCCTGTTATTTTTCTCCTGTGCAGGAAGTATAGTCTCTCGGGGACCTAAGTGCTTTAGTCTAACTAAAGTCTCTAGACTTAAGCGATGGACATCTGCATGAAATATAAATGCCCAGTTTAATAGAAATGAAATTAGATTTAATAATTGTCCATCATTAAACTGAATGAAACTATTAAAACATGTAAGAAATTAAAAACCTAATAATTTGAGCAAATATATGCTGACATATAATTGCTTTAATAAATGAATATTATTAGAATATGTCCTATTAAGAATAAGAACCAAACTGAGTGTAAAATCTATGTTTACTTGCAAATTAATGTATTTTAATAGTTAGTAGTTAATGTGGTTAACCTTTCCTCATGAAAACAAGGACAAATGCAAAATAAAACTAGAAGCGATGATTTAAATCAAGGCTATTTTCTGCAGGCTGAAATACTTTTCATTAAAATTGATGATTTGGATAATTTTGATTTAAATCTTTCTGCTTTGCTTTGTCATCATCAGTTGTGGCCTTTAAATCTCACAGTATGAGATTAATTTCTTATCTATCATTTTGGTTCAGAGGAGATATGTGAATGTATAGCGAATATTTAGGATTACATGAAGCACTGCCCTGGGCTATCATGTTAGTCTTCAAGATCAGGTGTACAATAGGTCACTTACACTTTTAAGTGACTACACAGACTTTTGTAGAGATCTCATTACGACAGCATAGAACCATCCAAACAGACAAACTAAATATACTCCTGGCTCTCAGATGATGTATGTGACATTGTCAGTAAACTGGATTTGAAAAACTTCTCCAATCAAAATGAAAGCTGTGCTTCACATCCTTCCTTGTACACATACAGTTCCTCCAGATTGTAATCGCCCTGAATATGGCTTTTTCTTGACTTCTTTTTTGCTGATGACAGCTGAAGATCATTATTTCTTATTTACTTTTGTGGTTCTTCTGAAGTATAACCTGGTGAATACAGCTCCTTTTTTTCTGCAAGATATTTCACTATTACTCAATTTCCCACTGAGGGAGTACAAAAGGATAAGAAACTTTTAAACATTTATGCATAAAAAATGTGTAGGATTCAAAGCTTGACAAGGTGTCTTTAACTTATAGAATGGAAACTGTGTAGAAAGAATAAATTTACTGAGCAAAAAGGTAAAAATGCATTAAATTGCAAAGCATCCTGACTAGATTTTCAGAACTAACAAATACAGAGGAAAGGCTGAAACACAAGTAGTTAATCTTAGCTACCTACTTGCCACCAACATTTTTATTGCTCTGCAAAGAGGGCTGTAAAGCCCTTTTCTTCAATTAAAGACTAGAAAAGCCCCAAGTCAGAATGGGAGATACATAAGGGAAACAGGGTATTATCCAAGTATCTGTGTGTACACACAATTCAGCAAGATATGACTAAAATTATCAGTCATAAAGAACTTACACTTTACATATTTCAAGACAATAACAAAGGAACAAGATCAAGATTAACAGTAGTATATAGATATAGCATAATAACAACCATTCACTACTGTAGTATATAGTTATCCAATTATATTACTGTGTATAATTATGTACTCTGCTTGATTGTATACATTTTATTAGAAACATACTGTAAAACTATAGCGTTACCTATATTTTCAAAACTGAATGCAATTTTTTGAATCAAAGAAGAGATAGACCCAAAGGTATGCCCTCATTTTCCAGTACTAAATGATGAAATGCACAGTATTTTACAGTGGTAACAGTAGGAGTCTCAACCTTAAAATACTTAGAAATCTAAAACCACAAAAGCAGACAACTGGAAAAATGTCCAGAAAACACAGCAGGATAAGGTAGCAGAAACATCTCAAGTACACTATGTTGTCTGAATTTTTTTTCCTTTTCTTCATCTTACAAAAATCTATTTGATTTGAGTTGAGTAAAATTCAGGCTGTAGGGGCTGGTAGATTAAACTGTCTACCAGTTTAATCAGTGTAGTGCAGAGCTGGTCTGGTCCAGCTGTGCCATTTACAGCTGTAGTGGAGAGCCCCTAGAGACTAAAACACTGATAGCCCTTAAAAGGGGCTAAGGACTCTAAAAGTGGGTGACAGCAGCTTATGGGTACTTTTGATTTAGATTTAATGGGTAGAAATAAGTGAGCAGATACTAAAATGTCTATTCTTAAAAATCCTGCTGGAGACAATTCCTCTCAAAGGCCATCCACCTAGCACTGGGAAAGGACTATACATAGCCAGTGTGCTTTTTGAAGTCCTATCCTGTATCTCCTCTTCTCAAATCCTGCTTCCCACAGGGTCTCTTTCTCTTTACATTAAAAATTGTATTTGACAATCTAATTTTCGCAGGACAAGATCAGAAACATTGTTGCCTGCATTTGGTCTGGGAATTTATTTCTTCAGCAGCACAAACACATAATGACTCCAGTTATCCATTTGCCCAAAAAGACTTTACCAGTTACGAGGAAGGATCGACATATTATGTTGTCAAGATGTCTCCCAGCTTTGCTGGGGTTGAGAGAAACAAGGACAAACATAGCGTGTTCTCTCTCTTTAGCTTAGTGATGGGTTATTCTTCCTCCTTTGTTTTTGCTTCAAGGCCTTTAGAAAAATATAATGTGCTCTGAGATCTGAAAGATGGAGGATTTGAAATAAACTGTGTAATCCAGCCTGCCATATAATTCTGTAGGTCACAGAATTTCACCTAGATACTATCTCAGTATACGGCTAATGTCAGAGCATCCCTCACACACTAGGCCCCATGGGGTACTGGTGCTCCAAGATAAGATATGTGAACAGAAGGGATCTGGGAAACTGTCATTCACTCACAGAAGAGGTTAGAAATAAACCCCAAGCATTAATCCCTATTTATTTGGTAGTCTATTGTGTGATAGATATCTAAGTTTTCTATTTTAAATGAAATTAAAGTCTCAATACCTAAAAACACTGAACACAGTATTGATACGTGACCAGTCAAAACACAGAGTTCTATCTTGAAATATATTAATCACTTGTTAATGATTCAGCTGGATACAGTGAAAGCCAAAAGGGTAAAATAAAGCCAACCTTGAAAATTTAAGAACAAAACAATGGACAGTGAAGGGGGAGAAGGCAGTAAGAAAGAGGGGGGAGAGAAAGGAGATCTGCATCTGAGGAGACTTAACAAAATCACCAGAAAAGCACTGAATAAATAAGCAAGGCTTTCTCTAGATGTAATTTTTCTCCAGTGTGTAAAGAAAATAAAAGTTATCCTAAGGATGGGGTCAAAGTTCTCATATTTAGGTTAATGACTAATTAGCTATTCAGCTAATTAACTGAATAACAGAGAGTGAGAAAATCCTTTATGTCTAATTTTACAATAAGCAGACAGAAAGATGGCCTTCCTTAATTTCTGACATTGTGTTATTTGTTTTAATATTTTCTACATAACTACTTTTATTTGCTTTTACCTTAACTTATCAGTGTTAAGGATAATTTCAGAGCTCCTTGTAGATCACATGATATTTCACATCTTTTGATATAACAAAGAAATTCAGGTTTGGGGGTGTCTTGTAACCCAAAGTGTTTCTTCAAGGTACTCATTAGGTAATGACTTCAATTAAGTTGCAAGTACTGCTTTGGAAGCTGGTAATGAAATCAGAAGAAAGAATGAAAGAAAAATCTGCTAGTGACTAGAGCCAATGCAAATCTCTTTGACATGTGACAAGGTACTTGGGAAGGTTTCTGAATCCCAGAGAAACTGATTATGCATGCAGGGGGTTCCAAAGCAAACTCCTTTCAGAACAGCAGAATATTGCTAAGCTTGGCCATTTTTTATGCTAATATCCCTTTTAAATTTTTTTTACTGCTTATACTGCAATTATGAAAGATGTCCTTTGTTGATAGAATGCCAAATGTTATTTTTTCCCCCCTTATTAGATCAGAAGGCACATAATGAGAGTATTACTTCCACTTACTTGTGACAATAGACACAGATAATGTATTTTAAACCCAACAATGAATTGAAATCTGTAAGAATTACTTATTTTCTATTGAATAATTTCTTTCCCCTTATGCACAATGTAGATAACACATGCATGAAACAATTATATTACCATGAGGTAGTACCCATTTAAAGACAGATAAACTGTCATGGAAATAAAAACAACTAGTTCAAGATTTCAGTGAATTACGATGGTCTGATCCCCACTATTCTCTAATCTCCTTTATAGATACCTCTTAAATACCTGAGTAATAATATCTAAGATTGAAGACATAATTATTCTATCTCCTGTTAATCCAAAAACATGGCTTAAAAATCATATGAACAAAATTGCAAAGCTTTCATTAACAACAGTTATGCCACAGCAGTAGGTCGAGGGAGGTGATTCTTTTCCTCTACTCTGTTCTTCTGAGACCCCACGTGGAGCATTGTCTCCAGCTCTGGGGCACCCAACATAAGAGAGATATGGACCTGCTGGACTGAGTCCAGAGGAGGCCACAAAGACGATCAGAGCCTCTCCCCTCCAACAGGCTAAGATAGTTGAGGCTGTTCAGCCTGGAGATGATAAGGCTCCAGGGAGACCTTATAGTACCTTCCGGTACGTGAAGGGGGCTACGAGAAAGGTGTAGAAGGACTTTTTACAAGTGATAGGACAGGAGGCAATGGATTTAAACTGAAAGAGAGTAGGTATAGATTGATATTAGGAAGAAATTCTTAACTGTGAGGGTGGTGAAGCACTGGAACAGTTTGCCCAGGGAAGTTGTGGATGCAAGTGTTCAAGGCCAGGCTGGATGGCACTTTGAGCAACCTGGTCTAGTGGAAGGTGCCCCTGCCCATGGCAGGGCGCATTGAGTTCAATGGTCTTTAAAATCCCTTCCAACCCAAACCATTCTATGACTCTATGATATCCCAGAGAATAATAAAAAAACCCAAAAAGCAACCCTTAGATAGACACAAACCCATCATATCAATTCATTCAGGAAATGATATATGAACTAATGAACTACAAAATAAGAAATCAACCTCTACCCTTATCAGCTCGTATTAGTGTCCCTAGTGGAACCCTCTGAGAGGACTTGCAGAAGTGGCTGACACAGAAATAGAAATGCACTTCAGAAGTAAGCTCCAAAGCCTGAAAGACATGCAGCAGCCTAGACCAGGCACTTATCAAATCACAGGGGAATAAAAGCCTTGAACAATAACCAAGAGCAGGTCAAAATGCACAAAATTGTAAATTCATATAAGGCAGCATGGATGAGCACAGGTTTTCTGAAAACTTTTCTTATAATCTGGTATGCAGGGGGAGCTGTAAAAGTAGCATACAGTAATTCTCTCTGTGGTGATCAATTCCAAATTACTTTTGGACACCACATAGTTCAGTTTTCTTTTTCTATTACTATTTTGTTCAATGCATATAAGGAAAATCACAAAAAAATAATAATTTTTATGTTTTTCTTGGATGTGTGAATATATACTGGAAATTCTCAAAGCCTCATCTTCCTTAGAGGGCTGCAGATCATGACTTTGTCTATTCTTGACAAAGGAAGTTTACCTCTATCTTTAAGAAAAAACAGAACAAGCAAACAGATGATGGCTTTTGATTCTCAAAAATGAGAAACAAAACAAGTAACTCCTATGTCCATCAGATTTTGACATTGCTTTTCTTTTTTGTGTGTGTGTTTGTTGAAATACTACAATGAACAATAGTAGATGACAGACAGAAGAGGTGAAAATAAGAAACTGTTTCTTGATCATCACTTTGTTTTTCCTAATCAATTCCCACCTAACAGGATATTTAGCAGACGATCTACCCAATGCTTTCACTTGTGTGTGAATATGCCATATTTAAATCACAAAGCAAATGACTCAATTTTGAGCCACAGTTGAACTGGGAGTTTTTTCTTTGAAAGAAAAAATATTATAATGAGAAACATGGCTGGATTTATGTGCTTGGCAGGTAACATTGCAGCATCTTCACTTAGCTGTGACATCTAAAACTGCAACTACAATAACAAAGCAGGAAACTTTGAAACCACCTTTTCTTTTATGGATATCCTTCCCACTGTAATTCTTCTCACTATGGATAGCATTGTTTTAACTCGTTCAAGCTGCTACCTGAACGTGCAGATGGAGGTACATAAATACACACACACACACACACAGACACACACACACACAGATCCTTATAATGCTTTGTGGAGTGGTCTAATGTGAGAAAAAAAGACTGCTGTAAAACCAGCAATGTTATCAGTTTGCTCAGGTATTCCCAGTTAAACTGTGTGCTAAAAGGCTTTCGTGCTGAATTCCCACTGGGCAGAAAAGCTATCAAGAACTGCAGTGAAGCTTGCTTTCTATCAGTACTTAATGAAGTTCCAAAGCTGCTTCTCCAGTTATAACTGACCCAGTGTGATCTCTTATACCACATCTCCTTGGCACAGTTTATTTGGTTGTAGCAGGTGGTCCCTGTAGATATGTTATGGCTTCATGTTCTATTTGCTCCTGTTTCTTACCCAACAGCTTTCACTTTACACTACATCCCACTACTCCCTTTACATTCATCTGGGTCTGATTCTGCAGCCTGAAGCCCAGGGTGCACCCAAAAGGAATATTTCTTTTCTAAGTTATTTAAGCTCAGTCTGTAATCAGACAGCATTCAAATACACAAGCTACACTGGAGCTGTTCTAGAAAGGACTTTTCTCCCACTATCAGTAGAAAATCAACATAAGCATCCCTGCATGTCTGGTGAGCGTACCCCCACATGCTGGGTGTATGCGAGGCATTTTCTTGGTTTTCCCCAGAGTCAAGTGCCAGGATGTTTTAGCATACGGGAGGCAGATTTGGTCCCATCTCTGTCCTTGAGGATACTCCTGCAGAGAAATGCAAATGCAGCAAGAGAGTCTGCACCTGGTAAAAGTAATTGCAAAAAGGGACTAAACAGAATTTGCTGCACTGAGAATATGTCTTGACCAGAGACAGGTTTTAACAGGAAGTGTGTTTTTGGAATCCCTGACTCTGACTCACCTAACCTGAGCTTTTGGTTACAGCATGTAATTTCTATATGGAAAACAAGCTCATATTTAAAGAAACACAGGACACAGGTGATGCTGCTTATTTGGGTCTTGTTCTGGTATGAAGAGTGTCTCTGAATTACATAGCTTCAGGGAGATTAAGTCAAGCAAATAAAATGCTAGCCCACTTCTCCTCTTTCTCCTTGCATCCAGAACTGGGATGGATCTTTGCCAAGAAATCTCCCCCTGTACATGAGGGACACCAGGACCTCAGGAGTATGTCCTTAGTCCTTGGAAGAAACCTTAGTATACCTGAGGGAAGTTGAAGGCATCACCAAAACAGACAGCTTTGGACATATGAAGTATGTTTCTAGGGTTCCTGTGCTGTTGGACTGGTTGTTCAATCCTCTGTTTCCTTTCAGGTACAAATAAGTGTGCAGCACAGCATGGTTTAGTAGGCTTAAAGAGTAGTTGAATATATATCTGGGAGGTTAAACTTTATGTCACTCTTTCCCCTGCTGATACAATTCCCTCATGTTGTGAGCATAAGTAGAGCTGGCTCTTTCAAAGGAAACTCAGGTAGGTCTATTTTATTGGCAACTCTTACAGTTCTTTGAAATGTTAACTTTTGCAAAAGATAGTTTACATAAAAAAGAACATAAAGGAGAGGCATTTTGGCTTCTGTAAGAAGAAAATTGTCACAAACTGTAATTATTCAATATGAGAACATGGGGACAAAAGTGATAGAATGGTGTGGAATGAAAGGTGATGGAAGCGGAAAGCTATGTCCCATATTAAAGCCCTTTGAGGGGGTACATCAGTGATATAGAACACATGCACCTCAAAAAAATTTGCTGGACCAGATCCCTAACCACAACTGCTCAATAATTATACACTGTCATGGGATGAAAAGTGTTCATCTCTTAATCTCATGGGTTAGAACAGAACAGGACTGGGCTAGATCAAATGGAAGGGACTTACAACAATCATCTAGTCCAACTGCATGACCATTGTACGTCTGACCAATGGCTAAAGCATATTATTATGGACATTGTCCAAATGCCTCTTACACACTGACAGGCTGAGGGCATTGACCACTTCTCTAAGAAGCCTGTTCTAGTGTTTGAGCACCTTCATAGTAAAGAGATGCTTCCTAATGTCAAGTCTAAACCTCCCCATTCCCACATGCCCTATCACTGGAGGCCAGAACTGAAGAAGAGATCAGCATCTCCCTTTCCATTTGCCCTCTCAGGAAGCTATGGAGAGCAGTGAGGTCATCCCTCAGCCTTCTTTTCTCCAAAGAAAATGAATGTCCTTAGCCACTCGTTAAAGGACATGCCTTCCAACCCTTTCACCAGCTTTGTTGCCCTCCTCTGGATGGATTTGAAGACCTTCACATGCTTCTTAAACTGTGAGGCCCAGAACTGCACACAGCACTCCAGGTGGGCTGAAGCAATGTTGAAAACATCAGGATAATCACCTCTTTTGAGCAGCTGGTGATGCTGTGTTTGATGCACTGCAGGATGGGGCTTGCTGGAGTACAGTGCTGACCCATACTGAGCCTGCTGATGACCAGCACCCCAAAAAGTATAAGGATATATAAACTGTGTATGGATAGATCAGTGTTCACAGTGGGGGAAGATATCTGTAGCACTCTATACGGAATCATGCTCAGCCCTATGCATTTCAAGTATTCATAAATAGCTGGGATTTAGGGTGAAGAACACAAGACTGATGAAAATTCAAATCAAAGGTCCACAGAAAAACGTTGTAGATGGATCTCATGGCACTGAGTGACTAGGTGATAAAATTAGAGCTGAAGTTCTATGTCAATAAATGCAAAGTAATGCACATAAGGAAGACCAATTGTAAGTACACATATACAGTAAGTAATAGGCTCCAAATCTGGTATTTGCTCTTGGGAAATTTGTGAATAGTTCATTATAAACATCAGCTCAGTGCTCAGTGGCAATTAGAAAGAAGAATCAAACAGTATAAAAGCAATAGAAAAGAAAGTAGAATACATCATTATACCACCATACAAATCCCTTGTGTCCTGCATCCTCAGTGGTGCACACAGTTTTTTCTCATCTCAGAAAGGAAGTAGTTGAATCAGAAAAAGTACAGAGAGAGATGTCAAAGATAATCAAAGATACGGGTGATTTTAGAATAAGGAGAGATTAGACAAATTCACCCTCGGAAAGGAGACAATTGATGAAAGAATCATAGAAAAAATAAAATCATTAATGCCTTGGAAAAGATAAATACAAAATAATTAATCCCCCTTTTTATTATATAAGGACAACGGGAAATCAAACCAAATCATCACATCACAGGCTAAGGTGTTGTCTTTCATCATAAACTGAAGGAAGGACATTTTGCACACAAATCAGAAATAAGCCTTGGAACTCAATGTCCAGAACATGCTGGAGACGTAAGTCATACATAAATCAAAAGCTCTTCTTTTTCAGGGAAAAAATATTCATTGAAGGCTACAAAACCCAAGAGTTCAGCTACAACAGATTTGCCCCAGGAAGTCCCAGGCGACATGGCCAGGAGGTGTTAAGCACTCATGTTTGCTGTATTGAACATGTTATTTTATTACCATTTATATTTGCTAAATTCAGCTCTAAATTATATAGTTGCAAAATTAGAAGCATGGAATTGAAATGCATAAATTGAAGTATGGTTGCATTCATGTTTTGAAATTCATGTGGAAAGGTTTAGTTAGGTGTGCTGACTATTCCAGATGAAAGGGAAGACATAATGTGGATACTTCCACATAAAATACTGAGAATAGATATGAATGATGCTCAGCTATCATGTTAGATTTCTGTGGTTACTCTCAGCTGTTCATAATCCAAGACTTCCTTGCAACTTCATTTGTTGTGAGAAATATGGGCTGTAATTTTTTTATTGTTTAATTATAAGTAAATTGGCTGTAACCAAATGTGAGAATACCTTACTGATTTCATTCTGAAGTCTTTAAAAAGTCAAAAAGTCACACTAATCAAGCAGTTTTGCTGGTAAAAAACCCCAAAACTTAAGAAACAACTGCAGGAAAAAAAGACCTTTCACATTAAAGGCTTGATGTGTTATGTTAATTGTTATATTTCTAAAATATTATGCAACTGACTGTGGGATCCATTTTCAAAACTGTCTCAAAAAACTGACATCAGTCTTCCAAGTACTAACCAGAACTATGAGCTCTTAGTATTTTTCAGATTTTTTTAGATTAATTTATCCATTGTCAGCTTAGTAAATATGTTGAAGGCTGTCATGATACTGTCTCCCATAATATCCTCCTAGTTAAGATTAGAAAATGTGGGTGAGATGAATGGACAGTGAGGTGGACCAAGAACTGGCACAATGGCAGAGTTCAGAGGGTCATGATCAGAGAAGTAGAATCTAGCTGGAGGCCTGTAGTCAGCGGCATTCCCCAAGGATCAATACTGAGTCCAATATTACTTGTTTATCAATGACCTGGATGAGGGGATAGAATACACTTTCAGCAAGGCTGCTGGTGATATGAAACTGGGATAGTGCTTATACACCTGAAGGCTGTACTGCCATTCAGCAGAACCCAGATAGGTCAGAGAATTGGGCAGTAAGAAATGTAATGAGGCTCAACAAGGGCAAGTGTAGGGTCCTGCATGTGCAGAGGAATAACCCCAAGGACCAGCACAGGCTGAGGGCTGAGCTCAAGAGAGCAGTTCTGCAGAGGAAGACCTGGAGTCTTGGTGGATGACAAGTTGACCATGAGCTGGCAGTGTGCCCTTGCTGCCAGGAGGGCCAATAGTATCCTGGGGTGAATCAGGAAGAGTGTTGCCAGCAGGTCAAGGATGGTGATCCTCCCCCTCTACTGGGCCCTAGTGGGGCCACATCTGGAGTATGTGTCCAGTTCTGGGCTCCTCAGTAAAAGAAAGACAAGTTGCTACTGGAGTGGGTGCTGAGGTGGACCACAAAGATGATGATCAGTCTGGAGCATTTCTCTTAGGAGGAGAGACTGCAGGAGATGGGCCTGTTTAGGTTAGAGACAGGAAGACTGAGAGGGGATCTCATTTATATATTAATATAAGTATCTCAAAGGCAGGTGTCATGAGGATGGTGCCAGACCCGTTTCCGTGTTGCCCAGTGACTGGATGAGGAGCAATGGCCATAAACTAAAACACAAAAAGTTGCACCTCAACATGAGGAAGGACTTCTTTACACTGAGGGTGGCAGAGCACTGAACAGGCTGCTCAGGGAGGTTGTGGATTCTCCCTTGCTGGAGACATTCAGAACCCACTTGGATGCGTTCCTATGTAACCTGCTCTAGGGGACGCTGCCTTGACAGGCGATTGGGGTTGTGATGGGTTTGATAAATCCCAAAAAACTCAGATTAAGGTTTTGGTTTTAGATAGGCCCCACTTCTGTGGGTCATGTGGTTAGGGACAAGTATCAGCTGACTTAAGTGACCAGTGAGGTAT
>JAWWEU010000081.1:116782736-116858584 GCA_035583155.1 Acropternis orthonyx | reverse complement strand
ACTTCTTTTAACTGAAACTCTGTCACATTGGGAAGTGGTTGGCATTTTGCCAAGAGTCAAACCAAAACAATAACAGGGGTCCAGAGGTCCCTTCCAACCCTCACAATTCTGTGATTCTCTGAAATGAAAAGCTGTGCACAGAAACAACTTTCCTCTGAAAATAAAGGCCTGAAAAATCAGTCCAGTGGGAGAGGACTGAACAATATCTGTAATTCAAAATATTAACCAGTTGGTCATGAAAATTAACCTGAGAAAATCATCCCCAAGTGAAGAGTACTTAGAAGAAAATTTTTCTCTTGATACATATGATTTTTTTTAATAGACTGGCCTATAAAATTCAATGCCTGTCTTTCCACATTAGGTCCTACAGAAAAAAAAGTGATCTGAGGATTCAGTTAGAGAGTTCAGTAAGTTTTCTAAAACCTAAAGATCTCATAGCCATCAGGTAAACTCCTGCTGTTTAGAGGCATTCACTACTGTGTGACTCAAGCTTTGCTAGAACTCATTCTTCCTTAATTTTTCCCTGTGTTTTCTTAGAAGTATGGCTTGTTCTTTGCATGTGTACATGGAAAAATGTGTGTGCTTACAAAATAACACTTTCAAAAATTCCAAGCATTAAACAACAAAGATTTGTTACCTTCAAATTATATGTACATTAAATATTATAAAATAATTATCAACAAAAAATGTGTATTAAACTGAAATTGATCTTTAATTTAAGTTAGGGGAAAGAGTCTATGTTACTAGATGAAAAGAGGAACAGAGCAATAAATCAATAATATTTGGTAAAAAATAAGTTTAAGACAGAAATGGCAAAATAATATGGAACCAAAGAACATCTCTGTTATGGGAAATACACGCTATCCAAAGTGCAATAATGAATGCACCAATACATAATTTGTACCTAAATTGTGGCTGTGGCTCCTTATGTCTTTGCACACTTAATGCTAAAGTTGGACTAATCACTGATAGGGTCTTTAGCAGGAAAGAAAGTGGTCTCTCAGCAAACCCCAAACTATTATTTCCATGATTTCAATCTGATTATCTGGTAGCATATTATCTGGGTAATGTGAGAAACTGAACTCACTGGTTCATTGACTCAAACTTAATTGTAGTCTTGAATTGATCATATATTTCATCCTTTCAGTTAGCTGAATTGAAGTAAATTGTCTTAATAATATGCTTGCTTAGGCTTCTATTTGCTTGCTAAATGTTTTAACAAAATCCATAAGAAATTTATAGAATAAATTGTCCCCTCAGATCATGTAAATAAGCACAGTTATAGAAGATATTTACAAGGCACTTAACTCTGTTTCCAAATTGACAGGTGTATTTTGGAATGGATAAAGAGTGAATTAAAGAAAACAGTATAATTCAATTTCCCCAAATTAATCTTAACAAATAAACAATTTTCAGACAATTTTTAAGATAAAAAATAGCTCATGCATCTTTACTGATGAAAAAAATTAAAATACAGATGTCCAACAACTTAAAAATTGTTAATGTATCAATTTAAAGTAAGAAGAAACGTTTTAAAATAGCTTTTGATAGATTATAAGTTCTAGTATACGAAATATTAAAACATCAGTAGTCTCTTTGACAATGAGAAATTTTTCTAATTCTCAGGAAGCAGACAATTCATGTTCTCCAAGGAAAAGAAACATATAATTTCAGCTTATGAAATTCTTACATAGCTTTTTAAAATTCCTAAATTTGGCAATGTGGGGAATCCAGTGCAAACCTAAAAATTGCTATTTTTTGCCAGTCTTTAATATTGTTGGATAAATATTGATATTTGTTTTAAGAACACAGCAATTTTGTCTTCTATATGATTCTCTAAAAATTAATATCACTGTGAAGAAAAAAGATTAAGTGTTTCTTATATTCCTTTAGAAGTAAGAAGGAATACCGGTGAACTTTAAAATTTATATGATCTTACTCACTTTCATGCAGAAAGTCCTGTGAAAGGAATGAGATTTCTTTTTGATGCTGTAATGCATAGACCGAACAGTACCTATAAGAAATAGAAACCCTGAAGTACTACAGATAACAGTTCTGGGAGGAGAACTGTGGGATGAACATTAAACACCCAGGAACCAGACTGCGGTGACCTGAGGTGGAATGCAGCTTCCAGGGGCAAACAGATGTATCAGAAAGGGAAGTTCAAGAAAGCAATCAGACTTACTGGAAGAACACACACTGAACAAGTCCAAACTTTTCCAAGCAGAAACATAGCAAGTGATGGATTTCGTTCAGTAACAGCCTCCTCAATGACCTGCATACAGATTAGCAGAGAAAAATAACTCCGGAAGGGCATAGGAATGAACTCAGAAAGGTCAAGACACAAGATACAACTAGAAAGAGAACAAAATATAATAAAAAATATGCAGTGGCATACTAACTAATAAAGGGCAAGCCTGAATATAAAGTTGGCTATGTTCAGTGGCATTGCCTTCAGGGGAAGGACTGCAGACCAGGACCTTGAGGTGGCTGAAAAAAACAATGTCTTTTCTCTTTATTTCCTTTTTGAGCAAAAAGATTACCGGTGGTTGGTAAAGTAATGCCACTGACACTAATGAAAGACTCAGGTGAGAATAAGGAATAATATGTTATTGATCATTGGCATAAAATAGAAAGCTGAAGAAATTCAGATGTACTAGCCCTAGTAAATTCACCTCAAAGCATGTAGATGTCTGGCTAAAGGAATCTCAAGAGTGTTAGAAGATACTTGTAACAACTTGATGAAAACAGGAGTGGCTGAAGACCAGAAAGTCAAAGATTGTACCTATCTCTTCACACAAAGACAGGAAAAAAGAAGGAAAAAGAACACATAGAGTTCTATCCCTAGATTCATTAACCGTAAACTTCTTAAAATAAGGAATCAAATTATTAGTGGGTAAATAAGCATACCAGTAGGAAGACAAGGTGCTAAGTAATAGCCAATATGAATTTATCAGAAACTGAATCATGTCAAATCAAGTCTGTTCCCTCTTAGGAGAGATAATGGGCTTTGTGCTTAGGGAAGGAGCACCAGATGTGATATATCCTGATTTTAGTAAGCATTTTGACAGTGCTTGGTATTCTTATAAGAAAACTGTGAAAATACTGATTAGGCCAAAGTACTGTTGTATGGACTGAACAAGTTGCTTGCAAAGTGCACTCAGAAATAGCAACTCATTGTCCTCCTTCAAATTAAGAAACAATAGTTGATGGGGCTCTGTGGAATTCTACCTGGATCCAGTACTACCCCGTAATTTCAGTAGTCACTGGGTTATCTGCAGAGATACAACTTTCACACTTCCAGATGGAAGCAAATTGGCAGTGGTTGCAAATACCATGGCAAAAAAGATTAGAATTAAAATAATATTGACAGACTGAGAAAGGGCCTGGAAAAAAATACAGGCCAAATGTAAATTACTGTACTTAAGTAGGAATAAGAAATAACAAAGTACTTGAAAACAGAACAGGGTGAACAACAGACTAGATAGCAGGTCCGCAGAATAACGAATCACACCCAGACTGTGACTTGATAATATCATAGTGTTGGGGAAAAGAAACCAGACACCATACTGGGATGAAAAACTGAATCTCAAGGTGAATCAGGAGTGCACCAGAACACAGCACCAGTATGGCATCTATTGACAGATCGTGTACATTTTCCTTCAGCAAAGAGGAGAGTGAATGAGAGGAATTTCAGATGAGAATTATGAGGATGATCAAACATTTTGAAAACATGACCTCTTTGGAAATCTTATGATACAAAATTACACACTGCTCTAAAACTTCTGGACCTGGAAGCCTGCCTTTACAGTGTATTGTTAGTTCTCATTGTTCATAGAAAGATGAAGTGCAAAGGGTTTCTTCAGACTGCTGCCACCTAAACCACTTATCAAACAATTTTATTCTAGAAATAATAAGCTATTGTCAGAGGATAAAATCTTAACAGATCTTTTCAAATTCAATTACGACATGAAACAATTACTAATATCAAAAGACTCAAGGGTTTTCTCATTAGTGTTTTAAAGCAGCATGACATTATTTTGAGTGTGTCAGTAATGATTCATACTTCTTGTTGAGTCCCCATTTTAAGGAGAATCCTAAGACAGTTGAACTGTCTTTTTTCAGGCCAATATATGAAAAATATCATTAAAGTTGTTATGAGTCTAGACAGGGTATAACCTTGTCTGGCAGCTATAACAAGAGCAGATGAGATACAAAACAGAATCTGATTGCTTCAGGTTTCTGCTGGCTGCTATGTGGACAAGATTCAATTATTATGAAAGAAGTATGACAACCAGGAAATCTGTCCAAAGCTGAAAACAGAAAAAAGTTATGCATGAGGGTATTATTCTGTAACGGTGAAGATACTATTCAAGATGGGATATGATCTTCACAGCAGCCTAAATCAATCATTAACATGAAATAATAAACATCTTCAACATCAGAAAAAAGAAAAGTACATTACTGCTGGACCCTGGGCTGTACATGAGAATAGCTGTAATTCTTTCTAGGAAGCACTTTTGAAATATTGCCAGGCAGAGGTTCAGATGTCCACACCTATCCAGAAGGTAAATAGACACCTAAACATAGGCATCTACTCGGGATCATAAGGTACTCTTTCAAGCTTCCAGCTGCTACTCCAAGAGGTTGTTACCTTGTAGCTCTAACTTAGCATCCCCTTACCATTCCCAGATATCTTAGGCATTTAAAACAGTCAACAGAATCTTGATGGGATAGGACAATGACAAACAGATACTTTCAGTTATAAGGCACAAGATATTTTCCAGACTGGGGAGAACAAAAAAATATGCTGAAAAAGTAGTATTATACAGAATGAAAATATTTTACAATAGCAATATTTTAACACAAAGGCTTCTAAAAACTGTATCCACCTCATATTTCTATGACAGAGCAAGAGGTTACACCAGCAAAATAACCATTGTTTTATCTTTTTGTCAGAAAACAAAACAGTCATTTTTGCAATAAACAGCAGTGAAGGCAATTTGCTTACTATGTTTTGTTCATTTTCTTATTTTGCTTTTTCACTATATGCCTATAATATCTGTTTAGTACCTGTGCTGTGCCCTATCTGCATTATGAGGGTGGATAATCCAGACTGGAAGAATTTTCTCTGCTTATATGTCTGTACAGGACCCTGGGAAATGAGATATTATGACTGGTATTTCTAATTCCTTTTACTGTTAGTTGCAGCATAATATATCTCTCAAATATGTCCCAAATATGTTTACTTCCTCTGAAACTTTCCTAGATGAGTTGCACAGGAAAACAATCATTATATTATGGCATATAACAACTATTCCTGCTGTAGCTGAGTTCCTACCTGTGGAAGACAATTAATTTCAAGAGAGACTTAATGTATCTCAACATCATTTTTGGTACTAAGTTACAATCAGAAAGAGATATAAAAGATATTGCCATATAGACAGATAAGTAAGCAACCCTTCTACCATGCATATTTTTAATAACATTAGCATGACATATCTTTTGTGCCAATCAAGTGCTTTACAGACCAAGTTCTGTCTATTCATAATATTCTTATTTTTTAAAGTGATGAACTAGCAAGAATAAAGAATTCTGGTAGGTGCAGTGCATATGAATACATTATTTTCTCTTAGGTAAGTGACCTCAGTTTTGTCTTCTGCTCAGCTTAACTAGCTTATCTTGCTTCCTCAGGTCTTTTTTTTATGTGCATGATGAAAATTGACAGAGAGGAGAGGTACGGGAAAAGAAGAAATACTAAAATACTAAATATTAAGGGAAGGAAGAGATACTAAAAGTGAACTAGAAGTCGTGGAGAGGAAGAGGTACTAAATGAGAGGTTGTGTGGGAAAGAGGACTGGCTAAGCCAGAGCAAAATCCTTCCTTACATTTTCTCATTTCTTGCTTGCAGGAGGACAGCCAACTCCACAAAAGGCTATGGAAATAGCTGTGGATAATCTGCAGCTTAGCAAGGATTTCAGACTAACTGTGTTTTCTAATGCTATTGCTTTGCTTATTTTCCCCTTCAAAGGAGGATCTACTGGAAAGTTATTTATTTATTTTGCACACAGATTGCAGAGTTTGGATGTTATGGTTAGTGTTTCCAGCTGCAGAGCTCAAGGACAAACTCCATCATGGTGCTTAGCAATTTTCTGTCCTCAGCTCTCACAAAGATAACTTGTAGTCAGAGCAGCAAGTTAAGATCATGAAAAGAGGGAATTCAGGATTTAGAATTTATTTATCTAGAGCATCCAGCAGTCAAAGCTCAGCTAAATTCAAAGAAAAACACTTAAAGAAAGCAATTCCTCTACTTTGAAAAGGCATCTTGCTCTAGAAGTAGATCAGCTTGGCAACCCTTAGGAGAGGCACACCTGTGGCAATTGGGGACCTCAGGGGAGGGCAACAAATCTCAGCTGAATCCAGCTGGACTGCACTAGTGACTGATTTATTAACAGAAAATGGGTGACTATAGAAAGTTTTTTCACATGGTTCAGGAATAACTTTTGTATTCCTAAAAAACTCAGTAGACTATTTACAAGGCCAGAAAATAACCTGTTTGAGCTGTTACTTTTATAGCACATTTTAAGCAAGTGCTCAATAGAAATATGGCACCCTATTGCATAGAGTGGATATGTAGGTCTACTAAGATAAATTTGCAAAACCTCTAAAAACCTAACTTGATATTGCAGCTGAGACAGCTAGAGAGAAGTAATTTCTTCAGTGAATTAAAGCTGATACTGAGATAGTATTTATTGGATAAACATGGTAGCATTCAAACATGGGTTTATGGAAATGTTATTTTATTGCAGTTTAAGATCAAATGATTCCAGATGGTTAATCAGGAATCCCTGCAGATAGGCCTGTCAGACATACTGAGAGTTTAATCAGACTTTTAACACACCAATGGGCTTTGAACAGCCTGGATTCTGAGGAAGAAAAAAACCTTAGGAACAATCATGAAAAGATTGATGAAGATATCTGAATAATAGGCAGCAGTAGTTATGAGCATCAAGAGAATGCTTGAATGCACTGAATTCAGGCAGAAAGTAACAGCACCTCAAAGCAAAGCAACTGTAGCCAAGAATAATGTGATTCTAACACAGGAAGCTGTGCTTTTGATTTTCCCAGTGTTGATGAAGAAACCTGGCTGAGACTTCACATTTTTAACAGAAAAGACACATATATAAAGCATTAGCAAATATTTATTTTAACCATTTGAGCAACACTTACCTTTAGACAAAGATCACAGTAATCATTATCTCTAACATTTGACTGCTGACAGAGTATGACAAATGTCTGTCCCTGTTTAGCTACGGCAGAAGCTATTCAAGCTAGAGTAAGTCCAAAGTAGATACTTTGTCACTGTTTTCCTTTCACAGAAATACAAAAATTGTGCTTACTTCTATAAGCACATTGCTAATTAACTCTCTTATGAGGTACATAGCTACATACTGAAATATCACTTTAATGGGTTATAGAATGATAGAATCATGATTTGGATTGGAAGGGACCTTAAAGATCATCTAGTTCCAACTCCCCTGCTATGGGCTGGGACACCTTCCACTAGAACAGGTTGCTCCAAGCCCTATGCAACCTGGCCTTGAACAATTCCAGGGATGGGACATCCACAATTTCTCTGGGCAACCTGTGCTAGTGCCTCACCACCCTCACAGTAAAGAACCATATGGAAGCATAACTATTTAATTACTCCCTCCCCCCACCAGGTGTCACACACTACAGGAATAAGGACCAAGACTTATCAGCTGATGCATTTCCATCAGCAAACCACTTAGCCCTTGTCACAGTTTTTAAAGGTACACAGTGTGTTAAAAAGCATCAAGTGAAATAATAATAACTCATAAACACATTTTAGCGCTTCTGTGATAAGGGCCCAAATAAGTCTTAAAATCATATTAAAAAAATTTAGATACTAGAGTTTAATTATAGACTGGTAGAATAAGAGAAGCCTAATCCTGATCCCACATCATATAGTAGCCAACACCCCAAATATGTTAACAAAAGCAGGATAAACAAAACTGCCAAGTGCAAATCAAATCTTTAACTTTATCTGTTTTTCTCGCCTTTAAAATGCTTCTGATAGTACTCTACACTGAATTTTTCAAAGTGAAGTAGAAGACAATCTAACATCATGACCAATAAACATGCACTTCAGCTGGTGTTTCTGAGTGGTACTGTGATATAGCAAATAAGAAGCTGTTCTGACATAAAGGAAATTTAGCTTCTTTGCCCGGACCTGCTAAATCATCCCACTGTGCTATGTTTCACCCACAGCATCAGCAAAACCAAATGAAAGAGTGCACCTCCTTCTTAGGGTTGTGTCATCCCATCTTCTGAGGCTTTGAAAACCTCTGTATCTCTCAGCTAGGCCCCAGAAGTGCAGTTCTGTTGGGGCTCATGCTGTCCTGAAAACCTAATCTAAGAACCAGTTGCACCCAAAGGCTCTTAACAGCATTTCTGTGGCCTTTGAGAGAGAGATCTGATGTGACTCCACACCACCCACCTATCCCTGGCTCCCCAGAAGAAAATCATCTCAGTGTAGGAATCTGAGGCACTGTAACATTGTGCTCCTCCACAAGAATGCAGGGGAATAAGGATGTTGGTAATATTGGCCAGATTACCTGGTCAGTTTTATCAAAGTCCCTAATAACAGCATACAAGATGCTATAGCCCCACAGAAACTCTCCTGCCCACCACTAATTATTTCTGCTGTGTGTTTTCCTGGCCTCACAGGGTGATTATAACATGTTCTCTCATTATGAGAGTTTACAACCCCCATGTCAGGTCACAGCCTGGTAAAACTCATACAGAGCAAAATGAGGGAACCTATGTCATGACAATTATTGTCTCAATTAGTGACATTATTAATATGCTCGATCAAAAGAACAACTTTACTGCATTAACAGGTAGAAATGTTCAATTCTTAATTAACTTTATAGGACAGAAAATTATTACACTACATCTAGAAAGGTTAAATTAAAGGGTAAAAGAAGAACAGAACTATACTGTAATAAATTCTGTAGCCAGGGAGTCCATTTCAGGTTGTAGAACCCTTTGCAAGGGACAGAAAAGCAAAAAGCCAAGTCTTTTCACATAGGGAAAGATTTCTGACAGTGTATGCTATGTTCTTCTAAGAAATCAATACTGCATTTGTAGAACAAATAACTTCAAAATGCTAACGTGCAGATGCACTGCTGACTGCATCTGCATTTATAAACTCAGTCATAATTCATGGAAACAGAAAAAGTCTCCCCAAACTGCTTTTTCATTGACTATTGAGCCAGCCATGCTGCAGGAATTCTTCTGCCTTTCAGACCCTATATCCTTCAATTAATTCTCTGGTTTCCACCCTCCTTACTCAAGGAAAGATGATCTGAGGATGATTCACAATATAATAGAAAAGAATGTAAAAATAACTGCTTTTACATAGCACTTGCAAATGGTTGAATAGTGCTGAAACTTCAAAATGCAATACTAGGCAAATCTAGGATCTCCACCGAAATTCCCAGGCTTCCAATGGACCTTTTCTTTTTCTTTTTTGTAGCCCAGTCACTCTGCTTTTTAACACTCTTCCTGCCCATTATCGTCTTTTTCCCCCCCCAAGGACTATCTAATACATTGTTTACAGAATTAGCGACTGGGTTTTCAGAGTATCACTAAATAGTGTGTTTCTGTGGAGTAATTAGTCTCAGCCTTTAAAGACTGAAGCTGATTTCCTTTAATAAAGCCTATTTTCATATTTTCAGTCCTCACAGAGGACTGCAACAGAGCTAAACAATATGGTATTTCACATGCAAACTTAGCCATGGAAATCCAGAACAAAGTCTTCAAGCTTCATGTTTGGGAATACAGCAGATCTGTCTGAGGGGGTCTCAGGGCACTTTCCTGAATTATTTTGAACTCTTGTATTTCAAAACTAATTTATGTTGGAAACTTACCTTTATTCAGAGTTTTTGACAGTTGAAGTTCAATACTTTAGACATGGTGGGCAAAATCAATAAATAAATATATATTTAGGAGGATTTATATGTATTTTGTAGAGTCTAAAGTCCTTGCAATAGATATTGCCTGCTCTGCTGAGAAGCCTCCATAGTTGATATGGTGCCAAAGCTGGCTTTCAGACTTTGTGTGGCCTCAGTTAAGTTGGCCATGAAAAGAGGACTAACAGCCAAGGAAAATGCACAAAAAAGAAAGAGCACTTTGGGGTATGGGAATAACATAAGAAACCCTGGGAGAAGGCAGAATTAATGTGAAAGCGAGTAGAATATGGTGTTCTGTACTGATTGCCATGTTCCTGGCAGCAGACAGAGGTATTGAGTGGAGAGCTTCTCTCCCTTTATTATTAGGGTTATTATTGCTGTTGAAAGGAAATGGTACCTGAAAATTTATTGGAGACTGATGTGCTCTTTCCTTTTCAGTAGGTGCTGTTAGTACTTAATCTAACTACAGTTATCACTTAAACTCTCAGCATTTTTGTTTTTTTTTTAATGGTATTGCAGAAGGTATTTTGTATATGTGGTAAAATCTGTACACAAAGAAAAAAGATCCCTTATTATTTAAACATCAGTGGGAGTTTTGGGATTCATTGCAGCAGGGCAAGGATTTCATCCACACTCTTAACTTCCCTCAGATTCCTCTTTCTCATTTTGCTAACAAGAATGATGTCTAAAAATAATTTCCTGTCTTCAGAGCTAGTTTTCTCACCTTTCCTTGTTAACTGCTTCTGTTTCTTTTATCTGACAAGGGAGTAAGAGGAGTAATTTAAAGACTTTGGTTGTCTTCATTTATATGGAAAATAGTAACCCGTTTTGCTTTTCAGTACCCAGAATTTTTAACAATGGAGGCTGAAGTCACCCAGGCACTTCCATCATCAGCAAGGTGGATTCCTTACCCTGAATCCTCCTTGGTGTCTTATCTTCCTGTTGCAAGATATGCTGCTTTTTTCTCACCTTTGCTGCTGACACTGTTTATGCACACAGACTTAAACTGATGGTAGAAACACACAGGCATAGAATCATTCAGGTTGGAAAAGACCTCTAAGATCATCAAATCCAACCACTTCAAAGTCCACCGCTAAACCATATCCTAAGCACCACATCTACACATCTTTTAAATATCTCCAGGGATGGTGACTCAACCACTTCCCTGGGCAGCTTGTTTCAATGTTTGACAATTCTTTTGGTGAAGAAAATTTTCCTTAAATCCAATCTTTTGAGATATCTGAGCTTTTGAAACAGGTGAGGGAAAAAATCTTTTAATTAATAAACAGCAAATAAATATATTTAAAGCATTTTCATAAGTAAAGACAGGGAGTTGATGTGTGCTGAGTCAGAGCACTCCAAAACTGGTTTTCCCATTCTGAAAGCAGATTGGTGGTGTTGTGCCCAGAAGGATTGCTCCCACTTGGAAATCCCTGGTGTGTGAAGGATGAGGGTCTCCCTCAGCACTGCACAAGCACTGATCAGCCATGCACAGCACTCATCTTGGATTTTCACTTCTTGTATACTTTTGTTAGTGATGACCCTATCAAACTGTTTCTGGAAGGGAAAAATTCACTGACTTGAAGCTTTGGATGGACTTTGATGTTTAACTCTTTTTCTCACTTTTGTTTTGTTTTTATTTTTGTTTGTTTGGTTTTTTCCCCTGTCAAATCATAGCATATTTACAGATGAGATAGAGCCATGTTCTCCATCACTTCTTTTCATATTCATGACAGGTTAACCTATGGGATAAAGAAACCTAAATTTAAATGGATAACTTGAAGAAGGCACACAGAGACTCTGGAAGTCCTTCTGCAAAGGGTACATTATCTCTTTAAGCGTCTTTAACTTAACAAAGCTTTCCTTTCAAATAAATGACCTGTGATCTCAAACAGTCTTCAAGACTGTCAACTGCAGTATTTCCCCCCTCTGTCTTCTCTCTTTTTCTTTATTAAAATATGGGTTAAAATGCCATTTTCTTCTGGTACTCTTTCATCATGACTTTGAGTGAGTGTGAAATTTTCCCTGGAAATAAACGATTGTGTTAATTTTCCAACAGTTATTCAGAAAATGAAAATGTTTTCATGGGTTATGTCTGTATAGATTTAATTGAGAATCTATTTTCAAGTAGAAAGAAACAGTCACATTCTTTTCAGAGTTCTCCAGGTCAGGCACTATTCATCCTCCATCTTCTTCAACTCTCTAAATAAATGTTTTATAACATACTTATATCATGATATCTATTGTGATTACTTTTAATCCAGTAGATTTATGTTTAGATCTATAGTTTCCTGGAATAAGTTTTGTTGAGAAAGCCCTTTAAGATCATTGAGTCCCACCAGTAATCCAGCATGGCCAAGTCCACCACTAAATCATGTTCCTAAGTGCCACACCTACACAACTTGTAAATACCTCCAGGGATCATGACTCAGCTACAACAATTTAGTATCTCACATGATGTATGCTTAGAATGGATATTGTAGCTCTCTGCAAGGTGGCATACTTTGCTTCTAGTTTTATCTATAGGATAAAGGCAGTTTGGAAAAATTTTTCTCAATAAAGAAAAGTGTGAGACAGCTGCTTAGTTTTACAGCTCATCTCCACTAACATCCTCATTTGTTCTTATGAGAAGAATAATTTTCTTCCTTCCAATCAGAATCAGTGGTCAAGTGGAAAATGAATGGCACATAACGAAGTAAATAGGACACAACGTGAGGGGAAATTTGGTTGGTTAGAGCAGAGGTCTAAGATATAAGGACAATAATAGAGTTCTAAAAGTGCCATATGGTGACTAAAAGGCTCAATTTGTTTCAGAAGTGCTGCATTACACTAGATAAAAGACCTTTTATATCAGCTTTTTTATATCTCATCTTTGCAAATCGACCTTACTTTATCCCTTCACTCATTTACATATTTTTCTGTTGTTAATAGCAAAGGAAAGAAAGCTCCAAATTGTTCAAGTTCCATAAAAAATCATATTTATTCTTCAAATAGTTGTAAATGTATGAATAGTCTTAGAGTTAGTAAATATATCTACTACACTTCTGCCCAAGACAAATATAATAAAATAGACTGTCAGGATGGAGATAGGAGTCAATCTAAAATCAGAATTCAGCAACATAAACCAGATGAGTGTGTTCATCAGCTTGACCATGAAATAAGTCACTTGCATTTTTCACTTTTAATTGACATAATGTCAGTTTTATGTATACATACTAAAATATATGTTCTCTGTATTTCAGATTTAGAGAAAATAAGGCAAACATGGTTTTAGGAAAGGAAATTAATATCTACCTACAAAAAAACCAAATTATATTGGTGTGCTTATTACATACACCACTAATTAGGTCAAAACAAGCTCTATATCTAAGTAATTGATGTGGTTTAACTCCTGACAGCAACTAAGTCCAATGCTGCTGTTTGCTCACTCCTTGATCTTCCCTGGTGGGGAGAAGAATGGGAAAAAAAGTAAACCTCATTTGCTGAGAAAACATGTTAATAACTGAGACAAAAATAATACTAAGAATACAAATTGTAGTGATAAAATTAGTAATAGTAGTGAAATATACAGAGAAAATAAAACCCAAGAGAAAGAAGTGGTGGCAAATACAGTTGCTCACCACCTGCTGACCCATGTCCAACTAATCCCTGAGCAGTGACTGGTGGCTCCCAGCCAACTTCCCCATTTTATATGCTGAGTATGACATTCTAAGTTATGGAATATCCCTTTGGCCATTTCAGGTCAGCTGTCCTGGTTGTGCTTCCTCACAGCTTCTTGTGCACCTGCTTGGTGGCAGAACACGAAACACCCTTGGCTTAAGGCAAGAACTGATTAGCAAGAACTAAACCATCAGTGTGTTATCAATACTATTCTCATATTGAATCCAAAACACAGCACTGTACTAGCTACTAGGAAGAAGATTGCCTCTATCACAGATGAAACCAGGACAGCAATTGAAGTCTTTGGGTTTTCATTTCTGTACAAATAATAAAAATATACATAAAGCAGACATTTGATATATAGGACTTGGTTTTAATCTTGCCTAGCATAAGTCAGAGGCTTCTTAGCTAACAGCAGTAGAAATGCAGCAATGTGTGTGTGAAGTGAGAATGAAGCCCATATTCTCCTTTTGACATAGCTTTTTTCTTCTGAGATGTAGTATTATGTGTAGTTCTCTCAGCAGCAAAGACACTATATTTGACAGGGACATAAAATGTATTTCCTGGCACACACACAAAAAAAAAAGAACTTACATTAATGCAGAATTGACACTTTAGAATAGGTATTGGTTTGCCATATATTTCTGAAAGGTAAAGGGTAATTGCTATTTTCATTAACTATCTTACTTCCAGAGTTACTTGCAGTGGTTTAGAATGCCAGCAACCTGGAGTGATCCCAAAAAAATCACAGACAGATGTCTCTTTGATACCCTGATAGCCAGAGGCAATATTCAGTCCCTTTTGATAGACACGCAGTATCTTTTAATTGAATGCTGGCACTTCATTATACAGCCAAGCAAAAATCTTGGAAGTATAGAGAAGAGAAATGAAAACTGGGCAGAAAAATGTTTTGAGATTGAATTACCACACTGCAAGTCATTGGGACAACATATTTATGGCTGTGAAAAAGCCACATGAATTTGAACTTATCACTTCAAGTTTTCTTTTAAAAAGGAAAACTAAAAAAACCTCAAAACCATAGCAGACTATTATAGGTCGCATTCTGCTAAGGCTTCATTCAGTTTTATCTTCCATGATCCATAGAGGAAATGCAGGTCAGTGACCATTAACAGCAATGTATCACAGGCACATTTAGAAAAAGGTGCCAGAAGCCCAGGTACAATAAAAGACAGAGTAGAGTATAAGAGTACAGAGTACTCTATTCTTGAATAACCAATGTTGTTGGAAAAAAGGTGAAGAGTCACTGGATAGACTTTTAGTAGTGAAAGTGACCAAAGAAACATGAAAAGAGGATATGAAAGAGAAGACAAGCAGAATGTCTCTTTCCTTCCCTTTAACCCCTCTCCTTCAGGTTCATTGCTTTAAAAAAACAAAGCTAAACAAAAACAACATCAGGAAAGTGTGACTGGTGCTTCAGAAACACACCCAGTGGAGATTCAAAGAGTGAGCTGTTATGGCCTGGGGAGCACAAGCTTCCCTGCACCATAAATAAATGAGTGCACAAAGAATCATGGAGCTATGTATTTTTCATGAGAGAAAAGATGGACATCCGAATATAATGAGAGACTGACATTTTAATACAAGGAGATCACATTCCCCTCATAGCTGACTAAAAAAAGAGATAGTGAGAGCACTATGTGAGAAAAATAGAACAAAGAGCATATATAAGGCTTCTGTTGTGAAAGTGTCATTTTTAGCACTTAAATATATCTTCATTTAGACTGCTCTGTATTCTTACATGCTTTAGATTTCTGAAAAGATCAAAATTCAGCCATTATCCATAATGCCTGAATACCATAAAAAAAGATGAATTTCTGCCATACTTTCAAAAAAAAGCAAAACCCTTGCACAATATCCATTTTTATTTTAATAAATCCAGCCCAACATTTTTAGTCACTGATTTACAAGACAAATATTTGCCTAGGATTTCATTAAGTCATGGTGTTTACACTCAAGTATGGTTGCTGCCGTCTGCTCTTGGTTTGTATGAGTGAACTATGCTGCACAAAACTGTCATTCCTGACTTTTAATTCTTATTAATAATTAAAGTATTGATTGCTCTGAAATGAAACAATTAACAGTGGTACAAGAAGGAACATACTGCAATTCATCTTTTTAGTTCTGGGGGACCTCCACAGGGTGAAGGTCTGACTGTGTACGGGAGCATTGGAAGAGCTGTATCTCCAATGTGCACTGCTGAAGTGTCCCAAGCCATCACCACCCTACCCTGTAATTTCCTGTGTTTCCTTTGCAGATGTCTAACATGTGTAACAGGGAGACTCTAGTACCCTCTTACACTGGAAGGCTAAGACAAAGTTTCCTGAAATCAGTAAAAGGCATAGCATGTTATACACATTGTTATGGTAAGCAGAAAGTATGGGCTGCAAGGAAGCCCACTGAGCATTTTCAGGTGTTCATTCAAACTCTGAACTTTATCTATTCTCCCTTTTTTCCTAATCAAACAACTTAGAGTGTAATTTTTTTGATATATGAAAGAAGGGCTGAGCAGAAACAATTAATAATTGTAATGCTTGCTTCATCTGCTAGCAGTGCACTTCAACATCCTTCACTCCCTCACAGTGTCATTTAATTCTTGTTTAAACAGCTCCAGTCTTTTTATTTCTTCAGCTGTGACTGTTGGACCATTTACCACAATCAGGGCTCTCAATATGATAATGGCTTTGCAATTTTCAGGCACCTGTCCCAGATTTGTTTTCCTTCAAGTTTACTTTATGAATGTATAACTTCTCAAGTTACTATCTGGCATGAACAAGAATAACATATCTAGAGTGGAATAAAAGTAACACACACACAACTAATTTTAGAGGATTTTTCTGTCAGCTCCTCACCTTCCTAATGTATGCATTTATGTGATTCTCGAAGTCTCTGCCTTTTGCTTTTGTTGTGCTAAAATACATTTATATTGATGGATCACATTTGAATTGAATAAGCAAATTCTGCACTGAAAATGAAATCAATCTCGTTTTAATTCTGAACATACCACTTTGTAAGTAGGAAAAAAAATATTCCCAATTAAACACGTGCATGAAACTACACAGATGAAAATACAGACTGGTCTTTCAAAATCATGTTCTTTAAATATGTATGTAGTAAAAATGGGCCAGGCTTTTTACAGTCTCTATCGAGTAACGAGAGAAAAGAAAGGGATTCAAAATGACCTGCTGAAAAGACAAAGTGATTTCCATTTTTCTGCATCCTCATTCTCTATTTATGGTGGCTTAACTAATTTTCCAGCTGTCCTATGCCTGCCTCTGGAATCCATATCTTAGGCTTTTAGCAAGAGTCTAGCCTGTCAATTTTTATCAGGGGCTTTTAAAGTCGCTAATAATTTACATCAGTGGATATAGATTGCCATTACCATTGAACCTGGATAAACAAAATGTTTCTGAATTCTAACTGACTGTTTCTAATGAGACAATTATAATCTGTATTCAGTAGTTTTGCACTCTGTATGTCCTTTGGTAGTCCTAAGGAACTCTGTCATTGTGAGCTTTCCATTTAAAAATCCACATGAAAAATGAAAGCATGTTGAGAATAAAAAAATAACAGCACTCCTCATGAATCAGCTTCAGATCTAC
This sequence comes from Acropternis orthonyx, assembly GCA_035583155.1. Taxonomy (NCBI): domain Eukaryota; kingdom Metazoa; phylum Chordata; class Aves; order Passeriformes; family Rhinocryptidae; genus Acropternis; species Acropternis orthonyx. Next base: position 116,841,306 of record JAWWEU010000081.1, on the reverse strand, counting down.
AGTCTGGTTTAATCTCCCTATATATACTGGTAAACTTAGTTGCTCAGAAACAATTTTAAGCTTTTTGTTTCTAACCCTTTTTTTTTTTTTTTCTCCCTCCCTCCCATGAGCATTTGGTAACCAAAACCATATAATTCAAGTCTATGGACATATTAAAGGATTATTTACATTAGACAAGATTTCTAGGACTGAGTCGCCAGCTCCTTAATACCATCTCAAACCTTCCATTGTTTTCACAGAGTCGTCAGACTAATTTCAATAAAGACTGAGTTTGAACCTGCCTAACATATTTCCAGTGATTATAAAAAAAGCCAACAATATCATCTTCTTTGTCTCTTTCTCTGCAGTCCTGAATTACTTAACTCCTGAGGGAGCTCTGGGATGCATTTTCCATCTAAACATCCGAAAGACAGTTGCCACAGTGCTGTATCACTAAAGAGGAGATAAAATGTTATTCTTCAGAGTCAAGAGACCTCCTTAGTCTGAAAATAGTCTGGAACCCTAAATGGATCCTGAACCAAGATTTCTCAGGGATAAAAAGTAAAAGATAAAAGCAGTGGTGACTCTTCTCACATACATTGCGGAGAAACAAAGGCATTTATCTTGTTACTCAACTAAAATTCAAGAAAATTAAAGAGGGGCTCTCAATAGAAACAGCAAAGACACTGCTAGCTACAATAAAATGGACATTGCCTTTGTCCTCCTTAATGGGAACTCTAAACATCACAGGCTATCATTGCTTTTTAGCCCTATCCTTATAAGCAGACTTTGCTTATCCTACTCCCGCAATCTGACTATTTTTCTCTATAGTTTGGTGATAAGATGGATGATTCCTTCAAGGTTGAAAGACATGAACACCACATGTTCTTTTGTGTGTCCAATATTAGTTCCTTTTTCTCTCACAAAGCGAACCATTTTATTTCCTCGAAAAAATGTGTTAGCTCTATGATCTCTGCTCCACCCTCTACAACTTCTTACATCTCAGATCCTGCAATTATGACATCAGACGTACCTTTGTGCCAACTTCAGCATCTCAGTGCTACCCATACTGTTACCTCCTTGCTTCTGTACTTGGTGTTGTCATGGTCTCTCCTTGTCTCCACATCTTTTCCTTTCATTATTCATCCCCATCAACCACTATAGTCTCAGTCCACAGTCACAGCTCTTAAACACATCTCTTCATCCATGGTGTGATGCCCTGATCATGCCACTTTCTGTCTCTCACTCCCCTATACCCTCACTCCCCTCTCTTTCTCTCTCTACCTCTGTTTTCAGGAACGTTGACACTTCCAAAAGTAAAACTTCTGCACCTCTTCTGCAGAAGGTACTTTCATATTCCTTTATTTCAACTGTATTATCTCAGTTACTTTGATATAAAATATTAAAGTTGGTTTTGATTAGCTTCCCTTTCTTTCCTTTTATGTTCATATCAGTATTCTTGCACACAAACTAATCTTCTTACTTCTCCCCTTATAACAGTTCTAAATTCTTCTGTTCTCCTCCACTGTTATCTAAAACTGTGATTTGGCTATGGCTTTATTTTTTCTTTGTGTTTTATCAGAACAACAAATCATCCTCTTTTTTTAGTCTTCTTGGTACTTCTTTCAAAACTGATCTTACAGCTATTTATAGCAACAAAACCGGAGGACAGTATCTGGAAGGGCAAAGCATGCTCCCTAAGACTGGAATGAGTAATCTGTCACAGGACGTACACAAGAGTGAACCAAGGCCATACTCATTAAAAATGCATGTTAATTCCTTAAGCAATGTTTCTCATAGCCTTTCTAACACAGCCTAAGCCTGTTACTGTTAGCTGAGACTTCTCAGAAAATGATATTAATGAAGTCTTATGGCAGTTATGAATAGAGACTAGTAGACTCTTCAGCTCTCTGTGAAGAGAATATGTCTTTTAGTGGCAGAAAATTAGACCTTTTTTCTCTCTGGGCCAGAGGGAGCTTTCAGTCATGCAGTTAAATAAATGGCATGCACTTCTCCTCATTTATTCTGTTGGCATTATCTGTGCAGGCTTTATCCTTGGGAGACTGTTAGTGTTATTCCATTTAAGATTAATTGAGCAAGGTTAGGAATGAAATTAATATGATTTCATTAATATTTGAACAACATATTACAACTGCCTATAAGATTATTTATAACTCTTTGTGCATCACAATATCATTAATATATATTATCTAAATGAAAAAATTCTATTCAAAATATGCTTGCTATTATTTGAATTAAAATACATACTGTAAGGTGAACACATGTAATAAATATATTATTAAAATAAATGTTTATGTGCATTAGCTAATTGTTTAAGTCACTTTTCCCAACTAGCAGCAGAATGAATCCATATCTGTGACATAATTCCATAAATTAGTTGCACCATAAGTAAATTGACCTTGCTTCACCCCACTAAACAGCCCTAGAAGGTTAAAAAAAAGAAGAATATTTTTACATGCTCAGCAATTCAGTTACTTAAGCTGCAAACTCTAGATCTATTTATAAAAAAGAAATATACTATTCTGAAGCAAAGTTGTAATTTTAGTTTTACTCTGTTTGTCCAAATAAAGGTTGTAAATTGGGAATAAGGCTCAGAGAACTCCCTGGTGTAGCAATCACATGTTCCACTCAGCAGTGAATGTTTTATTCAGAGGAAAGATCAGATTAATTTGTTAATGTAGAAAATCAGATATGTACTTTCCCAAATTATGCATATTATGTTAAACTAGGAATAGCTACAAACAGAGAGAACAACAAAGAATGAGGTGCCAATGTGAGCAGGATCGGGACCTTGAGATTCAAGGGCCAAAAAAAGCAGGTCAGCACATGCTGAAAATAACAATCTGAAAGATAACTTTTCTGATGGAAATACTTGGAAAGAAATAATACTGGGAGAGACTAAGGGGAGATATAGGTTGCAAATTGGATATGAATCTGTTGTGGGAAACAAAGGAAGCCAGTATGACTCTGAGCTGGATACCCACAAACAATGTGGGCTAGGACACCAAAAGTCCCTTTCTACCAGCACTGATAAAAGCATATCTAGAATCTTCCATCTCAGTATGAGCAACTGCTAACAGAGAGAACATTTGAGAAAAATAAAGAAATATATGCATGTGAGAAATGGAATTTTCACACACAGAAAAATTACTATCATGAAAAAAGCCCACCCAAGACTCAAGAAATGGGAGTAATTTAACACCGAACAGAATTTACATCTCTATACCTGTATGTATGATTTACTTAAAATGTCTTAGTTTGTCATAACAAGAATTTCTCCTCAACACCTTTAAAATAAAGCTACTTAGTAAGAAAAAACCACCTTATTAACACAGATTTAAATTTGGTAGATAAACCCAGTTCAGATTCCTTTAATTTTAATTTTGAGCTGCTGGTCATTATGCATTGTCTAGATGAAGTGCTGAAATAAAAAAAAAAATAAATATTTCAGGATAAATTTCAAAATTGAAGTAGGAAAAATGAGAATTTTGCTCAAAGATATTGAGTGATGGTGAGTAAATAGTATTTCTTTAGCCTTTCTGCAGTTCAGTGTGCTCTGAACCAGTGCTCATGTTTGCACGTCTTACAACTGTAGCAAACTTTCCTGGCTCCATAGTGTTAATTTGGAGAGGATATCATAATATTTCATATGCAAACATATTATATAAGTAAGCAAAATAAAGGATAAATAATCAGAAAATATTTGTGATACTGAGATGGAATGAGAATAAAATGTTTTCCCATATGTTTAACAATGGGAAATATAACCATAACTTAGAACTGGATTATATGTTTTGAAGCAGGCTTCTTTGATCCTGTATGGTTGTTGAACAGAGGAACTGTTATTTTTGCATCAATGATTTAAATGGATTGTTGATTTTTACCTTCTCCTGTAAGAAAACAACAATGACAGAAAGGGGGCAGGAGGGCAGGGCCAACCCAGACTCCACTCAAGGCTAGACACAGGGTGAAAAATTGCTCAGAGTCACAATTTTCCATCTGAAAATCAGTGAGGTCGTGCAGAGAAATTAGGGTTGCCTACCATTGCCAGAAAGTTCCACTTTCCTCTGATGACTCGTTCTTAAGGACAGTAAGACAGTGAGTTCTTTGGTTTCTCCAAGCATCTTTCTTTGCTAAAGATGAGAAATTTGCTACAATTTATAGCCGTGACCAGCACAAAATGTCAGATGGTTTCAACCAGCTGTTAGACTGAAGAGCAATGCCTTGGGTTCATTAGGGTAACATTTGTAGATGGCGCCTAGTTCTTTATTGTTGTTTCTTTTTCATATTAAAGACAATATCATCTAGGCAAAGTTGGACAGTTAAAAAAGCTGTCAAAAAAAAAAAAAAAAAAAAGTCTGGTTACGATCTAACATATAAAGAATTTAATTTTAATGGCAAAAACTTGTGTGTGTTCTGAAATGGTGGTATCATATATAAATATCTGTGTCTTGCATAAATAACAGAAAACAAACTGTTCAATATCTTGAAAAAATAAGTATGGATTACTGATGAAAACAGCAAGTAATTAATTCCATCCTTAGATCTCTCCTGGAGATTTTGTTAGTGATACTGACTTTTGAGGCAAATTAGCTGATCAGAGACGTACCTCCAAAAACCCTGAAGCAAGGGCCACAAAACTTTTTCTAAATTGAATTCTGGTAGACTTTTCAATGCAATCACATTTTGAATTTGATACTTTTGATTGCTCTGATTCCAGCAAAGATTTTCAACTTGGAAAAAGACATTTGTGAGAAGTACGTGAATGATCTCACAGAAAAACATGTTTTTATGGAAATAAGAGCAGTGTTTTTGAGAATGCAGAGATGCTCAGTACTTACGGGTATCTCTATCCCTGTAATTCAGAAGGGTTTTAGTCTGGCACTTCACTAAAAAATTCCTGCAGACAATTCCTTTGTCAGTTTGTTTTGGGCAGCCACCTTTTAAATTCCTCCACAAGACATTTCTTGGATTCACCTATGCACCTACTGAGTTTCTCTTAAGGATTTCTGTAATGAGAAGTCTTTGGTGCTTGCCTGTTTTCTCTCTTTACAACCTCATACTTACAGTCCTTTACCTTCTAAAGAGAACTGAATAGAGCCAGGAATGGTGGCTGCCCTCTGGAAAGGATGGCTAGAATTGAAAATGAGCACAGTAATACACATGACAGCAAGTCAAGGGATAGGGAAGACTGGTGGGAAGAGATGCCAGGCAGGCAAGCCAAGCCTTATGCCAGTCGTGGGATAATGGGGAATGTGCACAGCTGAACCAGGATGCAGTTCAAGCCCATTTGGAACGCACTGTCAAAACATTGACATTAAGGTCAGAGACTGGGCCTCAGAATTTCCTTTGTTTATTTTTTTAATGTTTTTCAGATTAAATTAATGGGTTTTTTTAATCAAATTGAACAAAACAAAGAATTTTTTTAAAAACAGGTATATTATAAGTTTATTAAATTTGCAAATTTAGCAGCAGATGCTGCTTGCTGGTGCTGCTCTACAGCGTATCTTGATTCAATCAGGAAAGCATAACTATTTTCAAACACTTCTGGTGATTATTCACACAGGACTATGCACAATAAAAAATTCCTGTAAATTTATTTTCAATAGGGATATGAATTTTTAGCATATATCTTTTTTTTCTCTGAAAGCGATTTTCTAAACTAATCTTTGAAAAAGTTCTCACACAAAATGAAGCTAAGAAAACATAGTAAACTTTAAAATATTTATAATTTAAGTAGCATATTAATTAAGATGAGTAGACTGTTTCAAAGAGATTACACAAAGATTGTTATAATTTTTTTCTCCATTTTACAGTCTACTCTACAAGCAAACTACATGTCATAATAATTCTAAAACTTGGTAGTTTAGCCAAAAGAAGGAGGTGGAGTTTGCCAACAAAGCCATATTATGTCCACTACCATAAAAATAAATTGTGATTATTTACTGTTGCAGCAAGGCACAGTTTGAAATTATTTAAGGAAAATAATCTTCCCACTTTTAAATGTCATGCCACAAGCCTAGTATCCCTAAGTAATTGTAAAAATGTATATATTTATGAATATATATTTACTAGGTCTGATATCTATGTACTTACTATTTTATAATTTTATATTTATAATAATATTTTGTATGCATTGCTCTTCTAAGGGCTCAATATCTATATAATTCAACCACAAAACCAAAGCACAGACAGAAGGAAATACTAGAACTGCTGAGAACATATGTTCTCATTTATATAAACCATTCAGCTTAACAAGAATTTTTTCTTTGAATATTTTGGGAGCAGATGGCAGTTGGTCCTTGAAGCCAACTGGATTAAGCATTGAAACAAAGACTGAGAAAGGATGGCAGTTTATAATATATGCAAAAATATTCCTGAAAAATTTGCTTTTCTAATGAGGACAATATTTATTAATGTAAAGTTGCAATGAAATTAGTGTCTTGTGAAAACCTTCATTTATTTACATTGCTGCTTCTTTCCTGTAGATATACATCAACATGTAATTCACATGCAGGTTGTATAGCCCTGTGAGCAATTTGAACACAACAAAGCTAAAGGTACAGGTCACCAAGGAGCAATGGCCCTCTCACTTTTCCCGCTTGTAAAAACATTTTACAAAAGCGTAATAAGGCAGAAAAGACCATAAATGTAAGAAAGATAGCACCAATATAATGAGAGAGGTTCAAACTGGGATCACTTCTCAGCCTCATTTCAACCTGCAGGTCTTCCTTATACACCGGTCCGCAGGTTCATTTGAAGCATGTGAGTGCTCAATTAGATGATTTTATGATGCCTATTAAATTGTACAAGGTGTTCTATGCTCAAGCCTGTGGAGCACTCATTAGCATGGTGTTACAGTGGTGATCCAGCTTGATTGCAAAAGCAGGGATTGGGAAGCTTGTTCATGTTTTCTGAATGAAGTTGATTTTAATTGCCTGCCACCTTACACACTTGGTGCCAATTGCAACTCCTCATCCTAACACACAGTATCAAAGGCTCTGCCAGCTGTGCCCACACTTTCATCTCCCTTTCAGTAACAGCTTCATCAAGTGGACGTAGGACATAGGAGTGCAGGTAACTGAGGAAAGCTTAGTTAGCAGTCCATAGCTCAAAGAGGCCCTGTAGGAAGAAAACAGCTGTCCAGACAGTAAGATGAGAACAGTTGTGTGCTTGACTGACCGATGGTGCTGCAGCTGTGACACTATGTTTGACTCTCATATTAGAAATTGCTAAGCTTAACTTGATTTCCTTAACTTGCTTGCAGGCCTCTGTTTTTGCTTTGCAAGGCTGCTGGAGCCTGCTGTAAGTTTTCAGTAGCCTGAAAGCTGCTCAGAAGTTTTTATTTCATTCAATATTTCTCTCAAGCGCTTTTCTTCAAAGGGAACCTCAATTATTTCAAATCAGACTGACAGCTTGCATGAAACCCATCTGTGAGTCTGATGCCTCTGACCCACATCCTGCCTTTGTTCACTATTAACCCTACTGTTACTTGGCTTTTTCTTTAATTTCTACCAGTTTGCAACTACCTGTAACTCAACAGTGAGCCAGAGCAGCCACTGCTCTGTGACTAATACTGTGAGCATACTGACATACCTTGTGACAAGTGTATGTCAACGCCAGAGAGACGTCACAGCACTAAACCAGTTATTAACACAGCACTGGCTGCACAGCCCAGTGCTGGGAAGGGATGATAATGGCAGTGCCTTGCTGGGGAAGAAAATCCCACAAAAGACACCCATGGGAGAGATCTTGTCACCTGTCTGCACATCTAGTGATGTGTTGGCTGTACAGTTACTTTACTGATGCTAAATGAGCTCCCTCTGCAGTCAGGTCCTGCTCAACTAGCAAAGCATGTCCTCACAGAGCGAAGGCAGGAGGTATGAGGCAAATCATGGTCTCCCTGAAGAAGGAATATTCCTGCTTCTAATCCACAGGGTAATTTTAGGCTATGTTAGACTGGTGTGTAACACATTTCATGCAAATATTTACTGAGGTGATAGTATTAACTGTCTCGCCACTCTTTCTATTCCCATGCTGACCTCCTTAAGAGAAAATCTATACCTTCTGCATATTTCATTTACAACAAAAGTAATTGAGAAATCATTCTGCCTCCATCTGCTATCTAGAATATGGGGAAATGGCATTTCCTAGGATTGCTACACAATGCTTCTTTTGTATTAAGGAGTCTCTGAATGGAGAAAGTGACTTTTAGTTATTCCCTCAGTAGCAAAATATATACATGTGGAAAAATAACACCTGTTATCGGATCAGCTTCCAGACATGAAAAAGGAGTTATGTATCTGGAATTTTGCTTATTCTTACCAGCTACAACCACTGGTCTGATTTCTGTTTCCTGTGTTTTGTACAACCTTTGCAGGCACCTGTGGAAAAGTCTCAGAGGTGCCAGCACAGATGTGACCAAGAGTTAGACTGACAAGACAGAAGAGGACCAGACTCAGAGAGGCTCTGTGACCACACAGTGAGAGTAGAAGCAACCCATAAAGAAGAAAGGTAATTTTATCTATGATATAATTGAGGCTTAACTCAACTCACCATATAGTAGGTGACATTTTTATATTATGCATCTTGCAAATTTAACACAAGTATGAGGTAGGATGACATTGGTGGTTAAAGCCTACCTCAGCTACCATGTTTTCTGTTGGGCACCACACCTCAAGAAATACTAGAGAGAATCCAGAGCACAATTACAATTATCACAGGCTTGGCAGTAGTGACAGAAAGTCACAACTGGAAGAATGAGTACCGCTAAAGTGGAGAATAAAACTGTATGGTGATCAGCTGGTTTTCAAACATGCAAAAAAAAAATCTAGAGAGATATGTAAGACATTTTTCCCTTGTTCACTGAATGAAAAAAGCAGGGGGGAAATGTTCTTCATTTTTAGTAGAGAATATCTAGGATGGAAAATTGTTGTCTAAAAAAGACTGGAAATGCTGGCATGGCCAGACTTTGCAGACCAGATTGTAAAAATAACTATAAAAGATGGCAAACAACACTTGATCCTGCCTCAGTGAAAAAGAGAGACCTGGTGATCTTTTGAAATACCATATATTTTTCATATATTCAGTAATGTCTTATGAAACAAATATTACATGCACTAAAGTCAGCATTGTAAGCAGTAGTAATTCTTTTATTTTAAGCAAACATCTCTAGTACTGAGCCATAGTTGCAAACACTGTAGACAAAAAAAGGATAAACTGAGAGCAGTTTTTTGTTTCCATGGCCATATGTCCAGGTCAGTTGTTTACTCACCTGTTATCCCCAGCAGCTATGTCTGCAGTAAATTAACCACTGTTTTCTCATATGAAAAAGATACAAACAGGATAATAAGTCAATGTCCAATCATTGCTTTTGCTTAGATATTGCACAATCCAGGGTCTGGGGAGCTTGAGTAATAGTTTCACACATATGTCTTTTTGTGAAATGCATAAAGTTTGCTAGGAAACTAAAAGCAAAATTTGTGTGTGGTATATGACACCGGGAGGAAAGAACTAAGGAATTCCTCATGGCTTTAGGTTAGATAAGGTGGATGCTAATAATTACATATGTCTCCAGGACCTGCTGATGTGTTGGTTGATATCAGTTATGAAAAGGTTCAAACAAAGCAAATAATTCCTTATGCCAGTCTCAAAGTTGTTTCTTTGGAAGTGTCTCTCAAAAAGGGCACCAAAATGGTCTGCAGAAAGGCAACAAGAAAACTAAGCAGAGGTGGTTGTTGCTATTAACTCCAGAGCTAGTATGGAAGAGGAAGGTACAAAGAAATGGCAACAGGATGGCGAGAGCTGCATGGCAGGGCCTGGCAGGGTGGGCTCTGTGCTGGATGCAGAGGCAGCACAGGGCACAGGCAGTGTTCATTTTCAAACCTGTAAACCAACACACAGAGCACTTCAGATCACAAAAAAAAAAAAAAAAAAAAAAAAAAAATTGGACAACTCACCTTTTAATACTTCACATCAGCTCAGAGTCCTTACATGCGATCACAAGACAATCCACTCCTTTGCTACCTTTTCTTTTCTGTCTGTTGCCATAAATGATCCTTTTTTCCTTGAATGTTATCTTTGGCAACTCACAACATGCCCTGATGTTGGGCATGGAGAAAAGGAAGGATCAAAACAGTAAATCCTACACTGGAGTTGAGAAGACAAGTGCTGAGCAATGGTTTGTGTTGCCTGCTTAGGGAAGGAGGAATTCTAGGTATTCTCGTATTTTTTAATACTTATTCCATTTTGAGAAGTAGATGTTAAGAGGGTGGGAGAAAAGATACTGAAAGCTCAGGAGGACAGAAAGACAATTAGAATTGTGCTGATGCCTCAGTGTTCACAAATCAACACTTTAAGCCTTTTATACAATCATATTGATATCTCACTGTGCTGACTGAATAGTCTTCTCTAATCTTTGAGCCTCCAACAGATGTATTATAGCTCCTCACACAAGTTTTATACAGTATGAACTCTTCCAGAAGCCTCATCATTTTGCTAACAGTCCTCTAACCTGCCATAAGATCCTCTGCTTTACTATGTTACTGCTTTCCATCCCAATAGTTTTGTTTTGCTTGCATACTTGCTTGTTGATCCTGGCAAGGGACTGTTAGTGACTCAGACAGACTCTATCTACACTCTCTCCAGAAGACTGGTACCAACAATGGTAACAGGAAACTACCCAGAAATATCTGCACACACAACAAGCTCGAGTAGCAAGGGGTGACATCCAGCTGCTGCACACCCACATTTCATCATGGAGGTGACATGGGGATGAGGTGGTCTCAGGGCTGTAGTGGTGGACACAGGCAGGCTGGCAAGATGAGTACTGTGGGACACCTGTGAGAAGGCATGGCCACTGCCCCTCCCTTCTGGGGTGGGAGGCACCAAGGTTTGCTAACAAGAAGGGCAAACCTGCAGTTTACAAAGCAATTATGATAACAGTCATGAAGATGGCCTACTGTACCCAGACACAGCAATGATTTATGAAAGAAAAACATGTCAACAAAAATAAATCTGAGTTCACCCACAAAAAATCCGAAGGTCTGACACATTGTCAGCCCCACAAGAAATATTCCTTTTGACTCACTGAGAGAATCAAGGGTTTCAGCACTTAATAGTCCTCTTCTTTATTACAGTGATATTCATATAACTAGAGAACAGGGTTTAAAGCACATGGATGAATAACCCATTTTCAGCTGCTAATTATAATTCATACAATCAAAAAGTCAGGCAGGCAACTGACTGTCTAAAATTTATTTGTGTGGAAGATTTCCTGAATTACTTTCTGCAATAAAAACAGAAAAATCACAGTCTATTCAGATAAGATTTCTAAATGAATGTGGGAAAAACCTATTTGTAATTATTTCCTGCTAATAGTTGGCTCTTCTAAATATTCCTTCCAATTTAACAGACTCAGGCTGTGATTGCACAATTACAGATATTAATGGTGGGAAAGAACCAAAAAATTCTCTTCGCTAGCTGAGTACTCTTGTCCTCCCTCTTTGTGAGGTACTTTCTAACAAAAAGCCATGAGGAATTTCTACAGTGTCTGTGCATTCCTTTGATACTCTGTACTTGTCCAGTCTCAAAATCTTCAGCATTGCTTCGAGCATATCTGTTTAGCTGAACTTGTTTTAAAGACAGTGGGTTTTTTTATTGTTTACTGAGATTGATGTTTTCTTTGAAGGCTCCTTGCTCATTTAAATCTTTGCCTGGTAGTTAAAAAGCAGTAGTACATGCCTGTGTGACAGGCATCAGTGTACTGTCTGCTTCATACCACGTATCTTGCTTCAGCTTGTTGTAAATCATAACTCACAGACAAGACACTACTAAAACTTATGAATGTTCAGAGAAAATCAAAATGCCAATTAGCAAATGGTAGTCAGATGTAGTGTGTTCTTGCTTATTCAGGATTATAACTTCTAAAATAAATTCACATCAGTATCTTAACCACAGTGGGGGTTTTGTCACTAAATTATCCAGGAAATCTGGCAAGTCTCTGATTAACACTGACCATGTCCTGTGCCTTTGTGACAGCAGCACATCATTAGGAAAAAAAAAGTGCTGAAAGCAGTGACCACTCTCTCTTCAACAGACTGCTTATTTTTGGATACATATCACGGAAGAAAGCCTAAGCATAGTGTCCAAGCAACTGCTCACCATAGAAATGAAAATAGCAGTGGGAAAAAATACCTGAGTCTTGTGTGGTGCATACTAGGAGCCTGGCACTGCTAAACTGTGCACTCTTCTTCCAGGACTGTCTTATTTTACTTATTGGCAGGTCAGGGTGTTTCTGTTTGCTAAGAACCGGCATTGTGCTTGCCTGGACAAGTACAAACAGAATTGCTCAGCCAACACACTTACATCAAAGAGCTCGACTTGGGATGTGCTCATCACCTTCTGAAGCTCTTAGGTATGTTGTTTTTAGAATCAGACAGCTGAGAGAAAAGTTACCAAAGACACTACAAAGGAAAAAAAGAATGATAGTCTAATTTGCCCCAGATTTTACAGTATATGTCACCTGAGCAGCAACTAGCACTTCTTAGCCTTTGCATCCTTTTTTTTTTCCCTTGGAAAAGAGTAAACAACAATTAGTCTTAATATGAACAGGTATGAGATAGTCCAGTGTCAATTACTGTCTACATAAATGCATAGGAGAATAATTAGGAGAATTGGGGTATTTCAAAATTGATACCTAATCAGTAATGCTCTTTCACTTGATTTCAGACACACTAACTGTAGCTAACACATAACCCAGAAATGTCAGGCTAGACGAGGTACGCACAACAGTTCAGGTACTGATACAGCAAGGTGCTTAACACTAACTCTGAAGGATGGATCAAAATACATACAAGAAATAGAGCATCTGTATTTTCATATATTTTGTAAATGCACTGCTCAGAGTCAGCTTATATGCCTTCTCTGAAGAGCAGACCTGATGTTAGAAGCTTCTTCATACATTTTTCACTTTTTTTTTTTGCCTTCTCTATGAGTCTTGCTTACCTTGCATCCTCACTGTCATCAGCAAAAGATGAGGTATTGCCTTTCGATCCCTCCTGGAGGAGCTGCTCTAAGTGAACAGTTTGCTGGAGCTTTGCAACTCACCTATGGGGCCAGTGCAAGACAGCTCTGAGGGATAAAGCCTGCTCTGCATTAACATAGAATCACAGAATTTTTAAGGTTGGAAAAAAACCTCTACGATCATCAAGTCCAACCATTGCCCTAGCACTGCCAGGCTAACAACTAAACAAACTCCCTAAGCACCACATCTACACCTTTCTTTTTTTAACACTTCCATGGATGGTATTTCCACCACTTCCCTGGGCACCCTGTTCCAACACTTTACCACCCTTTCAGTGAAGATCTTGATTCTAATATTCAATTCAATCTACTAATAATCTCAGAATGGTCAGAGAGTGAACATGACATGTTTAAGAGTAGTTACTGAAAGAGGACTACACCAGATTTCTGCATAGTCAGAGAGCAAAAATTCTGAGGACTCCCCTTAATCTCTTCCTCCCTGCAGACTTCAAAGTCCTCCTCTACAACAAGGATCCCCCTGTTTTTCTAATTGGCAGGGTTAAACATTTTATCTGTCTCATTCTCAGAAACATTTCAGTAGTTGAGCTAAGACAGCTTCAGGCATTAGCATACTAGGGAAAATTTTAGGCAGAATGTTTCAAATTTGGCAGAATTATATGATAATGGAAAATATTTTGTAAAGCTAGGCAGCCTTAATGACAACGATGACCAGTCATGTGTCTACACTAGCAGGCAGTGCAGACCAACAGACAGAGAAATGTACAGTCAAACAGATGGAGCTGAGAACCTCATACCAAGCTACACATATACCAGGTTCTTCTGTTTCGGTTACAGTCGATTTTATAAATAAAGGTGAATCATGGCAAAGTCAATGAGGGAAGCATGAAAATTATTTTCAGTTGAAAAATACTAATAATAAATTTGACTTGAGCACAGACTTGTTCATATGATAGTATCAGACACTGACTGAATGACCCATTCCATGAAGAGAGAAACTTTGCAGACCATAAGGCTCACTGAGTTGGCAGCTAACGTTCTTGAAGTCACTGTACCTGTAAAAATCCAACCAATAAATTCCAATTTGATTCTCCGTCTTTTTTTTCTTTTTTTTCTCCCCCCCCCCCCATTTTTTTTTTTAAATTTGTCTCCTTTCCTTTTTGCTAGGATTATTGCTCAGTCTGAGCTACTCATTTAAAAGCTACTAATCCACAGAGCCCAGCTGATGCTGCCTCAGTTTAAAGTGCAAAGCAGCTCCTACCGTACATCCTGTCTGTCCCCAATATATGCTGCATGCATTGGCTTTTAGAATTAGGTGGTCACAGACTAGTTCCTCCCAAAATACTGTCTGTGAGTAACTGTCTAGAGAATACACATATGTGCTGCAGAGCCATGCTGTTAGATGTATTAAGTAGCAACCAAAACATTAGGTTTTACTTTGAACTAACATGGTGCACATTATAAAATCTCCACATGCTGGAAGAAAGAGTAATCTTCTGTGGTTTGCTCATAAATATTTATAGGATTATTCAGTCCACTGTGTAGTGGATAACCAAATGCATTCTGATGTAAACCAACCCAGCTCCTGTGTTTATATTGTCTGTTTGACAGAACACAATTACAAAACATGTTTTTCTTTTTCAAATTTCTGCTTGAGCTCCTTGGAGCACCTAGAATTTGAGCTTGGCAATGTAGGACTGTAACTGTCCAGGGACCTGGCATGTTACAGATTAGAAGTGCATGTATTCTCCAAGGACAAAACTATATACTGTATGGTTTATATTCACATAAATGTATTCTGTAAGGACAAATCAATATATTATAAATGTACATCCTATATTTTTGCTCGTGGTAGGGAATTCTATCACTGAGTAGAGCAAACCCACAAAACCAACTTAACTCTAGATTCAGAAGTACTGCATTGGCTTTTTATTACTCTATTTTATGTTCAGAATTAATTTGGCTCAGGTGTAGGATGTGAATTTCAATTTAACATATTCATAACTGGGGCAATTGGAAAGGTCTGCTGTTTCTGACAGGTGTAAACAGTCAGGCTTAGCCCTAAATATGTCTTGTCATCTTGTATTTTTTCAGGTTGTTCCCCACTATTCAGATTATTTGCTGTTGAAAGTTCTCTTTTATCAGAAAATCATAATCTGAGCCAGGAACTGAAATGCTGATTTCAGCCACAAATTAGAAACTGAAAAATAAGAGATGAAAGCAGTGGGAAAGGGAATCTGTACTATGCAGATGCACTTTCATTCTCAAGAGCGTCTGTTTCCTCAAATGAAAGGAAATGTGACAACAACAACAACAAAAAAAAAAAGGGTTTAATTCGCCATGGAAATGTGCAAAACTTTTCAAGGCAATGTCTTTGCATATGCTAAAGGCACAGATGATGTTCCATGTAAAGCATTACTTTTGTCTTTATTGTTTTGAATATGTTGGATCATAAGAGTGGATGCACTCCAACTGCCACTTCAAAGCTGTACAGATAATCCCACATGCCACTTGCTTTGTTTGCATATTTAATTTTGCTCAAGCAAAAGCCAAATCAAAGCTCATACTTTATTCTCTGAAAAACTACTGTGCAATCTTCCTCAACAGTCCAACTCTCTGAACGAGGGTAAGGTACAAGGTTTCTAACTCATTTGAGGATATTTCTATTTACTGTGTCTCTTTCCCTTATTTAACATGATAAAGTGCTTCAATTTCTCGCTGGATGGAAGTCATCAATCTCCACCATGTTCAAAAATTCTGTCTCTGTTGATCAAGCGACTCTTAATCTGTGGAGCATGTGTTGGTGTTGAAGCAGGAGCAGCCAGAGTAATATAATTGTTTCTGATGCACATGACAGTCATTGCCACTCAGTCTGCAATGTAGGTGTCAACAAAAGCAAGGTCAGACTGCCAGTCCCAGGACACTTTTGCTTTTTCTGGTCCCTGAGCCTGAAAAATGGGGCTGAGAGCAGGCAGTCTTTCCCCAGTTTCCTTATAATCCAGCTGCAGGCTTCGTTTGCTGTTGTGTTGTCTGCAGTGGCTTGTTCAAAGAAGAAAAGAAATAGCTGCAATTATAAAATTCCCTCATTCAGTGGGAAAATTCTTAGACGTGACAGGGAGCAGAGAAGACCAGTCTCTTCATCTGCCAGGTTTCCCCATCCCCTCCTTTCAGTCTTTGAATTTCTGTTCAGGCTGTAAAGGAGACACCAAAAGACACAGCCCCCATATTGGTATCTACTGCTGAAAGACTTTCATCCCCCAGAAAGAGGTTGAGGATATTAATATGAAAGCAAAACTGCTGGTTTGGAAGGGTTTATAGATCAAGAACTTTTCAATGTCATTTCTATTCAAAGCATTTCAAACAGCAAAATATATTCCAGTCAGGAGAACTCTAAGTGAATATAGATTTTTTTTTTTCTAGATGACATTATTCCCTCATGTGACTTGATACACAGTTAGATATGCAGTTAGAAACAAATATATCACGGTGATATTCCTTTGGTCTTTCATGAAATCAGGCACCTGACATAGCAAATGTGTGAATGTATTCCTTCTCACCAGAGGGAATACACCTTTCATTCCCTCTGTAAAACCCTACAAAGCACTGAGTGTCTAGAAACACACTATTTATTGCAATGAGTGCCCTAGATTCAATAAAGCTGTTAGGCAATATGCGAGAATCCTGGAGACTGAAAGGTCTAGGTAATCTTCTCCTTATTCACTTATTTACTGTATAAATTCATTATCAATGAGAACTAAGGGACTTATTTTTCACTTGCATCAGCTTTACAAGTGTATATTTCCATTTATTTGACTATAATTATTTCTGGTGAAAATGGTGGTGTGTTTTAGTGGTGTTAGTTTACAATATTTTAATAAAAATGCATGACTCTCCTATGAAAAAGAAAAATCTATCAGCTATTTTCAAGCAGCACCTCTGGACTGAAACTAACAGACCAAAGGAGAAAACACCAGTGGCTTAAATATATCCTTCGCCAGAGGTATGAGAATCTGCCAATCTCACATCATGAAAAAACAAGCACCTGAGAGAATTCAATGTTATTTATTTGTTTTGTCTACAGACCTCCTATGGAGGCCCATCTCCATTGTCCGTGGACAAAATCCACAAATTAGTAGTAAGAAGAATTTCTGAAAGGCTTGAAACCAAAAGCAAACACCTGTCTCTGTCAGGCATTCTATTACAAAAGTAAATTGGACACCCTCCATGTTTGGTATAGGAGCTGAAGAGTTTGTATGAAATTATGGGCGTTGTACCACTCCTGTGAAATCGAGTACATATACTCAGGAATTCCTAGAGGTGAAATATGAATTCCTGTTAATGGGGGGCTGGGCACTGGAACAGGCTCCCCAGGGAAGCATCAAGCCTGACAGAGTTCCAGAAGCATCTGAAAATGCTTTTGGGTGCATGATGTAATTCTTGGGGTGGTCCTGTGCAGGGCCAGTAGTTGGACTCAATGTTCCTTGTAGGACCCTTCCAACTCAGCGTAATTCATTATTCTGTGATTCTATGCAAAATGTGATGCTAATGTTCTCACCCAATGGGTAATAGATGATGCTCAAACTCATTTTCTGGCCCTGTTGGGTTCTTCGGTCCAGACAGGGCTATTGAAATTCTGCAATGTACACAGAGTGTGTTGGAAACAGGTGGATATCCTGCTAATAACTATGACTAATACAGAAAGCAGAGCATTGGAGGGGAATGGTGAACTGTTCTTTTTAGGACTTTCATAATCCATTTTAGCTGACTGGGGAAAA
Organism: Acropternis orthonyx; assembly: GCA_035583155.1. Taxonomy (NCBI): domain Eukaryota; kingdom Metazoa; phylum Chordata; class Aves; order Passeriformes; family Rhinocryptidae; genus Acropternis; species Acropternis orthonyx. The sequence continues at coordinate 116,823,490 of JAWWEU010000081.1, read as the reverse complement.
ATGAGCAGAATGAATATATTCTGAAGTCTTTTGTGTTGTGTTTTCCATGGTTAGAAAAAGTAGACAAACTCTGGTTCAACAAGGCCTGATTAAGGTTCCATCTTTAAATAATTTTGTAGGATTTGCACTAGAAAAAAAAAAGTTAATGCTGAAAAGAATATTGTAACAGGAAAATTTCTCAAGAAAGTCACTAAATTTGATAATTATACCTATTTTCAGCTGGAAGGACCTGTCCCAGATTTCATGTTGATAAATTATTGTATTGTACCAATTATTAAAGCTGGGTAGCATGAGACAGATATGGTCCCTATTACCAGTGGACAACATGATGGCACAGACAATGAGACTCTCTCTCTTGAAGACTGAAATGTGTTTAAATGGCGTGCCGTTTGGGCCCACAAATGAGCATGCTCTAAAAATAACAAATGAAGAACAGAGAATTTTCTTTTTCCTTTATAGTTTGATTTTGGTCAAGAATCAAATTGATGATTCATTTTCTGCTCATATGGACACTAAACTCACTGCCCTGCAGAACAAAGATGCAAAGCTTGCAGTCCAGTTGTGTTCCAGGCTCATCTCCTCTGTGAGCTGGTTCAGGGAGAGCATCTTCATGTGAGGTTATTGATATAATCAAGGTCCCAGGAAGAGAAAGAGGGGAAGAAGGAATAATGGAATGCTTGGGTCTTTCCAGTTCATTCCTGATTGCCCAAGTAAAAATTCAGTATTCAGGGAGGAAGAACTTGTCAATCCCTGGCCATTGGTGATTAAGATCTACCAAGAAGATGAAATTTGCAAGAAAAGCCTCCAGACAAAGAAGAGGATATTTCAGATACCCACAGGATTTCACTCTTGAAATTTTTTTTCTGGAAATCAGCATATGACTTAAATAAATATTCAAACTATCTGGTTTAAGTGACCAGACTGTAACTTTGGTTTTCTATGTTGATCCTTATGTTTTAATTTATTATTATTAAAATATATATATATATAATTAAAATATAATATTTTCCTATTATGCATGTATGTGTGTGAAGATATCAGGTACATTATAAATTAATAAACAAGATAAAAATAAATAAACCACAGGTAAAAATGGAAATGATCATGTTCTTTTAAGAGGCTGTTTAATTACCTACCACTTTTTACTGTCATTCACAATGATTAACAATTAATCTACATAACATTAATTTACATAGGAGGTAATGGAAAATTTAGCTAGGGAAGTTCCACATCACAAAGAATAACTTTTTGAAAAATCTTTACTTATAGCATAGATTCAGACAGATCTAGTAGATGTCTTCTGCAACATCTGATTTATTTAAATATCATTTTCAGACTAACCAGAATTATGGAGCAACACCATTATTCATAATTTTTGTCTTTCCATGTGAAAACTGTTTCAACTGAAACCTTCTACATGGATGAAAAGATATTAAATTTGCTTTCCAGGCCTCTGCTTCAAGATGATTTTGTCCTTTCAGAATAGTTACTGACACCAGATAAGAACTTACAAATTGAAAATAATTCACATCAGTCTCCATTTCATGAGTACTAGCAACCTTACCTATTCAGATCACAATCAAACCACAGCAAAGAAATGCCCCAAGCATCCATTTCACTCAATCTATTCTGAACCTTCAGAGAACACAAAAATCCTTATAGATACTTATTCCTAGCCAAAACTTCAAACCCTATCCTTCTCATCTGTGTTTCTTGGTTTTCTTTCCATGACACAAGACTCACTTTTTTATTGTACAAAAGAGTATTAAAAGGGAAGTGTATTAGGCAAGCTTGACAACCTGAAAAATTCAAACTGAAAAGAAGGCAAATTCATCAGCTAACTCTATGTAAATTACTACTGTGATATTGTAAAGCGTCACTTCTTAGATACTTACCAACATTAATCTTGACTGCACTCATGTGTAAACTTTTTATGAGTGTCTCTTGATATATTGCAGTGTCATCCAAACTCTGCCCTCTGGTACCTTGTGTGAAGGAGTCTTGTGGGCTATAATCCTTTTCCATTTTCCTTCCTCCCCTGTGGAGCCACGCACAGACCCAATCTGTGAATGAAGAGTGCTGTGGCAGCCATCTCCTCTGGCACACACTGAAGTAGCAGAAGCTCAGTGCCTTTCTCTATACAATATGTCAGAGGATTTTGAATGAACGGGCTGTTTCCATGGCCAGCACCTTCTATGGGAGAGCTGATAGGAGCTAAGTGAGTATTTATGGCAAAGGATGGAACTGGTCCTTAATGCATGCATCATGCTCAGTTTTCAAACCTGTCACCTACACAGGTGCCAGGAAAGCCCATCCTGTGCTAGACCTCACACCTGCTGGTGGGATTCCCCACTCTGCTTTGAAGTATATAAAGAGAAAAATAACATTTTTCCATACTTCCTACAATACTAACTAGTCAACAAAGAACAATAAAAAAAAATCTAGCAGATTTATTAGAGAATTCGGGCTAGAAGCATTAGCTGCAAAATCTATGAAGGCAGCATTTACAGAACGCAATGCAGGGCTTTTAAAACTTTCTTTACACTACTACCTTTCTATATCAAAATATATTTTCCCAGAAAACCTTGCCTGTCTCTCTGTGAGTAGTTCTGAGGGTAGCATATATGCGTGTTGACTTCCTTCCTTGGTGAAAATCAAACCATACTCTCAAACCTTAAGAAGTATAAGTTGTTTCACTGCTTGTTTAGTGAAATCCCTGCTCTGGATTCTCGTGTTTCCCTAGGACAAAACAGAGAGCATTGCAAATCATCAGGGACCACAGCTGAGAGAAAAGAATTCTTCTTTCTGTAGTCAGGTCACATTCAGGCAACAAATTTTAATGGAAGAGCTAGGCTGTGGACTCAGTACATGATTAAAAGAAAAATGTCCTGTCATTGCAAGCTCACACAGAGATGGATTTTAATCAGTGAATATTTTTCCCCTAGATAAGAAAGCCTGGGCACATGGGTGTCAACTACAGTATGCAGAAAGAATCATTCTGATGAGTATGAGCGAGCACAGGCCTGTTACTGTTAGGTTCAGCGAGACTGCAGTGGAAGGCTCACCTCTGCTTTGCCTGTCCTTTACACTACACACGCAGAGCAAGGAATCAAATAATCCTAGTAAAACACCTTTTCAGTACTTAAAAGCAGATCTTCATGTAAAAATCCATTAGAGAACCATGTTTTTTGGAAATAACATGCACCAAAGTCAAGCCTATTCAATCAACATGTGAACTCAGCCTAGAGAAGGAGTTTATTTCCTTGGTTAGTTTACCAACTTTGCAGCTGGAGCAGACCTGATGCAGCACACTGCTGGCAATGCAGCAAAGCTTTGCACTGAATTGCAGCTTGGCAAAATGGTACAAATTTGATTCCACCTTCCGAGCAAACTATCATGCATCGATTGCCACAGAGGCTGCTGGAAGCTCATGAATGTGCTGAGAAACTTGAAGACAAATATTCTAAGGAGCAATGTGTTCTGGCTTTCTGAATTTCCAGTATCTTTGGTGTCCCAGTAGCCTATCAAACTATTAATGGCTTCCAACAATATAATCAATAAAATATTCCTAAAGTTCAAGACAAATATTGCTTCCACTTTTCTTAATGAAAAATGTTGGATTTCCATGTTTTCTAAAAAAATGTTTTGGTTCATAACCTTTGTTACACTTTCCACTTTATTCTCTTATAATTTCCAATTTCCGAGTGTAACATTCAGCATTCTGCTCAGCCCTAAGACAGCATGAAGGCACACAAGTTTGCTGAGGAACTTTAACCTGTCTTTACCTCTTCCACCAACTCTCCTGCTTATTTGCAGAGACGCTGCCTTGTATTGGAATCTGCGATCACCAAGTTTACTGGGCAGTTGCAGTTCCCTGCTCAGTGCTAGTTCTGGCTAACTTGAGAACATTGGAAATGATACTGATTGAACGTATATATATGAGAACTGCACTAATTAAGTTGCAGACATATAGTCTATTACCCTGTTGCTGCCATGGGATTGGTAATTTTGGGGAAAAATTGAAGGATGAAAAAACCCAAATATTTTCCAAATCTCCCATTTATCTCCAGTGTTTCAGCATAGTTTGCACCGAAATATTAATGAGCTCCATAAAAATTCCATTAAGCAATCAAGTTTTATTTTTCCTGTAAATATAAAAGTATTTCAGAATAGCTGCCCAGAATTTCATTAACATTTTTGTACAATAAAAAAATTGTCATAGTAATTTTCACGTAAAGAGGAAAACAACTCCATATCATGTACTCCAAAATGCCTAGAACAATTAAGTTCTCGTATAGATTAACTGATAAGGCAAAGGCACTACCACATTGCTAATGCTTGAACTGTTGTCTGCTATCCACTCACCCTTAGCCAGCTCTGCTGCAGAAGTTGCCTCTTTTTCACAAATTCATATAATAACAGTAATGAATAAATGAGCACACAAATAGCTATAATATCAGTGATTTCAGTTCCTTTTAAATGAGCTGCTTGTAAAAGCAAATGTCCTTGGACCAACAACTGAGACGGAAAACCACAGATTTATCTTGATCTCGTTTCACATAGTTGCTTTATTGACCCAGATTGGTAATTAGACAAATATACTTGTATATTTTATGACCTACGCACTACTATGAATAATGAGGTTTAACCAAATCCAACAAGAAAGGACAAGACCATTTCTAGAAGGTTGGTGCACATACAGTCTCTCACTACTTTTGTTTCTCTTGGTTATATTTTTTTAACACTGAAGGCTTGTTTACTGACAAAGGCGAAGTGGATTGTATGCATCCCTAAACCACTACTATAAACAGAGGAGGAATTGCACAAGGCATAGACTATGATACAAATACCATGACACAACTAGTACAAAGCATTGGATGTAATTTAAAAAGCCATAGGTTTGCATAAACCTCTGTAGCCTCTCTGCAGTCTGTCCCAGAGACTGAGACCTCCTCTGCAACATTGTTCAGGCTGAAAAAGTTCTGATTTTCAATAATCTGGTGATCACACTAAACTTACTAATAGATCTATGAGAAGCTAACAGCTCACCCTAACTGTCTATTCACATGGCCAAGAGACAAGTATTGGCTATTTTTGGTTTTATTGTTGTGATGATGATGATGATTTTGATGATGATGGTGATATAGAACAGGCATATCTTTCATACTGTCTTTTTGAGAAATATTGAACTTCAGCTCTGCAGACAATGCAAAGTTAATTTTCCATGCCACTTGTGCAATTGCTTATTATGGGAAAGAAGATGTTAAGTGTTTCCTAAATAAAAAAGATGAAAAAGTGCAAACTAAAATTCAAGAAAAGATGTATTACCTTCAGGATAACTATATTTTACTAATGTAAAATATATTTTACCATTCTTGTAGCCCTTAACTCTCAATTAACTCATGCTTTTCTATCACATGCTGATGCTGACCAGTTTTTTTAATCAATCACATGTCACTTGAGGAAATGGAAAGGATCCTGCCTGAGTACTGGTGTCAGCCCCTACAGGGATTTTCTTTGGAGAGCAACATATATGATATGCTTCCTAGCATCCTTTCTGTCCAATTATAAAAATAACAAGGCCATAACTAATGGGAAAAAAGGGGCTGCTGCAGTGCCCTGGAGGAGCCACATTATATATTGATATCATTAGCCCTTTTGTTACATTTAGATGAATATGAACCAAACTGCAGCTCTGGCTGTCTGAAGGGAGGGGCAAAAGCTGTTTTGCAACCTCTTTCAGAGGAATTCCTGGAGCTTTTCCAATGGCATAGAGAAGGTAAAATTAATATTGGGGATAGAGGAAGAGCCATCCAAATCAACCCAAAAAGGATTCCAACTTACGGGTCAATAGTAAAAGCTTGGTTAATGACCTGAAATGCATTAAGTCATTTCAGCACTGCCCATGATTTTAGTCTCTATATAGCTCAGTAGTCACAGTGTTTCCCTTGATTAATTATTTACACGAGACTCACAACCTCCATTTTAATGTCTATTGTACTAAATAAGGTTTTTAATTAAGTTCTATTTTTCTCTGATGAAAAAACATTAAGTCTACCAAATGTCATAATTTATTTTCATATCAAGTAATCAATATTTGGCAGATTTTTTGAAGACAGCAGGGCAGAAATAATTCCCAAAGTAAAACAATTGTATGGAGTCAGTGTGAAGCACTGATTGGTGACAGATATTCAGAAATTAAGTCAAATCATTGTCTATCAATTCTTATGGAACTGATGCTTGTATACTCTGGAGAGAAAAACAAAGATTTAAGACATAAGAGAACTAAGATCTGTTCGGAAAAAATAAGAGGAATAGAGTCCTCAGAAACAAAAGGAAGCAATGATTTTTGTGACACTGATGATTGTATTAATATGAATTATAAAAACAATAATGAAAATTCTAACTATTTGGAATCATTGTAGCTGATTACTTAAAACAGAAGAACCTGCAAATGCACGGATGACAAGTCTAAGAATACTATTAACAATAGTCTAAGAATACTAATGATTAGATTTTTAAAAGCATTCAGCATCAATTTACATCAATAATTATGAATATTTTGGACAGGTAAGAGCCATTTTTACAGAAAATGAGGCAAGAGTTAGAAATATAAGTTTTTGGTTTTGTTTTTGTTTTTTTTTTTTTGTTTTGTTTTTTGTTTTTTGTTTGTTTGTTTTTGTTTTGTTTTGTTTTGTTTTGTTTTAGCATAGTATGCCTCATGAAATTCAACAAGGGGAAGTGCAAAATCCTGCACCTTGGGAAGAACAACTCTGTATACTGAAATATGGTGGGGGCCACCTGGTTGGAAAGCAGATTGGTGAAAAGAAAGACTTCGGGATTGTAGTGAACATTAGTTTGAATATGTGTCAGCAATGTGTCCTTGCCTCAAAGAAGGCAAATGATATCCTGGGCTGCATTAGGCAAAGCAATGCCAGCAGACAAAGGGTAGTGTTCCTGCCCCTCTGCTCAGCACTGGTGAGGCCACACCTGCAGTGTTGGGTCCAGGTCTTGAATGGAGGGTGTAATGAGGATGGAGCCAGGCTGTTCTCAGTCCCAGTGCCAGGACTAGAGACAATGAGCACAAACTGAAACACTGAAGTTTCCATCTGGACATCCAAACCCACTTTTTCAGTGGGAGAGTTATCAAACCCTGGCACAGGTTGTCCAAAGAGATTGTGGAGTCTCTCTCCTTAGAGATATTCAAAAGCTGTTTTGACACAGTCCTGGGAAGACTGCTCTAGTTTGACTCACTTGAGTGCGAGATCAGACAACTCTCAGAGGTCCCTTCCCACCTGAACCCTCCTGTGGTATTTTGTGATACAGAGGTTGCAATTTTTCTACTAGTGGTAGACATGTCACTGAGCATTCAGACACAAAGCTGCTTTAGAAGCCTGTGGCCTCCTTGCGGAAAGTGTACAACATTTATAAATTTGTGAGTTGAAATAAGCACTGGGAAGACATCTTCTCAGGGCATGTAGTTTAGTAGATATATTTTATATGCTCTTGTTGTCTAATACAAACCCTGGAAGACAGTGACCAGTTACACACAGTTTTGTCATCTTTTGCATGCAGAATCATAGACTCATGGTTACAAAGCCATTCTCCTCCAACTACTACACAGTGATGCAAGCTGCCTCTACACTGTCACACTGCTATATCCATACCAGATATATTCCTGTACCAGTGTGAGTGCAACCAATACTGAATGAAGACCAAATTCTTTATCCTAAAACTCTTCAATGATTTTGCCTTAATGGTCTCTACCAGAGAAGGAGTTTCTGACAAAAACCACGATCAGCAGCTCTGTTACTTTTGCTACCATCTTCACCATTTAAGCAAAAGACAGAACTTTCTTGAGAGCCTGAATTAGGCCAAATAGAAATTAAATTAATTCCCATGATAAATAAACAATATCTCAGTCCTTGCAGACTTGTACCTCCAGTTCAAGGTGTTTTCAGCTCTGAATTCTGTTTGCACATCAAGAGGGTACATGTCCAAGAGCCAAAGAACATTCAGAAACAGCTCAGAAACTAAATCCTTATCCACACAGTCTAGCTACATGTCCCATTCTTCATCTGGGAAGAAATGAAAGAACAATAAACACAAGAGAGATATAAGTCCCTTATTGCAGGGCTAGAGGTGCTCACACATTCCCCCATTAGGATCGTAAAAGAGCTTAATAGAACAGAATGCCCCTGTATGGAAACCCAACACCATCTCTATAATGTCATAAACATCACTGTAAAAACTTGATGTCATGTGAAAACATATCTTTCTCTACCATGTCAAAAAGGTAATGGACAAGTTTCTCTGACACAGATTTAAAAAAAATAATATGCTCTTCTACATCCCTGTAGGTAAATAGGCCATCTAACTACTTCCTGCCAGCTCCTGCCTCAGTCCACCCTGAGGAACAAATTTGTGGCTAGACATTTGCCTCCTATGGCTGCATCAATAGGAGGGAACTCCTGCATGCCTGGGAGCATTCTTGTTACTGGCACCACACATGAGAGAGGTTGGACTGCTCTAGCCACCACTCTCACAGTTCTCAGGCACAGTTTTAGTCAGGTGAACAATCCCAGAGATTACTCCCACTGGATGGCTTGAAAGCATCATCATGTTTTGGAGGCTGAGACCATCAGCAGAAATGTGAGTTGTTCTGAGCCTGTTTGCCTCAATATCCAGTTCCCTTGAATGCCGCATTTATGTGTACAGATGAAGTCTATCTATCTTGCAGAAGTTTCATGCAGACTCCCAGTGACCACAGAATCCAGTTCCAAATTTGGCTGCCAGCAGTGTTTTTTCTTATACTTGTGATACTACAACTTCATTATATTCTGTAGAAAGTAATATAGTTTTCAGGCTATATTTTGTGCTTGGTAGTGTATGTGATAAGCTATTCCCCAGCGATAACGTTACCTTAGACAGATATTCTCACTGCTTTTTATTTCATTATTGAAAAATTCAATGCTCTTAATCTCTCTATATCATTTCTTTGTCTGGATTTATAGTGTAGAGGAAACCAGGTGACTCACTGAAAGAGGTGTTTTTTTTTTTTTTGGTAACTGTTCCTCACCTATAATGGCTCCTGGCCCAGAAGCAGTATAGTTGAGTCAGTTTGTTGCTCTGCCAAAATTTATTCATTTTGCTTTTTCAGCACTGATGTAGTTATACAGCTGCTAATTCCAGAGCTACCTCAGTGAACCCTGGCCTGGGAGGTCTCTGCTTCACAGTGTAGTTGTGGACAAGTTCACTGTCATATTAGGCTCTGGGTCTAATGCAAAACTCTCTGCAATCCCTCGGAGAATTTTTAAAGCTCAGGCTATCGAAGTCAGTGTCTAACTGGCATTTAACACTCTCAGTGTACATTATCTGTTTTCAAATAACAACAAAAATTGCATGAAGAGTCTTTCTGAAAGATACTGAGGTGTCACTATTTTGACTATATTATTAATCAGTTCTCTGAAAACTGAAGTTTTGGTAATGACGATCTGCATTGCATTTTAAAGGTGTTGTGCAGAAGAATTTATTCATCAGAATGGGATGTACTATGCCCTGCATTCAAACACATTATTTAAATATCATTGTTCTTTACTATGAATTGCATCCTATTGTCTCATACCTCTCTTGGTTCTCCCACAATTTGAAGAAATGTTTAACATCTTCAGCTTCTGATCACTTGAATAGCCACCCAGAATCAGGATGTGATACAAAGTTACTGTTCCACCAATGAAAGTTTTTTTTAGAAACTATAAAGCACATACAAAAAGAGCTTTACTGTGTTAGAATTAAATAAATGAATGTCAAGCCTATTCCCTGAAGCAGGGTCTAATGTAGTCACAGCTGCAGCATTCTGTGCATATAAAAATCTTTATACCAGTTATAAAAAAAATAAAAAAAAAGTCACCTTTCAAAATGATACTAGTGAGTTATATATCTCGACAGGTATCCAATATTTACCCCTGGAGGGATTTCTTCTTATAGAGGCTCTAATTCCCTACCAAATGGAAGTGTTCACATTCCCAGTCATTTGGACAAGGGTTAGCATGATAAAATGATTTGTTATGCCAGTAAAGGTTTTTGTTACACTGTAAAATGGTTTGTTACACGACTATTGCTACATAAAAATGTTATGAAAATTAAGTAGGTTGTAAGGTCCAAAAAGGAATAGGCTGCTTTTGGGACTAGCTACTAGGAAAAGGAAAAAAGGATGATCTTATCTGCAATACTTCAGTACTTTGAAAAGACAACTAAATGACCTTTTAATTACAATTGATATTGGTACCCCAATCAGGAACGCAGTTAGGCATCCAAATGGATGGGAACTTCCTCAGGTCAACAATACTCAGAAAATGGGAGGAAATGGCAATAAATTTGTTAATCTAGGTGGTGACTTCTGTCCTGTGTGACAGCAAATGCAACAAGCCTAAATTACAATTTCGAATAGAAACTGAAGTACAGACTCATGGTAAGTTAATCATAACGTGTCACAGATGGGATGGTAAGATAGCAAAACTGAAGGAAAACCTTCCTTTGCATATGGTATTTTAATTTTAACATTGTGTATATCAATCAAACCAGTATCTGAAACTGGCAACTATATAATTCACAATCATGCCTTAAAAATTCCTGGTATATTTTGAATTTGCAATGAATTGTATCCAAAATGGCAATCAGTCACTCCTTCAGAAAGGGAAGGCCAGTTACATGTTTTGCCTTATAATTATTACATAATTTATATTGGTGTTTTTAAAATTTTCATATTTCTCTTAGTTTGTATAAGTTAATAATTTTATTCTGTTATTATAATATCAATATTTGTGTTCCTTTCATTTGACCACATCTGTACTGCACTATTCATTGCAGAAGAAAATAGTTCCTGATTTCAACAACCAGCTGTATTTCCACGGAACACTAAATTTGTTAATAATCACAAAAATGCTAGAAAAAATTTAACATAGTATATCCTTTCTTATAGAAGTGAGGGAATATTTAAAATATTTATGTTCTCCTTTTAAACTAACCACACTTCAGTTTTCCTTTTACAGGCTCACTGATGTGGAGTGAACACTGCATTGCAAGGGACATTTGCTGCAAATGAGGAACTCATGGCAGAAGCAACCTGCAGGCCCCCACAAAAGTAAGGAAGGTGCATTCAGTTAAACTTTACAGATATAGTGCGCAAAAGTCTTCTGGAAGACCTGCTTTCACAGAAACGCTGTGATTTATGTTGGCATACATAGGGCTGGGTCACAAGAGAAGCAGTTTTATCTTCACTGGAAAATATCCTGACTAAAAAGTCTTTCCTGCCTGACTGAAGGACAGCCAGGAGAAGGCTTTGTGTAGGTGCTTGTGATGTCACTGATGCCTAAGAAACTGATAGACCAGGGGCAGGCACACTCTTGTGTAGGTGCACATGATGTTAGTGATGTGCAAACTAAGTGCACTACTCAGACCTGGATTTTCAAGTGGAAGTTCATTAATCACAGATGTACAAGTTTATCTGATTAAAAGTAGTGGCAAGAAAAAAGCACCTGACACCTTAAAAAAGGCATTTAGTACTGCAGAGAAACTATCTTGAACTTTCAGACAGTCAGACAGGATGACAGACTTTAGCATATACACTGATTTTTTTTTCTTTTAAAGGAGACATATCTTTACCTTGAAAAAAATGTAAAAATTAAGATTTGAAAATAATTTTAAACTAATGATTGAGATTTATTCTGAAGATTCTTTTTTTAATTTGCAAGCTGTAGTATTTACCAGTCAGTTAGTAAAACAGCTTGAAGCACTAAACAGACCAGGAGTATCTATCCTTTCTGATTGCTCAGATGAGGTAGCTCACCTGACTAGTAGGTGTGGACTTCAGACTGCACCTCCTCTCCCACTGTCTGCCAAGTACTTGTGGCCATGGTTAGGACAAGCATTCATGTTCTCAGTTCACAGGCATTTTTGTTCTCAAAACAGGGTGATGATCCTATGTGCAATCACTTGGGATCAGGCAGTCACAAGGTACTACATAAAGTTACGTAATGAAAGAGCTACCACTTCCAGATCACACACAGCTCATGCCAGACAACTTGTTAATCGCAAGCAGAAAACAGATTGAGGAAAGACTGTGGCCAAGATTAGGCTGTTGTCTCCAAAGCAACATATCCAAACCCAGCACGTCCCTGCACTGCTATAAAAAGGCTTTTTTATAACAACATTTTTCATTGCATTTTTTTGTCTAGTATTGCAACAAATGTGGACCATGGAGGCAGAGTATTCTGATAACACAGAGTTCCAGGCAAGAACAAATAACATGGTTAAATATGAATGCGTACTTTAATTCCTAATACTTCTCTGACCTTTCTCAAGTATTACTTCATATATCACTTTGGGAAGAAACTTAGCATTGTATCATGTAAGATATATTTACATTCAGGACTGAATAAATGCCATCATTGTGAACTTCAGAAGGGTTTAGTTAAATTAATTTCGGGCAAGTCTGCTCTCCTTTGCAGTACATGTCTTAATGAATGAGAACCAAGAACTCCAGTTAATTTTCACCTGTCCCAGCAGAGGCAAGAATGGGGATTATAACTGCACAGAGCTTTAAGAGATATGGGGAAAGAAAAGAGCAGTGCACATGTTAATAACATGTATATAATGCTCTAATTCAAAATACAATCAAAAATCTGTACTGCTATACATCAGCTACTACATGCCCCTTTCAGGACATGCAACAGCAGCAGGCTGCACGTGAAAGGACTGACAGAATTCCTGTACAAAAAGGAAGATGAACTTACAGAGAGGAGTATTTGAATAGCACTGTGAATGACCTCTAGGTACTGGAAATCAATGATGCAGCCTGTCACGGAGACGTAGGAGTAATCCTCTAGGATGCCAGGGGCAGATGGACGAACGACCCTTCGTATGCAACCAGGTCCGTGTTCCCGCCACCAAGAGCGGTGCATTGAGATGTTAAAGGTCATGAGATCCGTTTCCTAGGAGAGTGAGGGAAAAAGTGTGAAAACCACTGAGCTTATTTACTTTATTTAAGGAAAAGCAAGGGGAAATAAGAGATCTTTTCAATTATTACAAGGACAATGGGATAACTAACTTGCCTTAAACCTCATCCCAGTAATTTTAACATGAAAGTAGAATATTAAAGTGGAGAGAGGAAATTGCAAACATACATTGATTATATTGCAATTGCACACAGGAGTTTCTGCCAAGCAGAAGAGCCGTCATACCAGCTACTGTACAAAACACAGTGCATAATGGTCTGTGTCCCCATGGACTTACAGCCTGAAAGACAATTTGCTGGTACTTGATTAGAATGTCACTTAAGAACTAATTTTTTATTTTTTTTTTTTAACAGACAATAGAGACAGTTTTACTCCATGGTACTGGAGACAATCTAAATCAAACTGCCACCATATTTATTTAAAATATTACCTATAAATAGTAGTTACTGTTTCAAGTAGAACTACAGGCAGCCAAGGCTGGTGCAGTTACCAAAGATGCAAATGAAAAGATGTCTCCAGTCAGGCACCCCCTCTCTTTTCTTCCCTCTGCCCTTCATCCAGATTACCATCTTCTCAGTTTAGTGAAGAAATCTTTTTCTGGGAACTGGCCTGGGTTTAAAATAAAGGCACTAACTTTTCTTCACTCAAATCATCTTCCTGATTAGATATTAAATCTACTCTAATGGGTATTGGCTGCACTGTAACCCACATAGGATGAGTAATGTCTGTGCATTTTAGTAAACATCATCCCACTTCCACTTGGAGCAGTGAAAATGGCAAACATACTAGTGTACTAAAGATTCTCTAACAGCTTGTCTATGAAATACAAACAGGAAAATTCATTTGAATTAACAAGAAATATAGGTTTTTAGGTCACGCTTAAGCAAAATACACTGAATTTGAATGGATGCCATTTAAATTAAAAACAACAACAACCACAAGAAAAAGAAAACAACAAAAAACCAAAACTCCTCACTGGAGATAAATGAGTTATAGTGATAATTAAATAATTAATTCAGATCTATGTTTTCGATTCTCAACTCCAAGGTAGCTGAAAAAAATGTGTGTAAAATTGTCATCCAGATGACCCCAAAATGCCCCTGACTCACATACATGCCCTTACACACTGCCATGACACTGCTTTGTCCTTTGAATCCCACTCCAAAACTCTGTCCTGTCAATGTGTGACCATTTACTTTCACTCTGACCAAAGGGCTACTTGGTGCAGATTCCACTTGGAGAAGTAGTCCTTTTGTTATTCTCCTCTGTTAATTGCCTCTAATGCCTCACGAAAAAAATTAACAGGGGCATTACCTCCTGCCAATGTATGTTACTGCTACACAGCAGTAAGAAATGTGCCTTTGTGATCTGCTGTTTTGCTCTCCATAAGTTCTTTACCCTTTAAATGCAGACTTGCTTGAACATGATTTCCAGCTGATGAGGCATTTGTCTTCTGACTTTGCATGTCATTCCTTGATACTAGTTTAGAAAATTTTCAGCTTCAACTTGAGAACAACTTTTGAAATCAGAAGCTGACAGACAACTCGGTTTAATGAAAACATAATTGTAAATAGTCGCAGGAAACAACTGAGGCTTTATTTGTACAACAATGCCAGAGATTGCAGTGTTATCAAGTGCTTTTAACAATTGTCAACCCTAAGAAATGCCAGTTGTCAAGTCGCACACACATATTCACTCTCATGTATTTCAGTAGCTCTTTGTTGAATAGGAATATGGATTAATGGGTTAGTGTATATGAGGTATTGGGAAGTAATGCTTTGTTATCACAACTGTCAGAATAAATTGTGATGTCCATGGTGTTGGTGTCACAGCTTTCTTTGCTCTTGAGATTTTTTTTGTAACCATTTTTTTTTCTTTCAAGTTTTAATATTAAACCCTATTTCAGTGGTTTTTGCTTGGCTACTTCACAGCCAATGACACCAAAAAATGACAAATTTCCACAAAGAAACAGCTTCACAAATGTTGCTGACACATTTAAAATGTAAGAATTTGTCATGTGATTACTACAAACACCTCATGAATAAAATCTTTCATTTCTGCAATACTGTTATGTTTGGCTCTTGGAGTGATTAAAAAAAATTGCTGAACTTGATGGGTATATCTAAAGATGTTAACTAGATGGTAATGTTCATATTTCAAGGCTGCTGGATTCAGGTAAAAAGGAAACACCAAAAAAACAAAAGAGATGTCATCACAGTACTTTCTGCTTTTTAAAAAATAAATTATTGTTCAGAAGTTACTGATAAAGGCTGTAAGAAGAGATTTTCATGATGACTTTTCACTGTGTGTATTACATTCTGAGCTCTCAAAGCAGGTAAAAGCAGATAATGATGGCCCAGCAAAGATCAGTTTTAGAAATGCAAACAAAACCACCTGGCACATTACCTTGACCTCTAAAATATCACTTCACAAAATGGCACCCATAAGCTGTTCAGGCTGATAAATGTTAAGCTGCCAATCAATAAAAGAAAGCCTGACCGAAAAAAAAACAAATCTTTTTTTTTTTTTTTTGGCTGCTGAAAGATACTCCTCTCTAACTACTTTGAGATTCTTAATCCATAAAGTGAGTCAAATGCATCAGGCATTAAAATAATTAACCTGGGTCTTTACAGTAATTTACCAATGTATAGAAAATTCAAGACTTTTTGATGGGGTGTACAGGTTTTAAATATCAATGAACTTCTGAGAGTATTCCAGTATTTGTGAATTCACAGCTTGGAAACCCTGAGCATGGTGGAAGAGCTGCTGCCCAAGCAGCTTATTTTCAGTTGGTGTTTAATGAAAGGTAAGAATTCTTTCAGAAAGTACAAGCAGATGCTTGAAGTTTTTCAATAGAACATTTACTGTCTTTCAATGTCACAAGAACACATTAAGCAAATATGCATAAAACGTTTAATCTCCAGCAGGTGACATAATGCAAGCTACTTATTAGAAAAAAAATTATGCTTCTTCATAGCAAGAGAGTCAATTTCAGCCTCTGTACAAGAGAAACCAAGTAGTCTTTCTGACTAATCCAGTTGGGATTCATTTAACAATTGAAATTTCAATCATGGATGGAAAATTGCTGCCTTATGAGCATATATCTTGACTTTAATTCCATACATCATCAGGTAAGCTATACCTTCTCAGCTGGTAACCTCTCAGACAGGTGCCATAAACAAAGAGGGGGCAGACCACAGACCACAGGACTTCCAGGAAAACCATGTGGAACTTAAGGAGGTGATACAGGGACATGGAAGTCTTGTTTCCTATTCCTCCCTTTTTTCAGCCAGCACTAAAGCAATACTCCCATCTCTGCTAAGTTCACTCCTGACTGTAGGATCAGCCCTGTAATCACATTTCTACTAATGTAGAGTCCCACTTAACTGTCTATGGCTTTTTAAGCTTTTAAACTACGTATAGGATTTGTGTTGGCTGTCATCCCAAGGATTAATTTTGATCATTATTGGAAATCATTGCCATGGCAGGTACTTTCTCTTAGGTGAGATGTAATCCCTGTAAATCCTAGCAATACTGCTTCTAAGTGCTTGGAGATAATGTTTAATTTCATCATTTCTGCTTATTTTCAACATTTGGTTTCAAGTGGACATTTTCTATTGGGCAGGACTTTGAGCAACCTGATCTAGTAAAAGATGTCCCCATCCATGGCAGGGAGGTGGCCTACACGATCTTCGAAGGTCCCTTCTGACCCAGATGATTCTGTTATCTTTTGCTTCCTGTTTTAGGTGGTGAATCTGGATAAATTTCAACAGATCTTAGCATAATATAGTGTATTTCAAAACTAAAGACCAAGAAGAAGGGTGATGTTCCATTTATTTGTGTATACTTTATGCACACTGTCTATAACAACAACATAAGAAATTAATGAGAAATTAAGACTAACTAAAATCACCAGCTGTAATGACAAAAAAAAAAAAAAAAAAAGACACTAAAGCTCCAGTGGAAAAAACAATGCACCAAGATTGCCTTGTATACCAAACAAATATTATGCTGTGATATGATTACCACCAGAGATATTTTTTTTCACTGTATGTTTCTGCCTTATGACATGCTTTTTATATTTCTTTCATTCCTTGTTAATATCTGAAAAATACACTCAGGAAAACTGTAACAAAGTGGGATGGAAGAAAATCACTTTTTTCCTTCACAAGACTGCAGTCAACACTCGAAATTTTGTAGAAAAATGCAAGAGCACAAAGGCCTGGCAAAGCATAATGTTAGAGATATTCACTTTATTGTTGCTTGTGTGATACCTAGCCCTTCCTAACACTTTTTATTTTATTGATAAATACTGTAATGCTTATTATAAATGAACATTAATTACACTGAGGCATTAAATATTCCCATTCCATTCCTAAGCATTCTCTGTTCTGACTTGCTACACAGGTTTTGTTTAACCAGTGGGGAGAAAGATTTTCAATACAAACATCTGGTCAACAGGTAATAAAAGATATTATGCATAATAGTAGGAAAGAAACAGTACATTCCCTTGCAATACCCTTCACTAAATAAAGCTTGTAGTTAAGATGCAGGGGTGTTGGCAGGAACAAGGGACATACACATTCCTTAGTATCTAACCTCAAGGAGACAATAATCCTCACTAGACACAAGTGATGTGTTTCAGCATTAACAAAACCTGCTCTAACTGTAGAAGTGCTTGGAAGCATGACCATCAGCTATTAGTCAAAGACTCCCACTGGCAGCATAACCTTAGTTGTCTACTCTGCTATTACCTCCAACAACAGGTTCTGATTCCAGCTTGCTCTGTGTGCCACCAGTTACATTCCACCTCCTCTCACTACTGCTGAACAGGCCTGGGCAGATAATAATGAAGAAGTCCATGGCCATTACCCATTTCCAAACAGGGAAGCTTGTGTGACTAGCTCCCATGTTGTCTTGATCGGGATGATTATTTTTGAATATTGACTGTTGACTCTTTTTTTTTCCTGTTTGTTTTCAGTTTTAGCTCTTTCCTCAGTGTTACAAAGATGTTAGCTACCCTGTGTGCTAGAGGTCAAAGGTAGCCCACTCAAATAATTGTGGCATTCCTGCTAATGGGACAGAACAATGAACCATGCTGATTCCAGGATGATCAAGATATAATACAGTCAATATCTTCACCTCATCCTGAGCACTCTGGTGAACAATTCTTAAATTGAAGCTTATGAGTTGACTCTACTAGGACTATTCAGCTGTCTGAACTGGACATCAGATTAGACATAGCAACTTTACCTCTGTAGTAACAAACCCAACGCACAATTATTTGAATGGCCTAACTTGGACCTGAAGCAGTACTGGCTTCTCCTTCTTTTGCTACTTTTATTCCTTGGGCTATAGAGAGTGTTATCAGATTTTATCTTATCTTTTAAAAGTGAACAAAATAACTTTTGGAAATTTATTTGGAAAAGTAGGTAGATGATCTACCTAAATTATGAAAATAATTTCCCTGCATTGCATAATTTGCCACATGCTCAGGGATCTGTATCCTGTCTTGCAAAATAGGCAATTTTAAAATTAGACTTACCAAACTTACTAGCAAAGCGGAAAATGTCTTTAACAATCCAGAAGACAAGAAGTCAACAAAGAAGCATACTGCTGTCCTCTTCATGCAGTGTTAGTACTAGTCACATGAGTAAATCATAAAAAACAGCAAGGGGCTGTTTTTTGTAACTTATTGCTCATAAAGATGAGCTCCATTCTTTGGCAATATTCAGATCCATGATCAAATCCCAGCTCCGTGTCTTTTCCTGATCTACCTTCCTTTTGTGGCACTTTTTCTGTCTGAGAAACAGTCCAGAGAAGTAATACAGTATGGCAGAAAAAAGATGCAAGCCTCAAGGACTAAAGAGAACAAGACAAGGTGATTGGATCAATATGAGCCTTACTTATCACTTGCCATAGGAAGTTCAGCATGAGCACAAAGAACTCACGACTGCCCAGGAAGCTCTTTTGCTCCAGTGGTCCTTGACACGTGGTTAAGCTGGGCACTTAGTTTGAAAACTGCTCTCACCTATTCCCTCTTGATGATCCAGAGGTATGAAACAACACATATTTGGAGTACTGTGAGCGCTGCTTTGAGCTTTGAAGACTGCGAATATGCCAAGGGTTTGTACAAGCCAAGGGTTTGTGAGGATTGGTGTGTCCCTCACTCAAGCCATATCTGATTGTGACTGAAACAAAGAAAGGAGATAAGACTGAAATGTAACCGTAATAATGAAGAATTAGAAACACCACTGGCCATATACAGCCACCAGCACAAATGCTGTAGGAAAACTTCTCAGAGCAGAGAGCCATAAAAGGTTAAAAAAGGTTGAAAAATCTTAGTATGCAAAAACGGGAGAACACTACCAATTATGGGCCATAAAAAAATTATGTCCAAAAGCTTCATAACCTATGAGCATTTGAAAAAGGAATTTATAACAAAAAGCAATTTCAAGTCTCAGCAAGAACATTTTAACCTATAATTTTTAATGTTTTCTGTTGTTTTCAAATAAAATTGGTGAGATCTCTATGAAGTCATGCATACATTTGAAATATCACAACATTAAAATTAGATGTCAACATACCTTCCCTCAAAGATAAGCTGCTTCAAAAAACTATAGAAAACTCTTCCCACATTATTTTGCAATATTTTATTATTAAAGCAGAAAGGATCAGTCTCATGTCTGAGTACCTTACTATGTTTACAGTCTCTAAGTTTTCAACAAATACACTGGCGAAGGAAATTAAGAAGACTCTTGCAATGTTGATAAAGACTGGACTTCTACAGTGAAAATGGACATGCCTGGCCTGGCTTGATCATACCAAAGCTATTAATTCTTTGATAGCCCTCTGTCTTTTGTACCGTGGTTACCCTAATGTTGCAAACCTTGCAAAACCAATGGTTTCTTGGGGTTTTAGCTCTAATGTTACTAGGATGCATGCAAATGGGAGACACATTTTGTGCCAAAACCCCACATAATCCCATATGAGGAACAGATGCAATATAGACTCAAACCAAAACAGGATTTAACTTTGTTATTATCCAAATCACCATATTTTTTTCCCAGGGGTTGTGAACAAAGACAAAGCATGGGGATAAAGGCATGATTAAGAATACAATGTCATAACAATAATACAGTTAATTTTAATACTTTACTTCATTTCTGTTGGGTTCTGTGCTTTGTCTTTCTGTTCCAGCTATGAGAATACCATTACCATAGCATCTCTTGCTATATAAGGAGATAAATATTATGCTGAAAATAAACACATGAGAGAGTAGGTCCTGAATTTAAGGGTCTGTCCCACACTCTGATGACATCAAAAAGCACAATAAAAAGACTTTTGAAAACTCACCTGAATGTTTAAATTTCTGACAAGAAAAATAACTCCTTCTTTTGAGACTAACCACAACGCTCCTACCTGCATCCAGGAATACTTTTAACGATTAATAGGCCCATTTAAGCAACTGCTGTTGTGTTCTCTGCTTTGCTTGCTCGAAGCAATGCAGTTACTCACAATATTGCCAGCTCTTGTTTTATGGCAAGTCTGGTTATATTCAGCATTTTTGCTAAAGCCTCCATTCCCAGTGACAGGAAATTAAACTAAACAACTGATCTTGTTACAAGAGAGTGAGCTGAAGAGGAAAGCTTCAAAAATCATGAGCTCTCCTCCTAGGCACTTCCAGTCTGTGCTGTAATTTGCATTACTTGCTGCTCTTTCTTAAAGCTGGGCCCCTGGAATCTAGATGGGAGGTTTCAGCATCACAAGTTCAGATCACAGCTATCCAGAGCATAATGTGCCAATGTCGCCCATCTCAGACAATTGTGGATCCATGAGGGTATAGGAAAAGGCCAACTGTTTTTTAACTTTTTCATCAAGGAGAATGACCCAAGTGCACCCTAAAAGCTTAAAAGAGGTAATAAGGAACACCCAGTTTTATTGATATATAAATCAAACTGCAAGATTTCATGCAACTTTCATCAGGAAGTTCAAATTTTAAATTTAGTGTGCACAAAGGGCAACCAGAAAGATGTGCTAATTCATTACATCTTTTGAGTGAACTCCTATACAGCTCATTGAATAAGACTTCCACTAACAGATTGCCAAGAAGTGTCTACACTGCTGAAGCCCTTCTGAAGACTCAGAATACAAAATGAGACAGGAAACAATAAGCAGCAGAAGTGTATTGAACTGCTAAATCATGTGTTTTCTTACTGCTTTCATTTCAATGAAGTACGAGATGCTCTCAGAAACATACACTTCCTCATGACACTTTTGTTTCTATATTTCTTGTTTGTGATATCAGGTCATCACATTTTTGCCAGTCCCTCAAGTTTTGTGATGCTGTTTGCCAATGACCTTGGCTTTAGCACAGCAATCCTTTTAGCAAATCAATCCTTTTATCACAGGCTTCATTTGCATTCTGCTGGAGCAATGACAGTCACCAAAATGAATTTGATAACTATTTTTTAAATAGCAAATACAGTCACTATAGAAACTTTAAGGTCAAATGATGAAATGTAAAATCCTCCCTTTTCTAGGAGTGATGACTACAGAAAAGAAAATCTGCTCTAGCAGAACTCAGTTAATATGATTTATTTAATTATTCACGTCACATTGATTGCGGGCATTAGCCCACACTTTACATTCCTTGAAAGATTTTATGCATTTATTTAAATATATAAATATGTGCATATAGTGTGTTTTATTTATGTACACATGGCATGCATATATTTATATATTTACATACTTATATTTTTCTGTAGAAATTAATGACTCAAAAGTGCTTTCCCGAGAACAACTGCCAACTGTGGTCAAAGAAACCAGCCTTGACAATCTCCTTCAGCAATGCATTGTACCCTGGCCTTAATCAGATTAATTGAATTTGCAGCCTAATTCACTTCCAAACTTCAATACCTCTCACAGACATTCACACAAAAGAGAGTTTTGATTTTTTCTCTCCAGTAATTTTCAAATTTTCAGAGGACTCTTTCAGGAACAAGGATCCCTTTTTCTCTTACATATCCTCTCTATGGTAAGTCTACACTCCTCAAAATCAAAGTTATAAAATTCTTTTAATGAGATTAATAAAAACTATCTGATAATGTTCAGTAGCTTTTGGTTAATTTCATGTTTGTCATGCCAAAGGAAATCAGTGAGGTGCTGAGTTTAATTATATTTTTTTAATTCTGAAGAGATTTCTCACAGAAGTTCCTTTAATCAATGTGGTCAAACATGATCCCCAGAAATGTATTTTTAATTCACAAGGTAACTATAAAAGGCTCTGCTAATAACTTCATGTCTAGGTGGATTATTGAGTAATGCTGGTAACAGATGTTACATAAATCTGGTCACTTTAGGTGATGAATAAAGTCACAGAGAAGTCTAGTGACCCATTCATTCTTTAACAATACAGACTTGTTTGCAATCCTTCATCATGCAATTTTTAATATATTCTGCTTGAATAAATAAGAACAAAATGAGACCACCACAAAGATACAAGAGTATATTGATACTTGAAATGATCGTGTCATTTCACTCTCAAATTTAAAATAATAATAACAGACAAAGGGAAGAATGATAAATAATTTTTAGATAGACTGTTGGAGTTGTGAATGACAGCAGGACACAACTACAAAAGGACAATTAATATTAACATTAGTTAATGTATTTACTGAAAACATCAAGACTACTAAATAAAGCGTTTCCTCAAATATATATATATATAAAATTTTCAGTTTGCCTGAGGGAAAAAAGAATCAAAGTATTGTCAATATGACACATTTTTCTGCAAGCTGATGAGTATCTACAAAATTCAATACACTTTGAAAATCACCAATCTTTACAATAAATAATAATAATTACTAATATGACTAGCATTTTCACTTTGTAAGTGTTTCTAATTTTAAAACTGGTTTTAAAAGAGTGATATAAGGATGTCAGTGTGACTCCAGAAGGCAGCTGAAAGCCTGAGAAGTCTACAAAGCTACAGAGTTACAGAGTTGATTTGACAAGCATGTGTGCACGTTGCTTAATTTCAACAAGCATCCCATTGACATAAGGAATCTACATATATTTGCTCAATTAGGGCAAGTAAGAAAAGCAGTAAGAAACATATGAGAAGAAAAGGATAAGAAAGGTATGAACATGTGGTTATATTCTTACCAATCTAATTGTATACTTCCTGCAGATAATACAGAATTTCTTTTCAGTATAGCATATCCTATATAGAGTTGTGCAGCTGGAAGGTCACCTGTGAGAGTAAGGTTTACTTTGCTATAAAACTCTAGTTAAGTCTATGAAAACAGTCCACAGGCAACTGTAGTGGATGTCAGAATTTCAGGTGCAAATATTTTAAGAATATGTTTTTAAAGGTGAATTTCCCATCCAATCTCTGGATGAGAAAGAGGAACATGAAGAGAGCAGATGTTACTTACATTTATTTTATTGCTCACATGTAGCCAGCTAAAGTCTGTGTGCTTGTGCTGGTTTTGAACTGGATATTTTTCTTCAGAGTATCTGGTATGGGGCTTTGTTTGGGATTTGTGCTGAAAACAGTGTTGATAACACAGGGAAATTTTCAATTATAGCTGAACAGTGCAAGTCAAGTTCTTTTCTGCTCCTCATCCCCACCCCACCAGTGAGCAGGCTGAGGGTTGGAGTTGGAAGGGACATGGTTGGGAGAGGCAAAGCAGCTGCGTGGTGCTTAGTTGCTGGCTGGAGCAACTAAGTTCCATGATAGTGCTAAATAGCAAAGATAAAGACAGATTCAGTGCTAAGCATGTCTGGGGGAGACAGTAGTTATGATAAAGCAGGGAAATTTTAAGATGTGCAGATATTAAAGTAGGATGGGAGAAAGTTTCCTTTTATTGCTCCCTGGCCTCACAGACTTCCCCACTGCTCCTTTCACTAATTGCCTGTTCTCAAAGCCACAGACTTTGCAACAGTTTTACTTATTACACACTGCTGAGGGCTGGCTGGATGAGAGGGGATGGGTCAGCTTTAATTGCTTGGTGGCTGGGCACAGGCTGCATGACTGTGGACGTGAAAGCAGCAGCAGCTCAGGTGAAAGGATCTCTGGGGAAGAACAGAAATCAGCCCTGCCCAGGAATGCTGCCTCAACATCATGTTTTGGGTGTTGCCTAACAAGGTTAGGGATCAAGAAATATGGGAAAAAATCTCACCAAATATCAGTGCCTCTTGGTACTTCTAAAGAACTCTCGTATCTTCACATCTTTAACACTGCAAGTCTTAACATCCACTCACTTAGTTCTAAATGTAAGTTGCATATTAGTGACACAATCAAGTAGCCATTGGTAATGCAGACCCTTAGGAACTTCAGACAGCTTTGAATTAGATCCCTTTTGACATAACTGTGGGACAGGGAAGCACACAACACTGGAACAGAACGATCTGAGATGACAGGATAGCTACGGATGCATAGCTACAAAAGCACATCAACATGCACACCTGAAAACAGATACACCTTCACTGCCCTCCACTGAACTTTCCTTTCCTGTTTGGAATCAAAATAGATTTTACCAACTTGATATTTTCTTTTTAAAAAGTACAGCTACCCATGCAAACACAAGGGGAGCATTAAGTCATTCCTATACTGTAAACAGGTAGGTTTTTGCACAGCAGGCTGAAGCCTGTGGGGAGGGAGTACTTAGCTTTGCAAGTTGGGAAAGTAGGTAAACACATGCAGACATCTGACCTTGGTAATTCTTTTAAAAACTGTACCTGTTATTTCTAAATTTTTCCCTTTCCAACAAAAAAAAGGTGAATATTAGACAGTAAACAACTTGTTTTCCCTGAAATAAAAGTTGTAAAACCTGACAAACTTTATACAAGGATTATGTCTGTTGAATAAATTCCTCGGAGTCCTGTTGGTAAAGAAAAAAGGAGAAAACAGCTCTAAACAAAGAGGTTTGCTTATGTTCACTTTAAATGCTGCCACAGATAATTCTTTGGACAATCTTTAATCTGTAAGAATTTTACTTGTGTGGATTGTGCTAATTCATGAAAAGAAAAAAATAACCACAATCTAGACAGAACAAAAGATTCCCATTAACAGAGTATCAATAAATCATACAGACATAAAACACATTGTCACAGCCAAAGCCTGGTCACACAGTGGTACTATTTCAGCTAGATTGATATAATTAAATTGGCATAAATTCCACCAACACAGAAACAATAATAATGTTATAAAGGCATTTTAACAATTCTTTTTATTGTATGGAGAATAAACCATAACAGGATAAGGAGGTTTTGTAATAAAAAACGAAGTAATGACCAAAGTAATGGCTATACCATGTCAATGGTTTAATTAAAATTAAAATTTAACCCTTAATTTGCTGTTTAGCCTGGTAAACTGTAAGAGTAACTTGCATTTACAGAGGAAATTACAACTGGCCATTCACTGAAGGTGTGACTCAAAGTCCACGTAAGAGTTTTTTCACATGTGGTACTTATAGACAGTTTTAAGGAAATTAGAAGGCCTTTTTGATCTGTACCTAACAGCTTCATCAGTGATCTACTAAATTCTCATCCTGGTGTATCAAGTTTCTGGAAATACTAAACAAATGAACACAGACAAAATGCTCTGCTAAGCAACTTAACATAAAACATACATTATGAAGACCTGCTGCGTGTTTCAGGTAATCTGAGCATTTGTAGAACATTCCTAGTGAGAAATGTCGGACCTATCTGTTTTGAATGGCCAATATTCACAGGTGTATAAAAGATCAGGTATGTTTTTTAGTCTTATCCAATCTGGTTTTCACTCGGTTTCCTAAAGAAAGAGCACTCATAGCATCTCAGTACATATCAGTCTCGGTCTCTCCATCCCCTTGGGGCATTTTAACACCTTTGCAAATGAAGAAAGGTCTCACATATATTAACTTATCTAAGAATTTTTTTAAAAAAATAAGAAGCTAGAAAGAGCAGGAGGACCCTAGGGAAAGTTTGTCTTTTTCTGATAACAGAGAAACCATAAGAGAGATTGATGTCAATGAACAAGTATAAAAAGAGGCATAATTACTTCTGCTTGTCATACAACCACTTACAGTGCATATTTTACTAGAGTTTCAACAATATGACAGTTGAATGTTGCAAGGTAATGAAATTACTACAGTTTTGAGAAAATGGCCATCAGAATTGTGAATTGTTATCAAATTATAAAAATATATTATGTACCCATAAAAAGGAGAACAAAAGAAAAGAAAAGCTTGCTCCACTGGAATGGACAGGCACAGACTGACCTTTTCCTGCCTGTGACATTCAGGTGGGATGTCTGGACTTAGAAGATTCTGTGTGAGCAAACTAAGTTGAAACAAAACAGGCAGCTTGGATCAGGTGAGAGGTTTATAACCCTATAAACTGCTCCTGGCTGATCAAAGACCATGAGAGGAAGTACACCTCGCTGACAAGCCTTGGTTGTTGCAAAAAGAACAAGCAGCCAAAGAGAATGTTGTCATCGAGTTTTATGGTCAGAGGAGAATGTCTGAAGACTGGGCTAAGGAAAACTCCCCAGAATGGTGAGATAAGCTGTATTGAAAAGAGCTAAAGGAGCTTTTCAGATCTCAGCTCTTTTGTATGTATTCCCAGCCAAGGGGGATTGATAGTTCTTGTTTCCCATTTTTATACTTAGACACATGGGAAAAGCAACAAAAGTCCAGCCTGGGGTTTGGAAGGAAACATAGTTGGGGGGAAAAGAAAAAGAAAAAAAAAGCAGGCTGTGAGTAGACAATCAGTTACAAACTGATGATCTAAAGAAGAGAGAAAGGGAAACTAGGAAACACACTCCCAAACATGTAAACAATAGTTGCTGTTCTAAAGAGTATTTGACTTCAGTTTTAGATGAGAAAGCAAAAGAAAAAAGTCATCATAGGAGGAAAGACAAGAAGTTGCAGGTTGGGGAGGCATAAGGCAATGTCTTAAAAAAGTCTGAAAAATATTCCACCAGATTGCTGGACTGTCACAAACAGGACGAACTGATAGAAGCAAAAAGAGAGAATGCATACAAGAAAATGGAAGCGCTTAGGACTGATCTTATTGAGCTCTACATAACAGCAAACACCCTCTCCTGTACATTTTGAAGCTGGGAAGTCATTAGAAGAGAGTTCCCAGTTTAACTCTTGTGATACTCACTTTCAGTGTAATTTCTTTCAATTCCTCACCATTACTTTTACATAAAGCCACATGTACTGTACTAAGAAAAGCATCTGGATTTTCAGTGTCATTACATTTTTTTAGATCTATGTCTTTTTCTAGCTGTTAATTCAGCACATATGAATAATTTATTCTTTATGGTTCTATTTTCATAATATATTCTATTTTGTATATTTTGGTCTGTACAGAAAACAGCTGCAAAAATTACAAGAATCACATTTGGTGAAGTGTTGTTCTATTGAAACCAACAAATGTTTCTCTGTTGATTCCACTGGAGTTTAATTCCAGCTGCATTACTTCTGCTTCTGTCTCTGCTTAAATTTTCCACATCCCATGTTGAAACTTTGCCCTCGTCTCCCAGACCCAACTCATCCCTAACTCAGCTGCCATGCTGGATAGATATTCCTATCACAATCTTTGCTCCTTTAAATTTTGCCAAAGCCTAGGTGCTTTTTTCTGTATTTTTTTTAATGCCTAAAGAAGTAAAGATTAGGTGAAAACAACTATTAACCCCTAAAAATTACAGTATTTAAAAAATATTCTTGTGTAAATAAATCAGAGAATTTATTTCCATATACCATGGTCCAATATGCAAACAAAATATATATCCATAGGAAATACTGCTCCAGAACATGACATGATATGGTGGCAGTATGCAATATTATCTCCTTTTATAATATATGCAAACTCACCCAGAATATTTGGGTTTTTTTAAAAGTTATTAATAGTTACAAGCGCTTTCATATTACATAAACAACAAAGGCAGAGATAACAAAATTCCAAAGCTATACTACAGGGTTGTCTCTGTAGTGTGTTTTCCTCCCTCTGCTAGGTAAGATTCTCTGGTAGAGAAAATGGGCAATGAAATGCATTGATGCACTTGCACTGAAGTGAATGCAGAAAAGAACATTTAGCTGGCTAAGCAATTTGTTTTTGGGAATGTAGTAGTCAGGGAAAAACAAAAACCAGGCATTGGAGTTTAGCTTGGAAAAGCCAATAGTAAGAGAATAAGAAACACCAACAGTTGTGAATACTGACAGCATCAGTTGGGTAATTAGAGTTACTGCAGCTGGAACACTCTAGGCATTAATACCATTGCCATTTATAGCCATAGAGTAATTATTAAAAGTTTAAAAGTCTCCTGTGATGAGGTTTAATGCTGCACATTAGACTTCCAGTCAGATAACAACTCCCATCATATTTTACAGTATTGTCTATTGCTGCTAATAATTCCAGGTGTCTGACCTGAAAAATAAAATGATGCTAATATTATCTGTTAATATTTAAGCCCTGCCATGTTCAGAGAAGTCTGTTTTCCTATTTTTTTACTTTCAGTTTTAAGGATATTAGAGTGGATTCCAAGAAGTATTTTCACTAATTTGTACAGTAAAATTAGTTGACATTATGAAACAGTAAATATCACTTATATTTCTCCTATTTCAGTATTTGATTTTGTAAACTGCATAAAATGTTAAGTCTGAAATCATGTTAATGCTGATTAATTAATCCAAGGTCATTGCAGCCCTGAATTTTCTTATGTTCAGTTTTTATGTACATATTGGCTGTCTAAGAAAAGGGAGAAGTAGCTCCAATTCAGTCTTAAGCTTTTGCCAAATCTTGATGTCAGGCTAACTCAGATCAATCTTTTCGCAGCTCCTTATTCCACCAGCTAAAATGATTCTTCTTAATGGAATCTCTTCTACATAATGCACTTCTCAGGGTTTGGTTTTTTTAAACTCTTAGTGTTGCAAACAGATGAGGTAGGTTTATGACACAAGTCTCTTTCAAGGAAATCCTCACCCACTCATGTAAAGTAGGATTATTTAGATTTTCATTAAAAATGTTTCTAAAGAAGTACAATGAGGAGTGGCATCAGTCCCACTCTCTGTCTGCTTGTCCCTTCAGTTCTTTAGAAATATCTAAAAGAGGCACCTGACAGACATCATCTGTACTGACAGAAATATCAGTAGGATGTCACAAACAAAATGCTGGAGGCAATATCATTAACATCTTCCTTCTCAGTTTAGGCATCACATTTTTTCCAGAAGCACAAGACAATCTAAAATAGATTAGCAGTACCAGCCAGGCAGGGAGATACCATCAGTACCAGCAGCAAACACGTAATTATTCCCACTTCATCTCTTCTCAGATGTCACAGGAAAAGCCTAAACTTTCAGTTTTCTAGCATGTGGCTTGTTTTGCCCAGAGTAAAATTGTGCCATAGCAGTGGAAGAAGCCTTTTATTCTTTAAAAATGGCTACAGATTTCTGACGAAAAGTGTACTGGAAAACCCTGTGTTTCCCTCAGTGCTCTTCTATGAGTTGTTTATGTGCTGAGTCCATCATCCAGTGTTGACTTCAGTGTTGCTAATGACAGTGCAAGAGAGAAAAAAGGGTAAGCACAGCAGCTAATGTTGAGAACCTAATTTTATAATGATTTCTTTGGAAATTTTCCCAGATTTCAGATCTGCCCTGGCATGACAGTCTAAATTTCAGAAAGGAGGTCTCACTGGAGATGCAGTGAGAACAGTTACTCTTACAGTGGCTGCTTTCCTTCTCTCCATTTGAAATATTGGGTCAGCTACTTATCCTTAAAAAAAAAAAAAAAAAAAAAAAAAAAATCATCTAACCAGTGGGAACAAGAACAATGTATTTTATAAAAGCCACAGGTAGGTCACTTTCCAGTTCCAAATATTTTTGTTGCAGTACCAAGAGAAGAGAAGGTATAGAAATAGACTCCTGTGGCAGATAGAGCTTCAACTCAGTTATGATGCTTCTGACGTTGATAGTTTTTGTACATTACAAATATCAGATTCAACTTTATACATTCATAGAATGGTTTGGGTTGGAAGTGACTTTAAAGGTTCCACCCCTTCTGTCATGGGCAAGGACACTTTCCATTAGACCAGGTTGCTCAAAACCCCATACAACCTGGTCTTGAACACTTCCAGGGATGGGGCATTCACAACTTCTCTGGACAACCTGCTTCACTGCACCACCACTCTCTCAGTAAAGAATTTCTTCCTAGTATCTAATCTAAATCTTCCCTCTTTCAGTTTAAAGCCATTCCCTTTTGTCCTATGTCCTACATGCTCTTTTAAAAAGATCTCTTGCAGGCCTCTTTAAGTACTGGAAGGTGCTACAAGGTCTCCTAGGAGCCTTCTCTTCTCCAGGCTGAACAACTCCAGCCATCTGATCATCTTCATGGCCTCTTCTGGACTCACTCAAACAGGTCCACATCCTTCTTATGTTTGGGGCTCCAAAGGGAGACACAGTACTCTAGGCAGGGTCTTTTCTTTCCCACAGATTTCAATTTTTAGTATATCTCCATTTCTATTGCTCAGTATATATAGTCATGTAATGTTCAAAAATAAATGTTAAAATAAATCATTGCACAACTTCATGAAAACCTTTGTGTTTATTCACAATGTTGCCAGATAGTGAAGAAGAATCACAGAATATATGAAGGATTCCCCTAATTTCTGACAAAACAAAAAGCAAATATTCTAGTGCACTTCATTTGAAGATGTCCAAGAATAAAAGGATACATCTATACAGACTGACTGGCTATTATTTTGCCAGGTTCTTAAATTAAACTACATAAGTTTGAAAACAGCAAAAAACTCATTCCGAGTTTCCAAGACTCTTGCAGTCCATTCTTCCCTCTAAAGACAACTCTGTCTTCGCCTTGTTAGGAGAGGGAGATAAAGAAAACCCTAGTAAAAAAGAAAAAAATTACAAAATTGTTTAATAAATTTGCATTTTCTTTCACAACCCACAGAACATTCAAGTAAGGCCCTGTGTATTTCAGAAGGAATTTTTGTGTTTTGCAGAGGACTATTTATTTTTGTGTAACACACAATGGCAGAGTGGCCTCTCTTTTCCTTATATAGCTAAGGGGGCACTATCTCCATGGACAGCCCTTCCTGTCTTTTCTCCTCCCTTTACTCTCCCCAAAGTAATTCTTTGAATGGAAGCCCTGCTTCAAAACTTTAAAAGAGTTTTTAAAAATAAAACCAAGCCCTTTAATGGGCCCTGTAAGGCTCTGTTTTTGTCTCATGGCTATGCATCTTATGAGGAAAATAAGTTCTGAATTGACTGAAGTTTTCTTTGTTCTGTAATTCCTTTAAGGCAACAATTTGCATGTTCCCATAGGACCAGGGTACATCTTGAGACAATCCTGGGCTCAGGTGTGCTGAAAAGGTTATTCAAGAGAGCCCAAGGGCAACCACAGTCTTGATTTATGTACCTTTTGTCCCTGGTAAAGCTTTAGCATGCTCTTACAGCATTGGACAATATGTTTTTTATGTTTGATCTCCTGTGTTAATTCTGTGCTCTAAATGGTCCATAAGTCAACAGTTGATTACTTCACTTTAATTTCCTTAAAATCTCACAGAAGACACTTGAATATCTATGTGACCGTAAATGCACATAAACCTCATTCTTCACAGGCAAAAGAGAAAAAACAAAAGCAAAGCCGAAAACAAAACAAAAACCAAAACACAAAAAACACACACATTAAAAAAAAAACAAAAAAAAACAAGGGGGGAAAAAAGCTATCATTGGTACAAAGACTAGGAAAGGGGGAAAAAATCAACATCCCTTATTTCAGCTGAAGGAAAACTGACTGCTGATGATATAGACTGGGAGACCAAAAGATTACATATTAACTGTTGAAGATTGAATTATGATAGTGGAGTTACTGTTTGTTAAAGCAATTTCACTTAGTTCAGAGGACTGTACAGACAATGAAACTGGGTAGAACAGAAAGAGCTATTTGAATGGACGACATGGGATTAAGGTGTGAACTGTTCCTCATATGACTTGCCATAAAAGTGATCAACTTCCACAATAATTGAGTCTTCTCTAATTAGAAGGTCTCCCCAGGGCACCAAAGTTAGTGACAATAAGCAAATAACAACTAGCATTGCTACTAGAGAGCAGTTCCACCATCTCACTGGAAATTTGACTTTCCAGTTACTATATATCAAACAAATAGACATTTTAAAAGATTTTAATTAATATTTAAACAGAAGGATGAACTGACACAGGCTTCCATTATCTTCCCTTGATAATAATTTTTTTTTCTTTAACTAAAGAGAATAGAGGAAGATTTTTATGGAGGATAGCAACTTCTGAGTCAATTAATAGCAAGAAGAGTGACAAGGAAAGAATCTTAAGCATCTTAGAGGCAAAAGAGATAAAAAGAGAATTTTGTCTTTCTTTATCACATCATTAGCTAAGCTTCTGTTTAATTTTATTAATTCTTACTACTTATTAGGTGAATTCAATTTGTAGATCCATGCAGTCCATTCACCACTGATCTAAAGTATTTCACAGTAGGAGTTTTCTTACAGGGTATTAAAAGGAAACAAACAGACTTTCAGGAGAAGAGCTCTATCTCACCTATCTTCAGTAGGTCTAAAGTGTCTAAAAGTTAAGTACCTCATTTCACCCAGTTATCCATCCCTCCTGGAAAGGGAGCTGTACCTCTACAGGGCGATGGTTCCTACAAATGGGTATTCAAAAGTAGTGTGACAGGCCTCTGGAGGATATCTCTCTTTCTGCAGTGTATGGAAAGAGCCCATGTAATCAGCCTAGACTAGTTTGAGATGATTAATCCTCCAAAGTGCTTTGAAATGTAAATCAAGACTTTTAATCCAGCAGACAGGATCTGCACTAGATGCATTTACTTAATAAATGTAATTTCCCCCCATAATTTAGAAGTACTGATGAGGCTAAACCCATTTATATGTATAAGTTGCTTTCGAATTCTGGAAGATGATGTATAATAAGGTGACTACTTCATATTGAAAAGTTGAAATATGGTCATTTAAGAAGCAGGCAACAGCTTGGCTTTCTTTAAATGTAGTAATCATACCAATAGATTATGTTAGTAATTATTAATAGTAATATACCTCTTTAATAAACCAGTTCATTCCAAGCTGACATTTCTGTATTTTTATTTTAGTGGTGAAAAACTAATCCCATTTCCAGCTATAAATAATACCGTTATGAGCTCTTTGGATTTTGAAAGATGTTGACAAGTAGAAAATAAAGGAGAAGAGGAATAAAATTATTAAGGAACTGAAAAGGCTGTTCCAAAGCCCAGCAGAGTAGCTGGACAGGCTTAAACATTCTGAGTACCAGATATTCCAAAGCAAGACGATATGTTCAAGTGCATGAACTGGATTGGGACACTTTCAGGAGTGTAATCAGGTCCTAAGCAGAAAGCCAATGGATGTTTGGGAGCATGGGAAGGGTAACTTGCTGGGCAGCCTGATAAGGCTGCAAGACCTCCATCCACATTGTTCTTAACTGTAACTACTGAGGACTGGGTTAATTTGTTCCCAGGAGAGTAAAATGCTGGGAAAAAAAAACATGGAAAGGTCACGTTCTTCAAGCCTCCGCTGTCAGAGAAACTTTAAAATCCACCTTCACACAGAAAGGGCAAGTAGGTCTTGGAGAACCTAAATTATATGGTATTGTGGCATTGCTGTCATTCTGTGGAGGTGTCCAAAATATCTCCAGTTTGCAATGTAAAGCTGGTCAAGCACTAAAACTCCAGTTGCTTTCAGACTGTTCCATTGGACCGTGATTCTTTTTATCTAACCTGTTCTGTTACCTTCAGCATAAACTTTCCTTCTCCTGGTGTATTAGACATTTTAAACCTGGAATCTCTGCTCTCCCCAGAAGGATTTTCTGGAAGAACACAATACTTTCTTTCAAACTTATACACGTATAGGAAAATATAATTTTTTGTGTAACCACAGTTTATCAGGATCTACAAATAATCATTTCATAATTATTTGATTCCTACCAAACTACAAAATGTGAAAGTAACCTGTGCTCCCTAAGTAGACAGGAGTACAAAAATCAGTGTACTTTTAGAACGACTTGGCATTTTGTAGCAAGTAACTTTTGCTGCATTTATCAAACTGAAAAGAATCTTTTCTCAGGGGGTGCATAATCCTTTCTGCTCCTTGCCTTATAATAAACTAGATTTATCCCTAACCTTCTCTTCTGTATAAAATTTTGCAGACCTACTACATGTAGGTTTTAAACCAAATCTGCAAAGATATTGCTTTCCAATTTTCTCCAGAAAGCTGTCTTAATTCTTCAAGGAAGTTACTTTCCACATTTCCTTTTTGTGCAGATTCCAGGCACAGAAATCACACTATTAATCAGCATAAAAGTGAAAAAAAATAGAAAATTTCAGCAGCCAATATTTTGTGTGTCTATTTTAATAGTTGCAATTACTCTTGCAGGTAGAGTGCCTGAATTCAGCACTTACTGCCAGTTACAGAATTGTGTTAAATATGAAAGTACAAACACAAATAATACTCCATGTCTGAGAGTCAGCAATTTTCTCAGTGAACAAAGGGCAGTGGATAATGCTAAGCAATATCAATGACAGTTCGCTCAAGTCCAGAGAGAAATTCAACTTCAAAGAATATGCTACAGAAGATGAATATGTAATAGAAAAAAAGCTCAAGCACTCCTTTAAAAATAGCATGAAAATAGATTATTCACTAATTTACTACATTTTTTCAGTAAGTTTTCATCCCTTATAGCTTAAAATTTCCACAGTCAAATTTGAAGAATGAATAAGGAAAACAATATCAATTTTTTCTAATGAGATGTAGTTTTTTTTCATATATATAATTTGATAGCAAACTGGGTTAGCAAAGTTAGGTTGCCCAATAGTCAAACATCAGCTTCACTGTATTCAGAAATAGTCAGAAATATCTGTGAAACCAAACCAAACAAAATTCACATTTTCTCTGAAAAGCATCCAGCCTTATCTGCGCAGAGAAAGATACAGACATGAATCTGGAAGAATGGCTATTGTCTTGTGGTAAAAAGTCACATTTTCCTAAGATAATAAGGCTATAACCAACATTTGTTCTCATGGAAAAGGTTGCCATGAAAGAATAAATGTCAAGAAAATTAATTACAGTAAGATAACTGAATTATTCTTGCAAAGACAAAGTTTCAAGAAAGTTAAGGAAAAAAAGTTCTCATGCATACATGAAAAGAAAGATATGATGTAAGGTGGTGCTTAGTCTATTGAATCCAGCTCATGGGTATGAAATTGAAATGCAATAGCTATGAAATTGCTTGAGAGTTAGTGACATATGTGGTCAGAGCAATAGTGTGTTTGATTTCTCTACCACACTGGAGTCCAGGCTCAGGGCAAAACCAAAAATAAAAGTGGTGGCTTCCTCTTGTGATTTATTAAAAAAAGATCAAAATCTTAACAATTTTCCAGATTATATATTTTAAATAAAATAAACAAACAAACAAAAAAGAATTCTCAGTTCGCAACAGTCTGATGTGTACCACAGTCTTTAATTTGCTGGCTTTTCCTGGCAGCAGCAGCATCTGTGTTCACCATGTTGTGCTTGGTAAAAAGGCACACATGGATGTAGCACCCCTATGAAAACAAAATCCTTCAGTATGTTCATGAATAAAATAGGAAAACATAGATTGTACACTTATATATTACCTCTTTCTTGACTATCTGTAGTGAAGCAAAACCAGGAGTTCTTCCTTGAGGAAGATGAACTGGAGCTTTTCTACAATTGTAGTCAGAATGAGAATTTGACCTTCTAGTTACATTCTAAAAAAACTTTGGAAAACCTGCCCTCTGTTGCCTGTCGTCAAACTTAACTTTGTACACAATCCATAAACCACACTGTCTCTTTCTGTGTGGATGCAAACAGGACAATCATTGCCTAACCACAAAATACAACACCTGTTTCTAACAATTATCTTTTTCTGTAGCAGCAGGAATTTTGAAATAGCAGAAAAGCAACTCTGACATCAAACACCAACTGATTATGTCCTTTATCTCCACATAAATAATGGTGTAACTCCTTTTGAATGACAAACAACTGAATGCACACACTAGCATAAATACTTGCCAGGAGGCTTGTGTTCTCAGATCCATAAAGTGATGAAAAGTGCTATCTTTAAGTAATCAGGTATATTTTGAAGCTACCAGCAGCATCTTTATATAATCAACACTGGCAAAGATGACATTTATGTAAATTGCTTTCTAAATGGCAATTGCAATAAGTAACCACTAAACTAAATTTCAGAGAAATTATGGCTTTAATTTACAGCACTTGGGAGAATTTTCCTTATCTAAATTTTTTCAATGCATCTGTAAACATGAAAAAGAATCTTTTATAATGCTGTGAGAAATGGTTTATATCTCCTAAGGAATTAACCATTTCTGCAGAACATTTGTCAGACAGATGTGAAATAATCCAGTTGTTTAGTGACTAATTATTGTGCAATTTGCAGATTTTAGATCTCATGAAAATTGTGACTTTTAGAATACAGGGAAAAAAAAAGAATAGATAATTATGTACTCCTAAGGATACTGCGTCATCAGTTTTTACAGTATAATTAGGAAGAGGTTACATTATTGTATAAAAAAATAAGAGCTGACAGACAGTGAAGCTGCATAATTAGGACACCACATCAGTGTTGATGTCAGATGTAAGGTCAAAGAACAAATAATTTATTTTCCCAGGAAGATGCACTCCCATAGTGCTGTTGCTGGTATGAAATAGGATTTGTGTGTAATGAGGGACACCAGATTCATGTGTCATTGGCAAAGCTATGACTTTTAATACCATTTCGAGCACCTAAGAATATTGTCAGGGAGAAATATACCAAATGCTTCAGAGACAGAACAATATATGGGAAGGGAATGCAAAGTTCCTTTTGAGCACTTCAAAGGAGTTCTTAGTTTCTATCTACTCAAATCTTAATCATTCATTTCATGACTAAATAACTCCTTGTCATTAGGAGTTATCCTGATACACCGAAAACATTCTGAAACACTGAAAAGTTTGGCAGACAGCTGAAGAAGATGTGGTTCTCAGCAATTCAGATTCCCTCTGTGACTCCGAGGACTCCTAACTTAAATAAGAAGCCAAAACCAAACTAAAAAAAATAAATTCCAAACTAGCTTTTGAACCATGAGCACACTAGATTTTTAATTCAGAAAGGTCCGCATGATTATCTTTCAACCTACTCCCATATCTTTCCACAAAACCCTTCCCAGAGCTTTGTAAAAATGTAAGACCTGCAGTATAAAAGACCAAACTCAGCAAAAATATAACTTAGTTACTCTGATTTCATCACAGCATTGACACGATTGAAGGTATAGATCTGTTTCAAGAAATTGCCTTATATCCAGATCCCTTCATCTTGTGCTTTCATGGAGGATTTCTCAAATCAAAATTAGGATTTCTACAATGCCATATATGCACTGTTCCTCTAGAGCACATTTCTCCTTTTCTTTTCTTTCTTTTTTTTTTTTTAATTTGTTGTAGGGTTTTTAGACTGTGTTATCAGACCATCTTTTATTGTGAAACAGCTGACACAGTCAACATTTTGTCCAATATAGCTTTGTACATTATTCTTTTCTTACACTTCTTCAGGAAAAACTGTTTAAGTCTGGGTTTATACAGGCAAAGGAAGGATCAAAGCTATGGCCCTCTCATGCCTCCCATCTCTGAAACAGAGATGAAGAATTATAAAGCCAAGAGCAATCTATTTTATTTTATTGTATATATTATGATCTTCCAGCTGGGCTCCTGGCAGGCTCACAGAGTAAACCTCAGCTGGGAGAGATTTGGGGCATCTGTGCCTTATCTCATTTATGTATATTTATACCTGCCAAATGTCATGGTCTGACCAATAGCTCTGACCCCTCCTAAAATACCACCCTGTGCTTGCCACAACAGAAAGATTATTTTCACTTCCCTCTGGTAGCCATTCAGGTCTGCTGATGAGGTAGCCCAAATCTGAAATAGTTTTGCTGTCTCATTCAGACAACTGTGGATCTCGGCACTGGTTTTTTTCAGGAACAGCATGAAGCCATTTCAGCTCCCTTTCATAGGAACTGAATCAATCAATTTGGGAGTATTATAAAGGCTTGTCTCCCTGCCTTTCCTGCAAAAATATCTTTTCTGTGTGCACCATAAAAGATGGAATAACAGAGGTTATTCCAGGTTTGAGGCTAAGTGTGCAAAACCATGTTTTTAATAGCTCCAATTGAAAAAGCTAAAGCTTGTGTTT
Source organism: Acropternis orthonyx (assembly GCA_035583155.1). Classification (NCBI taxonomy): domain Eukaryota; kingdom Metazoa; phylum Chordata; class Aves; order Passeriformes; family Rhinocryptidae; genus Acropternis; species Acropternis orthonyx. The sequence continues at coordinate 116,785,197 of JAWWEU010000081.1, read as the reverse complement.
GAAGTGCAGCTAAGTGGGAAAGTGAGGAGGACGGAGAAAAATAATGGTGAAGAGGAAGAACAGCAATGTCTACTTCTGTTCTCCTCACTTAGGTTCTGACTCTACATAGCAGCAGAATCAAATTAGAAGTGATGAGAAATAAATGAGAAATAATACCAAAGCAGAAGAAGATGGATCGAACTAGTGGAAGGCTGATGAGATAGGACAGAATGAGGGCTAGAGCTGAAGAAAAGGTCATTAGCAAGCATGAGAAGGTAGCAGTAGGAGAGAAGTACATAAAAAAAAGACAAAGGAGAAAACAAAAGAGAAAGGGATACAAAGACAGAGAGAGGTGAGCAGGGGAGAGACATCACTGTAGATAATTCTGGGAAAGCAGGCCCAATTATAAAAAAAGCTCCCCTACTTCCCATGCTCACTGATTAAAAAAGTCCACCTTGAAGCTATACTGACCTTCATAACCATACATCCTGCCAAGCACAAAATCACTTTCCATGTTCTCCAATACTTGCTCACCTCTTCACAAAATTACATTACTGAGATGAGCCATCAGGAAAAAGGTACTTAAAATTCATTTGTGAGCACATTAGCTTCTCCTCTGTTCTGTCTCTTCATTAACTCACTGTGCTGCAGACTCTTCCATGCTGTTTTGTGCACACCTTTATTTGGCCATGCTTAAAATTTTTTTAAATAGAGGACACTTCCTAATAGTTTTGGAAACAAGATGGAAGTGGAATTATTAGCAGATTGTTCCAAATTTAAGTCTTTAATGCTACCTTTTTTGATTTACTGGGGTGACATTGTGAAAACTGTATTTAATTTTTTTTCTTCCAGATTTTCAACAGCTGAGAAGCATATAATAAAATGTAAAACTCTCACAAAGTACCTTTCTTGCAGAGTGCATATAATGTAATTTGTCTCTGTAACATTTCATGTGTTCACTAATGATCTGGAAGAGAGAGTTTGTTACCAGCAATAAAATTCAGGTAAGATGTCAAACTAGAAGATGTTTCAAATAGCAGCATAGGAAATGGATTTATGTGCGGCTGGAGAGCTAGGAGTAGCTTAGAAGGATACTGTACAACAGAGAGAAGGTAACAAAAGGTCATGAGACAGAGATTGGACTGTTACTCTTGATAGAAATGCAACACTGAAGGAAGTAGGAAAACACAGAGATGTTAAGGGAATGCAGATCAGGTAGAGGATATGGCTCTTGCATGGTGGAGTGGAGGAGGAGACGACAAAACAGAAGAGGGAGAAGAGACTGAGACAGGTTGTGGAGGACATAGCAGAAAATGGCAAACATTTCACTTCCCCAGAACTGTGGGTTTTCCAAAGCACATTCACCTCTTTGCTTGCAAATGGAGTCCAAAAGCTCCTATTCGCTGCAAAGTCTTTCTCCCACTCCAGTTCTGGTGCATCAAGATATCAAACCACTTTTTATAGATGCTGTTCTATTAGTTACGGTAGCAGAGGCCTATGCCAGGGATTAGAAAGCTCAAATCTAAATGATGATCCATGTGTTTATACTATTATATGCACATAACTCTGCTAAAGAAGTATAAAAATGCCCACCATTCAAAAATGAAATTTTTATTTTGTTTTAGTGAAAAATTGGTACCCTCGAATTTCCTCTGGTTGAAGTAGGAAAAAAAAAAACAACCAACCATGACAAAATTTAAAAAATAAAACTTCATTCTAAATATTTTGCATTTAGAAACATCAAAACAACCTGGATTAGCTTTAATAATTTTCTTTCTGTTTATGTACAACAATGTCATATAAGAGAAAAACAAAACCCAAATCAGGAAGCTGGCAAAACCAGAGGATTTACTGTTTGGAAATAACCAAAGAGGTTGCCAGTTCCTTCCAGTCCTGAAGTTGTGGCCATGAAATGACTGTTCAGCTCCCCCAGCCTCTCTTGTAGCTGCAGATAGTTCTCACTGGAGATCTTTCACAGTATGACCTGTCGTGTAACAAAATAAGCCCAAATACCTTCAAGATTAAATCATCACCCTGTGTCCCTCTCCACATTAGCCACAGTTGTACAATAAAAATAATAATTAAAAAAAAATAAAAAATAAGTACTTACATGTAGAAATACAAAAATAGAATTTGCATGTTAAAATCAGGTAGGAAGGAACCTATTTCATCTGCATGCACATAGAGATAGGTAGAGGGGGGCTTTTGTGGTGTAAGTACAGACTAATGAAGACCTGAGGGCTTAAATATGGAGGTCAAGTTGATAACCATTTACAAATTGAATTACTTGATCTTCTCCACTATAATCTGAAATTTCATTTTGTTTTATTATGTAAGTCTGTGGCCAAGAAGCACATTGCTTCCAGAGAACCACAGGTAGAAGGGCACATCAGATACTCATCATGGATGGCTAAAAAGGCCAATGTGAGATAGGCAAGTCCGGTTGCAAAAGGCACAGTGGAAAGTCTCCAAAGGCGGTGTT
>JAWWEU010000081.1:116771114-116782636 GCA_035583155.1 Acropternis orthonyx | reverse complement strand
ATGGGAGACCCTACCGGAGGCACAAACCACCGCCAGCACAGCTCACAACCTCATAAGGGCACGCAAGCTTCTCCCCCACGACAAGGGGGTGCCCGTGGAGAAGACATCAGATACTAGTTTAAAGCATATAAACACCAAAGTCACTCAGAATAAAGGCAGAGAGAACATCAGGATTTGCTTGGCTACAGATAACTGCTTTAAACCTCACAAAAATAATTGAAGAAAACAGATCATTACCTATAGATGAAAACCATAATTATTTCAGTTTCTTCTGGAAATATTGCATTTTCAGAGGCAACATAATAATAATAATCACAACAGCAATAGTAATAATAATTTTGCTGGAAATTACACTGGAAATTCTATATCTCTGTTGTAGGGCTCAGTACAGACTCATGAAAAGAATCAATAAAAAAAGGAGGCTGCAAATGTATTGTGCACCACAAGGAATTAGCAGCACCACAGTGCAATTTGCGGCTGCCACAACAGCAATTGTTTCAGAAACCAAATTCTTGTTTCTTATGCAGAGAACAGAGATGAATTGGATCCAAGGGAAATAATATTCTCTCTTAAAGTAAGACTTTCAAAACTAATAAACCACACTTTCAGACAAAATAATATCTTTATTTTATATTTTGAGGTCTAGTGCTTGTACGCCTTTTTCCAATCTAGGCTGTGTTGCCTGGATGTTACTTAATGCAGAGGTGGTTTAAAGCTCTGATTTTAGGCTGTCATCAAACACAGATGCATCTCAATTACCTCTGGGCACTTTTGCAGACGCAGAACACATTCATATGATCATATGCATAACCCAGCAAGTGGTTTCTCACATATAGGTGACTTAGAGACTAAAGGCTTTTGTTTGTCTGTTTATTTTTTAAGCTGAAATACACATCAATTTTAAATTGTATATAGAAAGATCTGTGCTTTGAATAGTATCCCATAGAAGCCTGACCTAGGACTTCATAGAAAACATGCCTATTAGAGGTAGCTGGGTCCCAGGAAGGTATTTGATTTAGCAAAATCCTATCAGTTGTGTATAAAATTGTTATTGATTAAGAAAATTTCATGGTTACAGTCAGAAGAGGGGTTTGGTACTGCTGGAGTGGGTAGTCCTATGGCACACATTGAAATAAGATGCCAAGAAATTCCATCATCTTCCTCCTTACCAGGTATGGGCCAGACCCCAGAAAGTTGCAAGAATTCATTTCTGTTTCAGTCCTCGTGAAGTACAAAGACACTCTATCAGCCTTTTTCAACTAACAATTTTATCCTGTTGCTACAAAATAACATATATAGAAGCTTAGCAGGGATACCAACGACTGTGATGAGTAATGTCACACTATAAATAGCTGTATGTACTATGTTATGGCACAAAAAGGAGTTATGATCTAGTAAAAATTTGCTCTCTGGGACACACTAGAAGGCATCTTCAAAAAAACAGACTCACAATAATAAATGGTGCAAATGAACAGAATTTTTAGTAACAGATGAAATCCAATCCTCCCAAGGTCTTTCATTGAGAATGACAAAATACGCATGTTATAAAATGAATTGAAAATGACCAAGTTTAAGCAGGACTGGACATGTTAGCATGAAATGACTCAGAACTGCTAGTGTAGAAAGGGAAAAAGCAGTTATGATCCACTGGAGGGAATTCCGAAAGAAAGAGGGAGGCTCTACCCCAGACCAGATCACTTATGCTCAGCTCAGACCACCCGTGTTCAGAAGCTGGAGCAGATGCAAAGAAGATTTACTGGACTGCTCAGGGAAGAATGGAAGTACAGAGTGATAGGAGACCAGCAGACTGGCATGTTTAGGCCAAGAAAAATGAAGGCTAAAAGTTTTGTGCACTGATCAGGGGGAAAAGGGTAGGGAAGAGGGAAATGCTGCTGTCAAGGGCAGTGGGAGGGGAGGTATCAAAAAGAGCCCGTCCCCACCACTGACACCAGACAGTTTTGTGTGACCCTTCAATTATTATTAATTGGATCAGAAGTCAAAATTTAGGGTCTAGAGAAGATGCCCAGGAACCTCCCTGTAATACATTCAAGCTGAAGGTGCTCAGTGCCTCTGAAAATCTGATCACTTCCTCAGTACCTTCCTCAAAGAGTCCAACTATATCACACTAACTTTAAATCTCACTATGAATGAGACTATATCACACAGCTTTGAAGATAGACATATTACACACATCCCAGGTTGTTTATCAAATAGTTTATCCCAAAGTTTATCAAATAATTGAAAGGAACCAGGTAAACATTTTTTCCCAATTATTCAATTTTACATTACAAATAATAATTTTAGTGATTTATACATTAAAAAAATAAAATAAAACGTTGTTCTGAATGTATGAATCTACTGAAGGCAATGGGCTCCAGAAAAAAAATTACAGAAATCTTCATGCTTTTCATTATGGAAGAAGGACTCATAAAATTTCAAATAAAGTTAAAATATATGACTCAGAAGGCTTACAGAATATGCAACTGCAGCTTCTCCTGAATGCGGAAACAAGGAGATACTGAGACAAGTTATTCAAATTAAAGCACCTAATGTTTTAATTTGAAATGTCAAAGTGGCATGATTTAGAAGGAAGAACTAGGAAAGGATCCATAAACCAGAAAGTATTATTGTTTTGTCCTTTCATGACACCACTTTTCTCGTTCCATTAAAGTACTCAGAAGACTTGGTCTCTATATTTCTTCTAATAATATGTGGTACTGTCACGGATTCATTTTCAATCTGTGTTTAGTTTAGAAGGGCACTATTCACTTTTGAGTGAAAATCTCTGAGGACAGAATCTTTCTGAAATCATCTGCCTGACATGCTTAGCCTATATAGGGATGAAAAGTGCCTCTTAAATTACTTCCAAATCTGTATAGGTTCCCCCCCTATACTTTGCTTTATTAACTTGAAAAGGGGAGGTGAAGTCAGCTCTGACTTCCCACAGTACAGCTGTTAGCAAATGTAGTCCTCTAGTCCAACACTGAATTATCCAGCTCATCAGGATTTAAGACAGCTCCATCCATCATAGCACAGCTCCTTCCATAAAACTGTACCAACCAAATGGATGCAAAATAGTAATGGTTCTAAGCAGTCAAATGAAAGAAGACAGTAAAAGCACAATGTAAACTCTCTGGACACTTCAGCACTTCTTGGAAATGTTTCTCTTTCTCACTCTGGTCCAAGTTAATTTATTTGTTATTCTTGCAATATTTATTTCTATAGTAGAGACACTAGGGTGAACATTGAATTACAGGGCATACTAAGAGTTTCTCATCTGAACAGAGATTACAATAAAGAAAGCAGGGTTAAGCAGGACTGACAGCAAACTAAATGAATACAGGTAGGCCAATCTTGGTCTCTGGTCCAACAGTTGGATGCATAATGCAAAGAAGTCAAGCCAATCCCACAGCATTTTCCTACAGTTTCCTCACTTAAAGGGAAGTTTAAAATGCTGCTTAAATTAATACCAGAGAGAACTAGAGAACATAATCTATTAAATCTGTTCAGTCTCAGAAATACCAGGGTGAAACATTTACATTCTGTCCTGTGAAGGATCCATTTTGCAGAAAACATTCAGAATTTTTATACAAATGAGTTACACAGCCCCTGTGAAGGACCTGGAGATTTATTTATAAGCACAGCAAGCAACCTCTAAAGCTCTGATCTGAGGTCACCTGTGGCCTTTGAGTTCATATGCTATACTAAAAGGTAATTGAATAAACTATCTCTACATGCTTTGAAGGGATTTTATTTAAAAGCCAAGTGAGCAAATATACATGTTAACATAACCAGCACATTTATTGTAATATATCTATTCATTAAAATGGAGCAACATAATGATCAGTCTGAAAGCTGGGGCTCAGACAATGTCAGTGTATCTTCCAGTTTCATGAACAGATTAACAGAGCTCACAGACAAGTAGAACAAGTGAACAGAGGGTAAGGGTAAAATCTGCAGGCTCTATCTTGGGCTAAGATTAAAGGTAGCAACTTTGTAGTGACAGGACAAGGGGGAATGGCTTTAAACTGAAAAAGGGTAGGTTTAGATTAGCTGTTAGGAAGGAATCCTTTACAGTGAGAGTTGTGAGACACTGGATCAGGCTGCCCAGAGAAGTTCTGGATGCTCCATCCCTGGAAGTGTTCAAGGCCAGGTTGGACAGGGCTTGGAGCAACCCTGGCCTAGTGGAAGGTGTCTCTGCTTGTAGCAGGGGAGTTGTAACCAGACCGTCTTTAAGGTCACTTCCAACCCAAGCCATTCTATGATTCTATGACTCTAATTAAGTCACTTTGCCCCGTGGCACATGGCAGTCAGGGAAGGATGATCACAGCAAGATTCACTGAGTTTCATCATTATTCTGCCATTATAGCAATATTTTCTGTTCTCAAGTTCTCTGTTTTAAAGCTGATTAGCTAAGTGCTGTGGGGAACAACAACGAGTTCAAGACTTATGAAAAGCCCCAGAGAGTCAACACCGTATCTCAGTTCAGCTTAAGGATATAAAGATACTCACCACAATTTCCTTGTATTTCACTGCTATGAGGAATTACTGGTTGTTTTACTAAGCAAGGATTATCATGACCAACTTAATGACTGACTGACTTAGTGAGCAAGCATATCTATACATGAACAAATAGTAAATTATGTCAAAGTATCAAGTCACTAAAATAAAGGAAAAGAAATATTTGGCATTTTTCTTTCCCTTTTGTTTATTGAATGATTTGTTTCATGGGCAATATTTTCTCTGTACAGGGGGGACAGATTTAGAGACTTTCTTAAAGTTGCCAATTGCTCAGCAGCATCCCATCAATTACTCAGAGTTTTCACGTCTTTTTCTTCCAGACAGCCTGTTTAGAGGACTTGTAACTTTGGAACTTGACACAGACACATGCAGAATGAGAACTACCTGCTTATCTGTCTGCACTGTCCAGTGAATATTTTTGACAGTTTAAAGCTCAGTTAGATCAACTAGAGAGTTTTGAAAGGCAATTCTGAATTTCTCCTTTTATAAAAGGCAATCCTTATGCTTGTTCATGTGCAAGAGCACGAGTGCATTCCAGGACTGTTTCTTCTGAAAAGTTAAGGATATGCAGAAACACCTTTTCCCACTGAGCTGGAATAATCATGAAGAGAAGCAATATGACAAAATCACCTTGTTTTCACAAGGGCAGCTCAGATATTGTTTTAGAGATGTGCAAAGCAGCCTTTAAGAGAAAAGTTTTCCTTTCAAACCTGAGAGGCAGTAGTCAGAGCAAAGGCAAAACTGATACAGGCATGAGAAGAACCAGAGACATTAGAGGCCCATTGGCTGCCCTTTGTGCAGGAGAGATTGTGCAGTTGTGTCTTCTCCCCTATTCCCCCTCTCATTTATTCATTCATTCATTCACAGAATCACAGAACTTGTCCAAACCTCATTAGTATGGTTTAGTCTACCCTTAATATTGGAAATGCACTCAAGAAAAATAATTTCTGTATAAAATAATTAAAACAGTTCTCCTGAACACAATTCTCTTTCTGGCATGTACTTAAATGTTCTCCATACTGCTTAAAATGTCACAATCTTTTTTTTTTTTTTTTTTTTTAAACCCCAAACAAACTGAAAAAAAATCAAAATGGATCATTAGCAGAACAGCCATAACTTTTCCCTGATGGCTGTTTACCTAAGAGACCTTAGGATTTTATTGGAATAAAATATTTTTACCACTTATTTACTTACAAGTATTTGTGTCTGAACAATTTAACTGGAACTTGCTAGAAATAATTCAAATTAAGGTAATTCAAACATCAGGTCTGGAAACAATCATAATAAATAGCATTATAAAAATAAATTAAATTAACACTTTTACTTACAATAACTGTGAACAGAAGACGAAGTGCTCAAATGTAATCAAATCAATTTGATTGGGACTAATCAGTGGCTTTCCCAAGCTAGATGAGAATGATCAACACCTTGGAAACAACTAACATTAACACATTTTCATGCTGTTACATAATTGGCATTTTCAGTCATTTAAAAAGCTTTAGCCAAATGTTAACTAAGTTATGCATCAGGGCTTTTCTGCCTTGAACTGACATTTCCCAATCACGCCCTATGGAAAGAGAGGAGCATTTGCAAACAGTGTAATCTCTCACTGAAAGCACAGAGGCTTTTGCTCAAATGCATCTAAGCATAAAAACGTCCACTTATTCAACCAGAAAAATTCTACCTCTACGTGATAAAACACAAATGTACTGCTGAATTTTGATCAGAGAGCACTAAGCATTGAGAAAATTGTGTGTGATGGCTTTGAGAAGGCACTGTTCCCTATTTTGTCAAGCAGCTCATACCACAATATCCCCTTCGTACAGAGAAGCTGCTCATGACTGCAAGGAAGAAAATGTGCGCTGTAATGCATCATTAAGTCAAATTAACCCAATCATCCACCTGCTAAGTGAACAAAATGAAGAAAAATCTTGCTCTCAGCACTTTCGTTTGCTCACAATCAGAAGGGAATGGATACATCATGCAAACAGTCCCTTAATCTCACTAGCTAACTTGCTGTTTTTTACAGCCAAGCAATGTACTTTGCTTCCAATGTTTTATCACATTTATTGTGGCCAAATACAAGTTCTTCATCAAAATTAACTGTATTTCCTTTGTGTGTTTTTGTCTGTTTTCATGGGAAGCAGGATGGTTTTATTTGTAAGATAAATAGATAAATAGAAACCACCAAACAAATAGCCTCAAGCAGAAATATTTAATATAGAAGGTGTCACTATAATACTTTTTACTTTGTTTGTTTGTGTTACACTTCCACCACATCTGGGCTTGGACTCCAATCTAAAGCTACATTTTTTTTTATTTAGCTCCTCTTCAGTGATTTGAATTCCCAAAGTCTGCTGGGGACTACTTTGCTTTTCTTCCTTACCAACATAGCATCATGAAAACAAAAGCACCATCCAGGATCACTTTCTCCCCAGAAGACTAGTTAGTGATTGAACATCATGGGAATGTGTGTGAAATTGCAACAGGGCAATTATTAGAAATATAAACTACCAAAAAAAAAAAAAATTGAAACTGAGTTCAACAAATTAAAGCATCACACTTTAAGCCTTGCAACAGCATTTTTGTTAATGTGTTCTGACACCAGATAGTTTTATTATTCATATAAATATGGTACCTTTCTTTCTTTGGTAATTTATTGTATCAATAGTATACAGTTTTCTTATCCAGTGGAAAAGCATTTTATTTTCTAAAAAAACAAGGTCTTGCTTAAGAGGAGGGTAGGCAGGAGAAAAATCATGATATTGTAGCTGATACAGGAAAATTTACAAGCAATTTTCCTATTCCTAATTACACTAAATTATATCAAATTGTATTTGGATTTACCCAAATAAATGAACCTTCTTGTCTATTAAGGTGAAGTAGACAATCTTTTCAAAATACAAACTGGAAAAGTAAAAAGAAATCAGGAATGACTGCAGCCGATCTGACTTACATTGCATCTGTCAGATAAAGAATTGGGGATTAAAACATTTGAAAAGCTATAGAAAAATATGTATTTATTGTGTTTATTACTTTAAAGAATGAAGGGAGAGGCTTTAGAGGGGACAATACTTTAGAAGCACTGAAGATCACACCAGAAGATCAAATTAGTTTCTATAAGATTAAATGTTTCTTGTGATCCTACTATTTAGCCTTGGTTTTGGTTCTGTGGATATATGTACATACATCACTGAGTAGATTAAAAAAAAAGGCAGCAAGAAAAATGATAATTTAAAATTACATGCTAAGATTTCTGTTCAAGATTACCTATTTCTACACCCTGCTCTGTCTATTTTATAACTGTTATTGATGCAGTAAATTTTGAGCTTAAAATGCAGGATAACACAAATACACAGAATATCCTGACATTCTACCATTTATTAGTAATAAGGACATAATGGAAAAACTATCCAGCAAGCATCTAGTAACCAGAAAGTGAAGAATTGCACGAGCAATAAACATTTTATTGCTCAGTTTCCTGAACAAACAAGAAACCTTTGGCCTACATTTCAGATAGGATAAAACTGTTAATAGGAAAAGAGTTGAAGTGCAAAAAATAATAAATGCAACTACTAATTCTTTCAGGAATTCTTTAAAAATTTTACACATTTTCAACATTTAAAATTTTTGCACATACCTAATGTCTCCTAGGATGTGTGTGAAATTTACAGTGGCAAACACTTTTGTGGTCAATGCTGTGGAAGTACAAACTCTATTGATAAAAAAGCAAGGTCCTTTGCCCCAGGTGATCTGCTATTGCACAGGACAGTAGCACAAATTAATGGACTGAAAAATAACACAAAATCATCATCCTTATTGGCTTGACAGTCATCAGGAAAATAAAAACCCACCTGAAGAATAACTCTCCCCTCCAACAGAAAAAAGGGCCAGAGAATCAGCATCACCTGCTTTCAAATTAGCACATCAGTAGCATTTGATGCAAACAGAGCCATCAAGGACATCATCTGTAGCTCTGACCCTGACCTTTTTGAGGAGGAGCAACACATGGAGTCAGTATTTCTAAGGGCTGCAAAAAATTCCTGCTTCAAGCCACACTGTAATTCTTGTGCTTTACCCTAGAGTTAACATGGAAATCAAGAGTGCAAGTTACTTTCACTCTCGGAGCTGTGTCTAGGACTTGATCCAGAGGTGCAGCCTGGTGTCACAGACCAGTAAGGTGTACATTCATGCTAGTCTCCAAGAGCATTAATTGATGTTAGCTCCTGACAAACACCAAGTATATTTTCTTCTTTTGAAGAGGCTGTAAGGGAGTTTGGGAGCAACCTTTAAGTGACTGGTGTCACTCACACTGAATACCTACAAGCAATATTTTGTCTACATCAAACCTTTTTCTGCAAGAGCCAAATCTGCAATTGCACACAGGTATCTAAGATAAATCACAGGCTGATTTCTACAATTAAAAATATTTAAGAATTCCTCTATACATAAATAAACCACCTCTCTCTTATTTTGCTTGATGACCAAAGAAAGGTCATGAAATGTTGCTGCTTTTCAGCAAAACACTAAAGTGAGAGATGTCCTGAGACAGAAGTGTTCTTTGAAGAACGTGATGCCTTTACAGCATCCCCCACTAATGACAGGATCTTTACCTACTGGGTTGAAACGCCAGAATGCTCGGGAGTTGCTTTTGAATCTCAGGCAGACAGTGCTTATGAATGTCAGGACACAGAACATAGGGAAAGGATTTCATGCAATACAATTAAATAGAGAAGAGAAACACAAATTCTTGCATATGTGATAGTCAAGTGTGATTGGTAACGGCAAAAAAAAAATAATTCCAGAATTACCATCAGACAACAAAAACATTAGTTTCTCCATTGGATATCTCAAGTTACTTTGGACGTATCTGCTCTTTACTGTGGCCCAAACAAGATATCTCTTATGATATTTGAAGCCCTCCCATAGCTAGACATGATCTACACTTAGGATTGTTAAACTGAGGAAGAGCTTAAAAGTTTAAACATAGGAGAAAAAAACAAAAACTCTAAAGTGAAAGGCCAACACTTGAATATGAGCTTGGCCAAGCAGAATATCAGATGGCTCTGTGTTTGCAGGACTTATTTTCATATTTTCCACTATATACATTTTTCTCTCTCTGACTCTCTCTCACACAATCACTTTTCTTTCTACCAACAGAAAGGTATAAGGAAGTAAAGTGCCTCTATTACCAGTTATTCCTCTCTCAGCCAAACTGGGAGAAGTAAGAGCAGAGTGCCTCTGCACTCATCACTCATGAGATCACTCATGAAATACCATGAGCTACTTGGGTACTATGTTTTTGTACCACGTAAGCATCTAAACAGATAGGATTCAAACTAGTTCCCTCATAATAACATGTAACACACAGAGAATTATCTGTCATAAAATTCATATTACTCCAGGTGAGGATGCTAATCAGCACATGACTTAGGTTGATATAATACTTTAGTTGACAATTAGGACAGAAGCTGGCAGCTAGGACCCAGGATGGGGCTGAGTACTGCTGAATAATACTGGATAATACTTAATGCTGGCAGGTGAAGGACACAATGGACCAGCAGTTCAGAGGAAATTGGGTTTGAGAATAGCTGTACATATGCCACCTCCTTCAAAAGGTCACTTGCTGGCTGGAGCTACTCCAAACACAGGTTGTGCAGGTGATAATTGGTGGTAGAAGATATGTATGTGTACATATATATCTGTGCACCTGAAATATATATCTATTTTTTGAAGTTTCTATGTAATGCCTTGGAATATACAACATAGATAGAAGTTTTAATTAGTAAATATTTGATTTCTTGCTCTGGACAGCTAGAAATTTCTTTGTGATCCTGCTTCCTGAGGTATAACATACACTGGGCTTTTGCTTTGCAGCTTTCTATATTGCCTTACAATTCCTCTACTGCATTTGATGGGGCTGAGGAACTCAGGAGGGACAGGGACAGGCATCACATGAAAAAACAAAAATATGTTACCAGACTAAGCTCCACAAATCTCTATGTGTCAGGTATACCACAGGGAAGCAAAACACAGTTCCTGTGCAATAAGCATCTCATCTCATCTCATCTCATCTCATCTCATCTCATCTCATCTCATCTCATCTCATCTCATCTCACAGATGTATAGATGTATAAAAGTTACTAGGTCATGCTGCTTTTGTTTTCTCAGTGGTCAAGAGTAAGTTAGGAAATCCCTGTGTAAAACATGCCTGAGCAGCAAATAAATCACATGCCTCTAGATCTAACAAATATAAATCACAGAAATTTTCCCAGTTTCAATGTCAACTCAGCTGCAGGATGGATGTCACGAAAGAAGATTTTAGAAGGGATGCTGAGCAGCCCAAACATCTGCTTGGGTCTGAGAAAACATGTTGAAAATATCTTCAACATTGAAGATCAAAAATTTTGTCTCATTCCAATTAAAAATGAAGACTCACAGAATCACTATGAAAATAACAATGCATCAATATTTCATACTACTTTCTGAAAAATATAGAGTTGTAGAATAAAAGAATGACAGAATCCTAGAAAGGCTTGGGTTGGAAGGGACCTTTAAAGATCATATAGTTCCAACCCCCCTGATACGGGCAGCGATGCACCCCACTAGACAAGGTTGCTCAGGGCCCCATCCAAACTGGCCTTGAATACCTCCAGGGATGATCAGACACAGCACTTTCATCACATCTGTAAAATCACTGGCAATCATAGCAGATTGTATATACAAATTACTGAAAAAGAAGGCAATTTTTAAATGTTCATTTTATTAATGGTTTTCTCATATGAATAATTTTGACTTTCTGGAATAATCCTTAAAAGAAAAGTGGAACCTCTTTTATCATGCAAATGTCAATGCAAAAATGTGAATCAAAATTAAACTACAGGTTACACAAAGAAGAAAGAAACATATCAAAGTTGCTCTGAAAAGCTCGCTTCTCCCTAGGGAAATTAAACTTGCAAATGTATTCCTTTTCTTTTCAAACATTTGTGCTGGGGGGGGGG
>JAWWEU010000081.1:116712521-116771014 GCA_035583155.1 Acropternis orthonyx | reverse complement strand
CCCCCCCCCCTTTTTTTTTTTCCCCTTTTTCAGGTGCTGGTGGGAAATCAGGGAAAGTATTCAAATGTAGATTAATTTAAAATATCTATCTGATTGGATACTGTATTTGCTGTGAGCTTTTACTGACTGCAAATCAATGGCTCAATTAAGACAATAAGAAGAAACTAGGATGAGGCTCTTCTAATAGAGGTCTTTTCTTTCCATGGAGAGCAAATCTTGTTGTTTTAAAAGAAAGGGCTTGTACAGCCTTTTCTATCTGTGTAGTTGAGACACCAAAATCTTTATTTTTAAACACTTTTCAATAAGTGATGAACAAACACACACACATACACATGCACACACATATACCACTAACATGCTGCAGACACACATTCAACATGCAATATTTAAATCTGTATATTATGCAAACCTGGTACACATTAAAATTCTGGCACCAAGTGATTACAAACATTGGTGGGTATCCAAAAGGATTACTTCCTTTCTTCATCGATAATATCTGATACTCAGAGCACAGGACAATCACTCCATTTAAAAAAATGTATGAAGGAAGAACACACAAAACAATACAGAGAAGGTACATTTTTCCCTTTCATACACTTTTGCTGTGGTCACTGCCTGCTTCTCATCTGTCTTGCTGGAGTTTGTGTTAGAACTGCCAGGTGTGTGTGCAAATTCTTCAGTTTTTCCACAGTACCCAGGGTCAATAGCACTTTGCTGGAGCTCTGGCAGAGCCCCAGCTGGAAGAGCAACCCTCAGAAAAATTGGATGCATCAGGCCCATGGGGTGACCACGTCTGGAAGTCCTCTGTCCCAAAGCATCCCAAGTCTTCCAGTATTTAATCTGGTGACTCACTGAGTACAACACTGGTGCCTTAAGCATCCTGTCAGAGACTGGGTTACTGCAGTGGATTTACTCAAAGTATTGGCCATCACCACAAGAGAGCAGATGACAGGGACAAGTCAGGATATTGACAGCCACAGCACTTCCTGTGTAAAAATCCCCAAAGAAAAAGACATTTTCAGTTTAAACAAGGAATAAGAGCAACTCTGCACATTCAACTGCAGCCACTTATTCTTTCTCCGATGCCTTTCAGCAACCATCTCCACCTAAGAAATCCACCCAAACCAGAAGCCTCTGGAACCAACCCCATCAGCCAGTAATCAAGACCCTGACTTTCCAGAAGTCTCTTAGCACAAGGAATATGTTTTGGGAGCAGACATTTGAAGTCTCTTCATTTGCTGTAGTGGAGAAGAGCTGGATAGTTCAGGAGCCCTGAGGTGTGGTGGTCAGCAGCATACCACCTTGCACCCTAGAGCAGAGGGCATTCTGCCTTTACAGCAAAGCTCTTCCAGCTGGAGCCACTGCTTAGTGATCCCTCATTCTGTGCTGGAGCTGCATAGCCCTGAGCACCCTTTCACTACAGCAACACAGCTCTACTGAAAATTCACTTCCTAAGTCTTCCTCATGAAGATGAAAAGCATAAGATGAGGTCATGTAATCAAAAGTCAGACCTTTGGAGATTGTACATTTTATCTCCAGGATTAATCCTATTGAATGCAATTATTTTAGTTATATTTATATTAGTAGTTCTTACATTGGAAGACAATTAAACTGTTTTATTCTCAGAAAGGAATTATGAGAATGATGTATTTATAATTTTAATTTTAATTTTGTTTCCATCAACATTTATTACTGTGAAGTGCTTTGTTTGTTATTGTTCTTAAAATATTTGTTCTTGATGTTTTTTTCAACAGCAAGTTATTTTTCTATTAGTGTCAGTGTTTGTTTACACAGTTACAAGATATGCTCCATGTGCTATCTAGGCACAGTTGTCACCCTGTAGTTTTATTTTCTCCTGAATAACGTCTATGTTATTTTTCAAATTATTTAGATTCTTTGGTCTTCAGTTCTGCAGCAGATTTAATTTAAGAATAACTGGAGGAACCTTAAAAAAATACGTTACTTGGATAAACAATTTTAAACATTTTTTTCATATAATTGCCATTACCATTAGCAAGATGGCCACTCTGTCTTCTACAAAGTCCATTGATTATCACCTCCAAGTCAGCAAAAACAATTCATACAGGTTATAAATATAAAGGCATACTTTACGCAACCTCGAGAAATGTGAACAGAAATACGGGTGCCACATGTCTTTAACACTGGTGTTTGACTGATCATTTGTAGTTCCTGACTGATCTGTTCTGTAGCTGTAATCACTGCAGCTTCCATGACTGAGCTTCTGTCAACAGCAGCTGCAAAAGAGCTTCTCTGTACAATGTGAGGTACCTGAGTTTTCCTTCTTCTTCTGTGTCTGGATTTCATGATGTATTCTTATATGCCTCTATACCAGTAAATGTATATATGTTTTTATGTATATAGATAGATGCACATGAGTATCTATCAGTATATACATACATAAGAGCCCGTCATGCATATAGTCCAGATGCTATGGTAATGCTGTAAAAAGAATGCTGGAATATTGTAGAAGACAGTATTTGCTGAAAAAGTAAACAGTTGCATACAAAATGTTTTGCATAGAAGTATACAGTGTGTATTTGAAAGACCAAGCCAGGGTTGAGAATGCAAACACAGAATTAAACTCACTGTCTTCTTTCTGTCTTTAAAGGTTTCATCAATTAGTATTTGTTTTTTGTTTCTTACATAATTTATGGACTTCTGGCATTCCTGTAGAATACTCTACATGTGAATTCCTATCCCTGGCCAGTACTTTTACCTTAGCTGTTACATTTTAATGCTACACTTACTTATTCCAGACAAAAAAGATTCATAGAATCCTAGATGCTTCTTAGAAAACATCATAAATTATCAACAAATATAGGTTTTATAGCTAACTTTTCAGCTTTAAAATGAAAAAAAAAAAACAAAAAAAAAAACCCAACAAAAAACCCCAAAACCCACCAAACAGAAGTATTACTGATCTTGTTAGGGAATGTAGCTAGTCTCTATGGTGATGAATAGCTTGTGTTTTAATAGGCAGTTTACATAAAAATTACTTGGTATCTGTGACTGGTAAAATTATTCTAGAATGGAGACACTTAGAGTTACTTTAATACATTGGTTTAATACACTTCTGCAGCACTCCTACAGCGTGTTTTCCAGTAGGGAGGAAAGATTGGGCAATTTTTAATTGCTCAGACCGAGTTTTATTATAAACTGACTGTGCTCAGCTGTACTTCATGACTCTGAGGCCTTTTACTATGGTAGAACAATAGTATGTGATAATTACTACTTTTGCCAGAGCACAAGAGGGAAACAATATACTTGAAATTCAATGACCTCGAGGCTACACTGTCTGTGCTCTCATATATAAAACTCTAAATGACAGGAGGAATAAGATCTCATCTTGAAAAAGAAAATGACTGCTGCCAAAAGCATACCTCAGCTAGAGGTATGGCTTGACTGGCAAAGCTCAGAGGCCATGTTCCTTTGCAATGTAGACACAGAAAAGCAGTACTAGGCATCCTCATTCCTCTGTCTGACCTGGACTGGGTGGCGTCAGTGACAAGTATAATCTTCATAGTGTGCATAAGCCATTTGGTGGTAGGTCTTCAGCTAAAAAGTGTGTGGGCCCTCTGATGTACTTCATGAGTGAGGAGATTAAAAGAAAGAAAACTGAGCCCCCCAGGAAAAGCAACAGATGATGTTTGCTGCAACGCATTACTGGTCTTACTGCTTCTTTGCCAGCAAAAGTTAGGGACCACTACTTTAGCAGATCCGCTCCTCAGGCAAAATACTTCATCTTATTTCCTTGCTCTGTATTTGGCACATTTCGTTGCTGAGATCAATCATCAAGGCATTCAAGAATGTGCTGGATTTAACAGTAACTCAGAATTGAGACAGACATTTAAGTGTTTGGCTGAAAGACGGCCTATGTGGAAGGCTTGGAGGAGACTTTTTTGTGGCCTTGCAGGACTTTGAAGGGGGGCTTTAAGAAAGATGGGGACAGACATTTTAGCAGTGCCCATAGCGTTACGACACAGGGTCATGGTTTTGATCAAAAAGAGGGTAGATTTTGACTACATGTAAGGAAGAAGTTTTTGACAGTGAGGGTGGCACTGGCACAGGTTGCCCAAAGAGGTGGTGGATGCCCCATTCCTAGAAGCATTCAAAGCCAGGCTGACTGGGGTCCTGAGTAACATAATCTAGAAAATAGCATCCCTGCTATGGCAGGAGGGTTTGGAACTAGATGATCTTTAAGGTCCCTTCCAACCCAAACCATTCTATGATTTAATGAATAAGGTGTTATTCATACAAGCACAAGACCTGCAGATGGTGTGAAATCTGTTTTAGAAGCATAACAAGCACAATTCTTGCCAGGCTACCTATTTTATTTCAAATGTTGGAAGAGACAAAGCAGACAGTGACTATTTTCTTGTGTGATTGCTTTAAGAAGCAAATGGTCATTTGGGGATTCCTGCTTTGCTTTTTTTTTTAGTTTTAAGTCAAAACATAGCAAGAAGAATCCTCTTGTTTTTCACAAGATGTTCATGAAACAGCAATACGACATCCATTTATTGGACTGAAAAGCTCCATGCTATTAAGGCATCCACTGTTTCTCATAAATGCAGCTCTGGGATCCGCTGTGTTGTATTGGTCAAAAATATTTACAGTAGCTAGTCAGTTAATCTTATTCCTGTTTGAATCTTCCAGTAAATACACGTGCAAGGCTAAAGATACATAAACTAACATGAAGAAAACAAGCATCTGAATAACTACATACTACTCTGAAGTGTTACATATTACACAAGCACTGCTTTATCTCCCCTTATGGCCTATAAATCCAGTAATTTTTTCCCTTTAAGATCATAATGGTAATGAACACATCTTTCACTCATTTTCTCACTTTTAAGTTCTCAAAAGAAATGCCTGGAAGGGTGACATAACTTTCTTTTCCAATGCCTTCAGCTATTGAGTTCCACATGGTTCAAATTATCTTCCATAGACTGGGAACCCCCCCAGGAGGCAACAGCAGATGAAGCATCATAATTTTACATAAAATGCCCAAATCTGCATATTTTTAAAATAACATTAATAACACTATTTTTCAGTTATCAAAATCACTATGCATAAGAAGAGGTGCTAATTGTAGGAAATACTAATACAACCAGGAAAGAGAAGGAGCACTTCACCAAAATAAAAAGGCAATCTCATTATTTTGAAGTGACCTGGCTCAGCTTGATTTGTTTGGGTGATGGGTACTAATGAAGCTGTTCACTTACAACAGGAAAATTGTCAGATGAAAACTCTTAAAGAAGCTAATAAAAGATTAAGATCATGTTCATTGGAGAGTCTAAACCAGTCATAGCTTTCACTACTTTGCAAAATTAACTAAAAAACTCATTTTCTCTAGTTTTGTTAATTCTGAATGCACAAAAATACAATGTACTAATTCATCTGCAAACAAAGAAATAAAAAAAAATAATCAAGAGATTAAAGACTGGAAAAGAAGCAATAAGAATTAAGGATTAATAAACCATGCATGATTGACACAGGCTTGGACCTGAAAATCAGTGTGAAAATTTCTAGTGTGAAAAACCCACATTTTTCAAGTCCTATTACTAGAAAGTCACTAGGAGGTAATCTTTATAATCTCAGAGGATGAAGGACAAAGGATGTGCTACATTATTAGCTCCACTTAAGAGATTTTGCTACTTTTGCTTTAATTTTCATCTGAGTTTAAAGCTGGTCATTTCTTTGACGTAATACTCAAGCCAAGGCATCCACAAGCAATTCTAAAATTTAAAGATGAAGTGCAGCTTGCCAATGGCCTTCTAATGTCTCTCACTGGAAGCATTCACACCTAAGTTAATGATCTCATTATTTCATTACTACAAACCAGAAACTTTCCTTATTGCAGCTTCAATAGACCTGTTGGCATTTCTTATCTGTGAACACCTTCAGTACTAGAACAGCTCATCAGGCAGCTCTCCTAATAGGCTCTGGCACTTACACAGTGAAGGCTTCTGGACCCGAATGACTTCATCCAGACAGCAGGGACAACAGGAATGTTTGTAAACCTTTAATTTCAGTGCTGCATTACAGATAATTTGAGCCTTAGAGCTGTCTGTGGGGTAAAAGTGTATGCTGGCTGATCTATACAACTCCATTGATATCTGTTTCTGTCAGTGTTTCATGTGGACAGAACTCTGCTGGACAAAACAAAACACCCCCTGACTCACCTCCCATGTACCTTGTGATTCAACAGTCATAGCATACCCTATTCTTGAAACTCCCCTCTATTTTCTTTTCAGTAAGTATGCTTATTTTAACCCCCTCTGTAACCACTTACCACAACTTTATCAGTAGTTGAAACACTTACATCATTAATATATAATGTATATTATTATATTAATATGCTATGCTACCATTGCAGCAGAAGAATCTTTAAGAACTGTATCTTGCTCAAAATGCAAGGATTTATTCCTTGTTCTTACAGACATCATTATAGAGAATATCTAGAGATCTGAGTCATGTTAAGGCAAATTAAAAGTAATATCTTATTTTGAAATGCCATTACTTTTCTGGCTTTGATTCATTACTTCTGATTGTCTGCGTTATCAATACTTGACCCTACCGATAATTCTGAGATAGTACTGGACTAAATTCTTTTGAAAGATATGAAAAAAAATCCAAATTAATAATTGGTATTTAAAAATCCTTGGGTCTTTCACAATACAGAACGACAGCAACAGTGCCAGATTTAACTTCAAGAAGGCACATACAGTTATCTCACATTGCATAAACACACAGTGGAACTACTCATGAATTATCTCACAAAATGATATAGATAAAAGCTATTACCTACAGAAATGTACTGCAGAAATGTACTGCTTTGGATAACACATAGAGGTTTCTGATAGTAACTTTTTGGGTTTTCTGACCTTCTGTATCACAGGTCACTGTGTTCTGTGAGGTCTCAAAATTTCTGCCTACTGGACAGCACCACTACAAGATGCTGAAAGATTCCTAGATTAAGGAATTTGAGAATTTCAAATTTCAGAATGGGTCTAAAATGCCTTAGAGATAGGTAAACCAGGCTCACAGGAGTCTGGAGTCATGAGGGTCCCATCAGAAGCCAAGACTATTAGGGCCTCTATGTTGTCTTTTATGAGGGTATTGCTATGACTCCTCTATATGTCACAGCAGATACCCAATTTCCTCAGAACAACATCTCTTTGGGCCAGGACAGCTGTGGAATCTGCAAGAATTGTACTCTGTTCTGAATTTGTTTGGGTTGTTTTAACATAAAAATTCATAAACCTGGTCACTTATTTCAAACATTATTTTTTCTTTCAGAATGTCATTTTGCTGAGCAAATTTATAGTTTCTCATTTCCGCTCTGACCTCTCAGATTTAACAGCTCATTTTCAACACTTGTCAGGGTCTGCACCAAGCTTGAGGAGCATTCAACAGTCACCACAAAAACTTGTAGGAAATACATATAGCTAAGACAGAATGTGGTGCAGTTTTGACTTAGTGCATTAGTGGGAATGCTCAGGGATTATAGTGTTTCCATCTAGTTATTATCTGTAATTTTAAAAAAATGCTTTGAAAATCTAGATGTAAGATTGCAGCATGGATGTAGGTAGGTCCTGATCACCTACAGATCTGGTGGTTGCATCCACCCTGCAAGATTACTCAGGATAAAAATGGGTGACAAGATTGACCTAATTGAATGGTATCCCTCTTTCTGGTTCCTCTGGCTGCCTGCAAGGAGAACTGCCAGCAAGGAAAAGCACTCATCATGCTTAGCCACTGTGCACAAAGTCACCCAGCACCTCTGGTTTCACTCTTTCTGAGCTCAGTTAACAAGATTGGAGTGCTGCTAGCAAGAAGAACATTTGGTGTATAATAAACAGTGCTGTTAATCAAAAGAGAGCCTTTCCCTGGCCCCTGCCCAGATGCACAGGGCTATAAACAAGCATATGAAGAGCTTTGCTCTTTTGGCACCCTCTTGACAAAGAGAGGCTTTGGGGAAAATAATAAATGCTTCTTCTATCAGCTCCTGTAGTGCAAGTTCCCCCAGAGGCAGCCCAGAAATAAGACCCAAGGTCTCAGCAACAGTCCAGACCCACGCTGGGGTACTGGGCAGCTGAAAAAGAATGTGCATGATGTTATTTCTTTTGGGCAGAACCTCTCATAACTAATGCATATCAACAAACATTGCCTTATGTACAGGTTAGCTTTGAAATGCTTTGAAGATGCATAACTAATCACAAGAATCCTGACTGGATGTCATCTCTTCCTCACTCCCTGAAAAAAAAAATCAATAGAACAGAATTGTGCTCCAAGACTAATGCAGTCTCATTAAGCAACAGTGTAAATATCCATGCTTTTCCCATTTAAAATGTAATTCCAAATTAGTTTAAGCATCAGTAATAATGCCCAGATACACAGTGCTCCAAGAAAGTACTGCTCATAGCATATCTGCTAATTTTTCTGTAACTTCTGTACTAATATTTCATCTAATCACCAGTTGAGTAGAGAGGGGAACCTACGAGAAATTATAAAATTAAACATTGAAAAAATAAAAAATATACAGATAATAAACCACTATATTTTTTGGTCATTAATGTTACAACTTTGTTGGTTTTATTCAAGGGATCATCTAAGAAATGCTCATGACAATTCTGATTAATTGGACAATTCTAATATAAGTTTTACAGACCGACTGCAAAACATATGGAAATGGAAAGTAAGCAAAATAAATGGTTGATGTGCAAATGTTTCAAACTCTGCATGAAATTGTACGCCCTTATAGCTCGTGCAAAATGACCTCCTTGTTAATTGATGAATTCTGTAAGACCAGGAGCTCACAGAAAACAACTATTTTTTGGCAGAGTTACTAAGTGGAGCTTCAATTTTGTGATGCAGCAGTGACCAAAGTTAGGGAGTCTAGGTTGGTATTCTTTGGGTGGTTGGATTTTCTTGTGTGTCTAGCACCAGAAATGTGGCTGTGGCTGGGCAGGTTTCTAATTCAAGTAATAATGGATTCTACTACCTGCAGTCATTTCCCTTTCTTTGACAAAGAAGTCTGTAATAAGTGATTGCTTGTCAGTCCCACCTGATAAACGCATCCAAGAAAGAATGACACAAACTTCCCATTTTAAAGTGAATACATAAATTGGCAAGCTTCCAAAGAAATATCCATATGCACAAACATGCACCTACATGTATACACAAACAAAGCATTTCAGAAAAATTCTTGCAGCACACTACAACACAATCCTCCTTGTCATTGACACCTACTATTATTTGTTCACAGGTTTTTTGAGATGGAAGGACTGCTTTTCCAGCATCCATCTTTAGACAACTAAATTTACAGTAGCAAAATAGTGATAGAAATAAATCTTTGAGAAATGCTGCTGTTTTAATTCATGATGTTGTATCATACTGAGATAACAGTCTCTATCTGAATATTAAGTTGGACTACATAGGAGCCAAACATCCATTTCTGTGTATGCAAGTTATACCTTCCTGACAATTCCTGCAGACTTTTTTTTATTGGTATTATTAACTGCTGGAACTGTCTGATCTTTTTAATCATAACTCAGTAGCTACTGTATCAAGTAAAACTTTCAAAATTTGATTGCCAAGAGCTACTGCCCTGTTTACAAATTTTCCAGTGTGGTAATTTTCCAGATAAAGGAAGATGATGTCAGTCACTGTAAACTACATGGGATCTCATTACTGAGCACAGACATTCCAATTAATCTTAAATACATGCAGTGCCAAGAGAGTAATTAGCATCACTAAATTGCTGTGATTTTTTAAAATAACAATTGTTCCTACAAATCTCGTTAACACTTCATAAACCCCAAAATAGCAAAGTATATTATTTACTAGTGCTATTTTTAAAGACAGTAGTTCTTTCTGATTTTCACCAGTGAGCAACCTAATTTACAAAGTTAGTCATTCTAGCAAACTCTTCCATGGAAGTCGAAAGCACCTGAATTTTGCAAAATCAAGCATAAAAACTTATTAAGTACAAGAATTAAATTTGCTTGTGCAGTCTTTACTTGGTCCTCTATGCACTTGGAATTTGATATAATATTCAGTTCTGTGCACACATGCTTTTTTTCCCCCCTTAAGAATTTGTGTTCTTGATAAGAAATATTTGCTTAATTACTCACTCCTTCTTTTCATATCTATATATTTAGTGCATAATCTTTACTGCAATCAATCTACTGACTTGTACTGGATGTTGATCAGGGTGGCATGCTTTAAATCTGCCCCCTTTGGGATATGAAGGTTTATTACAACTCCCATTTTACAGAAGCAAGAGACGTTTCAAAATATGAAGACCAATACTATTTGGAGTATCTGGCATATTTCCTCCCTTTGAAAGCATCATCAAAACATACACTTTGTTTGTGCAGGACTTCTGGACACTGTCTAATCAGTAAATCAGAAAAATGAGGAACACTCAACTATGATGATTACAATGTTTGTATGAGGAACTTGTGCTGTGTCAGTAACAAAAGGCTAAGGAGAGTCTATTCATCTATCTGGATCCTGCTAATCCAGCAATAGGAAAAGGTTTGGGGTGAGATGGGAAGATGAGGTTGCCGCAGAGACAAATGTTTCCATGCAGAAGCCTGTCCATTATAGACTAGATGAGATATGAAAGAACAGTCACAACTGCTCCAAGGAGTAATTCCAGAGGAAGGTAAAGCTCTGTGTTTACCTGCATCCAGAACCATCTCTAAAGCTACAGTGTGGAACACAAAGCTTATAGAGCCAGGTCAAAAACACAGTAGAGGTAATTCTTCGACTGATGGCACAAGCACAGGCACACACACTTCTCTGGGCAGTGGCAAAGGCAGTGACACCAGAAGGAAGCAGAACATCAGCACCAGCATCTCAGGGGAGCTGGGCAGCACTGCCTCGGCAACCTCTGGGTCCCTTGATGGCCATAGTCAAACCCAATAATAAGATGATGTTGGGGTGAATGTTCTTATTGAGGTTTCTTCTCTTTTAGAAATGACAAATTGTAGTTTGTAAGGACTGAGGGTTATGACAAGTTGCTTTATGCTATTTCAAGGGGAACACAAAAGCAGCCTGCCATGCTCTGACTCAAAAGGAGCTCTTGGCATCCAGTTGTGAAAGTGGCCTTACTAAACTGGCACGTTGGGTTATGAGAAGGTCTGATACCACACTTAAGGCTTTTTTTTTTTAAGGAAAACCACTGCACTAGCTGGGCACAAGAAGGGATTTTGGCTAAAAGCTGGTGGCTCCAGGCAATAGACACCATTGCACATCTTCCTGTATCATTTCTGCCTGTTCAGTCACTGTTGATCCTATGGTAACTGGGCTCTTGCAATTTTGTGAAGACTGAAGAACACATTTCACAGAATTGCTGAGAGACAAATCAACCCACAAACCAAGAAATTGATTTGAAGCTTTAATCAAAAGAAATGAGAAAAGGCTTCACATAGATGTGTGTATACCACTGGGAGATGATTCTCCTATAATTTCAGATTGCTATAAGACAAATTTTGCAGTCCTCAGCTAGTTTTTTTTCTTTTCCTTTCCCCCCCCCCCTATTCTTCTTCCCCTCCCCCCCCCCTCTTTTTTTTTTTTTTTTAACTCCTGGGAACATTTGAAGTCTAGGAAGAGAAAGCTTACAGTCACAGATGAAACTGTTCCTCTGTGACAAATTTTGCACAACCGAGTCTACAGGAAGTCCAGTTGGTATCAAATGCATTTACAGAAGGCATCCTCCTAAACACAGCAATTAATACTGTTCCCTTACTCCAAATTTCTGAAGAGACAAGGACAACAGGAATATCCATAGAAATATAACTTAAGTTTATTAATTAGACTGCAAGACAAATTATTATATTAGTTATAAGATCATGTTAACTTCAGGTTGACAGGGACATTAGGGGGTCTCTAGTCCAACCTCCTGCTTCTATGGGATCAGACCAAGTTGCTCAGGCCATTATACTGTTGGGACTTGGAAAAATCTTTCAAAAGTTTCAAAGCTTCTCATAGTCTTTTATCTCTACAACTTTGAAGGGGGACCCAGTATAGATCATTTACCAGAAAATCTTCACCTCAACACAGGAGTGAATATTACATTTAATAGGTATCTTCCATGTTTAAGACTTGAAAGCCATGGAGGAATGGGAGGGAGAACAGAAAGAACAACATTCAGAATGTTTTCAGCTATGCCAGTTCTTCTTCAACCCTCACTTTTCTCAGAATAAAGAAAAACGTCTTTATACAGATTTAGGTTGCTACAGTGTTTGATCTGGTGACTTGAAGTATAAAAGGTGCCAGAAACCAAGGAGACATTTGCAGAAATCATTCTGTAGGAGCTAAATTTTTAGTGCTCACAATGGCTCCTATTTATATAGAGTGAAGATAAATTTCATCCCCAGGGAAGTCAGATTTCTTTAAGAAGAGCTGCTGAGTAAGCTTAGTGTTGTAGAATATAGGCTGCATTCATCGCCATTATTATATCTTTGCAGCTATTAGATTAAATGAACAAGGCCTAATCCCAATAATAAAAATTAATCAGTAATCCACTAATGCCTAAGAGCATATTTCTTTCTGGCTGGTTTGCAGTAAGTAGCTCGATGAGAAACTGACACTCAGGAAGACTGAGCTGAGACTTTGTGCTACTTAATAATCACAAGATGAAACTGTTAAACACACAGAAATGTTTCTTGAGCGAGCTAATGCATCTGCTTAGCAGAAGCTGAAGGACTTCTTGGAATGCATGCCTTTTCTGGGAACAAATTATTTCTGAAATAAGCCAGCCTATTGCACCCTATCTACTTTTGTTTAACTCCTGGTGTGGGTATCAGCATGTAGTAAGTGACCTGAAATAATTCGTTTATTTTATGCATCCAGGCTTTCCACAGTGGGTGTTAAGATACAGTAAGCAATATAAATTAAAATCTTCATGTCCTTCAGGGATTTTTCAGGGCAAGCAAGCCTATAAGATACAGTTAGATTTAAAACCTGTGTTAGCGTTATAACGGTTAATGATGCAACTTTTTAACACTGTTCTTAATACTGTCAAAAACACTCAGATACTCAACTAGCAGGAATGCCCAAATCCTTCCTTCTTTGGTTATGAAAGTTGATATAAAATACTAGCTTCTGTCATTAAAATATGAAACTTATGCCACTATAAAGTCTTTCCCAGGGTGGTCTCAGCCTTGCAGGCAATTTCCTTGCAGGTCATTCCCCTTTCTTGTAGCAAGGTCAAAATACAGGTGTATTAGAAAAATGTTTTACTGTGAAATTAAGATGCTTTCTAGACTAACTTGAAAATTCCTCTGTTCTCTCTCCCTTAATTCCCTCTTCCATGATAACATTTATTATTAATTGTGACTCATTTTTAACACAGGGTTTATTACCTAGTTTGAAGGTTGTTTGAAAGATATTACAGGGGAAAAAACAGCTATGTGGTGTATCTATTTCACTGCGAACTGCAACTTGGACACCTGACCCTTTCATCTAGTCTCCTTATAACCAGGTTT
The DNA here is from genome assembly GCA_035583155.1 of Acropternis orthonyx. Taxonomy (NCBI): domain Eukaryota; kingdom Metazoa; phylum Chordata; class Aves; order Passeriformes; family Rhinocryptidae; genus Acropternis; species Acropternis orthonyx. Next base: position 116,757,494 of record JAWWEU010000081.1, on the reverse strand, counting down.
TTTGCTCCAAGCACAAGAATTCATGAAATGAGACTGACAGTGACCACAAGAATTATGGCTGTTGCTGTGTTCCCATTTGAATTGCCTATTGTCCCCATCCATCCCTTCCCTACACCTTAGCTGTCATTCTTTGTCATGCTTTGTCATTCATTTCTTGAATGCACCTCAGACTTGGTATGGCATCATCAGACTCAGGCCCACTATTGAAGGCTGTAGGCAATTCTATTAATCAAGCATTACCATCCTAGTTTTGAGGCAAAAAGACAATTGACTCATACAGTTAGAACAGTGTTATTGCAGCATCCCTCTTTAAAAAAAAAGGGAAAAGATTTTCCCCAGGAGCTATCCAAGTGTGAAAGTTATTTTGCCTTCATAAGAAGGCAAAAGAGGTCAAGTCATACCTGTTCATTGAAAAGGCAAAACCATGCTTCACCAACTCCAACAATTCTCTTTTTGTCTTCTCATACAGTGCCTGCTTTCTGTGCTTTTAATTAATTACCTATAGCATCCATACAGGAGTGAAGTGGAAAATCTTTCTGCCTTCCATTTTGGCTTTCTCCCCTCTTACAAATGAGGCGCTAAATGCAATCAGCATCCTTATATATCTATTTAGTGATGAAATAATATGTAAGAGCCAGCAAATAAGAAAGTGATTGTTGAACCCAGCTTGAGAAAGGAGTCTGTAAGGCATTTGACTGGTGGCTCTGAATCATGAAAGAAAGATGTGATCTCCTCCAATCTTTCCTCTCTTTCTCATTCATAAGACTTAAAAGATAGTGCCCTCCCCCTTGGATCCCTCAGAGACAGATCTTCCTGACTGAGTGATACACAAGAATGTCTTCCTCTGACATACAGCGCAGATATGCCACAGCATAAGCCACTATCACCAGCCCACTAAATGGATGTGCAGTGTCTAGTGTGCCTGACTTCCAATATATCTTTTTCAAAGCACACTAAAGCAAGCAGTTCAGTGCAGCAGCAACTCTTTTCTTCAATCTGGGTTTGTATCTGCCCCTAGGAAGATGCCAGCTCCATTTGAAGGTTTTAATATAGCATTTGTGTGGTGCAAAAGCATGGAATATTTTAAAGTATCCCCTCTTATGTTTTGCCTTGCTGCAGAGAGCCCTTGTGACTGAGGCAGTGCCATCTCTGCACTAGCAGTTTAGACCATAAGCCCCTCTTCTCACATCATGGCCCTGGGTTCTGACCACTGATGACTTAAAAAACCCCAAACATTTGCATCACCATTTTTGCTCAGTGTGTGAATCCAGGCTGAGGAAAAAAACTCCAAAAAATCAAATTACTGAAATTTTGGAAGATTTTGGGGTCAGTCACTCTTGCCGCTTGATGATTTTCAGCTGATGAATCTTTTGTTGGGAAAAAAACTAAACATGAAAACTTAGAATTTGCTACATTACCCATCTATGTCCATGCAGAGCGCAAAATAGTCTCTTCTTGATGTTAAGCCAAGCTTATCTAGCTGGCATAAGAGTATGTACCATACACCTCTCCCCTACTTAATGCAACTCAGACCACACCTGAAGGGAGCAGTGCACATGGGCTGCTTCTGCTTCCTGTAAAACAGCACTAAATACCAGAAAATGCTCTTAAAATCTTTATCACATCTTATTCTTGCATCAGAATTAACAAAAAGTTTTACTTTATTAACATTATATTAGTGTAGTGAAAGTGTATGTGTCTATATGGATGACGTGTTGTACATATATTTTTAATTTTTCTTTTCTTATGTCAGCATTGGACTGGTGCCAGTTACTGCATTTGAAAAAGAACATTTTAAAATGCAGTTTGTTAGTTCTCAGCCAGTGTTAAAAATGACTCCCTAAGTGCTGGGCTCTGTTCCAGCAAATAATGATTCTCAGTACCCAGTCACACCTCTATAAGCGGTCCCATATGGGTAGGGAGGCTGTCAACAGAACTGAAATAAATAGATTGTTTACTACTTTACTTTTATCTAGTAGTTTGGATAAATAAAAAAAGATGCTGAAGGTGAGAAAACTTAACTGAATTGTGTACAGAACTGTCCAAGCACATTGTCCAAACAGCCCTGTTAAAATTATTTTTATAGGGTTGCTCTGCTCACTCTTGAAGAGTAAAAAATACCTATTGTTTAGTGACATCTTAAACTCAATATACAGAAATAAAGTCACACACGCACACCCAACCATCAGCTTTATGGTAACAATTTAAGTGGTAAAGAAAGTACTCTGAAATATGATTGTACAGCTGTTAACAGCAGCTGCAGTTTGTTCCTCCTATTCCCTTCAGCTGACTACAGATCATAATGTCATAGGGGTGCAGCAAGAATGGAGAACATGGTTCAACACAGGATGTGGTCATCTCTGATCTCCAGACCAGAAAAGAGAATTAGAGACATGAGCCCTGACTGTTAGTCCTTGGGATGCTACAGCAACACATTCGGGTCAAAACTATCAGATTTCAGGTACAGATGCTATTTCACAGGGAAATTTTTAGTTTTCCATTTGCTTAGTTTGAAATTCTTAAATTATCCATGAAGTTATTCTTAGTATCTGCAGAACTGCTTCTCACAGGCATACAAAGCTCTGTCCATCATAATAAATACTTCATTTTTTAAAATATTTTACTAGTTACCCTTATTAAAGCACTGATTATCTCCAAATATGAAGTCAATTCAATGCAAATCAGTTATTTTGTAGCATAAATGTTGAAAAAAAAAAAAGGATGATACAGTAGGAAAAACTATTCCTATATTCCATATTTACCCTTTCTTCAGTGAAGCCAGAGATAGAGCTATAACCCAGAATGTACTAGATGGAATAATATAGCTTTGAGCTATATCTGAAAACAGTGGTCCTAATCATATTTGACCATAGGCAACAGTACTGACACAGAATGAGCAGTAGACAACATCATCCTTCACTTTCTCTGAAAATCCAGGTTTTATTTTTATGTTTTTAATTTCCTATGCCTACAAGCAAAGCAGAAAAGCCTTGTAGGCAACACATCCTGTATGACCCTAGGGTAGAGAACAGTGTATTTAATATTTCTCCAACACACATCAAAAGATCACTTATGCCATGTCTTAACTTGCCAATTCCTCTTTGTTTTTCATCTCTCATCCCAAAAGTGATGAGCTGTAACTTTCCATATTTCTATTGTGAGAGAAGGCTAAGAATCAGGGGGAAGAATTAAAGTTATGTACTTGGTGCACTTCATGCAAAGATACAGCTTGTAATTAACATTTCTATTTCAGTATTGAAAGCACTGAAAAAAAGTCAATTTTTCTTGGTGATTTTTTTACAGTTATCTCTGAAAATGCAAAAAGAGTGTTTTCCTTTACAGTAATGTAACACTTGAATAGTCCTATAAAACAATATAGTCATCCTGGCTCAGCTGTAACCTTATCAGGTCTATCTACAGACCCTTGTTACAGGTAATAAGAACCAATGACACACAACAATTACAGACACCTTTCACATGGTTATGAACAATTGCTTGTCTGAAAATGGATTCAGATGTTTGAGGATTTTTTTCTTAAGATGCTCTGATAGTTCTTTGCTGAAATAAAAATCAGTCTGAGAGAAGTTGTTCAAAACCACCCTTGCTCTTCTCCTGTGCTAAGTGTAATTGTGTCCTGAAATTATAAAGCAGATACCTTGGGTAAGAGTCTCTGTGCAGTTACAATGCTGAAGTGAGAGAAAGAGGACAATAAGAGACAAGATGACTAAGGGGTTTTCTTAAGATCATAAAACATGCTTAGGATCAAGAGAAGTCCATCATGTTATCCACTAAATCCAAAAATCACAACTGCAAATGATTATGGAGTATGTGGATCCTAACATCTGTGTATTTTGTGATATGACAAAACAAAGTAACAGTGGATCACACAATCACATGCTATACAATAATTGATTAGTTTATGAAAGAAATAATATGATAGGACCACTGGTTATTCAGAAGATTACACTTGGTGACTATGTGTCTTTTACGTTCACTTTTTTTAATCCAGCCCCCTTTCACTTGTTAGCTCATAAAATGGAAATAGCCTTAACAGGATGAACCATTGGACACTACTTGTTTTTGGATTATTTTCTTTTCTGCTCTGAGATATTTGCTTCACTTGGCTTGCCTAGGAAATAAGAACTGGATGCCTCTCATTGTTTGGGTCACAACTAGCGGATCCGCAAGATTTATCCGACAGCCTTGTTATATTATAGTGTGTCTGAAAAGCGGAAGAAAGTCTTCTGAAAACCCTAAGGAAAAAATAATGAAGCAAATACAGAAACGGTGAAATTTGTAAAGATTTATTAAAAATGGTAAGAGTAATGCCACTGAGATAAAGTTTTCAATTATCACAGTAATTTTGACAGACACGTATGAGATTTTCTTAAAGTTTTCTGAGTTCTACAAACAACAGAAAGGTTTAAATGTATGAGAAAAAGAAATGTAAAATGTACAAGAGAAAGGTAGAAATCATTATACTTAAAACTAGCTTGCAATTTCTGCTATAGCAGTTTTAAAACAATTTAAATTTCAGGCTTGAGGGAGCTTATATATTCAATCTTTATCCCTAATCACAATGTTTTTCAGAAAACGTGATCAAAGTATTGAAACATATTCTTCAGCTGTTCAAGGAAAGAATAAGGAGCTTATTTCATCACTTGAGTTGGTATACGTAAGTATATCTATTCACAGATTTCACAAGAGCATTTTCTAACAGATTCCTTTATCCCGGAGTAGTTGATTTAAAAGATGTTCAGGTTCCAACATTTTCTATCCCTTCCAGTTACCTTAAAATAACATAGTATTGTGGATGTTTCCTAAAGGAAGATCACAATAGTACAGAAAGGGGGGGTTGGAAAGGAGATAACTTTAAAAATGATTTTGTTTGTCTGTGTATGTTAACAATTATGCCTACTGCACTTGTCTGCATTCACCTCTCCTAGGGGTGATTCAAAACATGAAATATTTTATGATGTGAAAACATTTGCTTATTTAACACTATAGAGGGATCACTTATCCTCCTAATAAATCCACTCCTGTTTTCTGACTTATGCTTCTTGTCTATTTCATGTAAATATAACTCACTACAATAAAAATGTGGTAAAATAAAGCAATACTAGTTCTAGCGACCTAAAGGGCATAAATATGAGGGGGCAATGAAAGGTTACATCACTGAGTGTGAACTGCAAGGGCTGCACACAGCACACAAAATGAGATGTCAACACATATAGGACTTCATCATTGATTTCTAGTGGTAACTTCCTCAGAACTTAGCACTAAACAAAAGGATATTATTTAATTTTTATCATGAAGTCACAAACTATTAGAAAAATAAAAAAAAAAAAGTAAATTGTTGTCTTTTAATCTAAGGCAAATGTCAAATGAGAAAATCAATTTACACCAAAGAGAACTTATTTCTCACAAAACACTCAATAATAAGTCTAAGTATATCTGTCATTGGTGTCTTTGCCCCTTCTCTCATTTTTTGGCCATGCCTTAATTTTTTTTTTTTTTAACTCTGAAAAATAACAAAGCATCTCTTCCATTGTTATGGAAAAACACTGCACAATCATCAGAGAAAATTGACTGTGCCAAGGAAAGCTGCATCAAAATATCATGATACAATATTTTATGTCACTCAAAATACTGCCAGATGTTCAAAATAAAGAAGGAAAAAAACCCATTTTTTCCCATGTAGGATACTAATGTAATTGCATAAAGTAGCAGTTTAAAGACATCCAGAGAAAAATCAAAATTTTAAAATCAGTGTTTTTCTCTGAAATCTAAGACTAAAATAGTTACCGAGCACAGAATGTGTTTATTCCTCACATCATTCTATTTCATTGATAGACAACTTTGCAAAAGCAAAACAAGCATACATTTTAACAAAATTGCTGTTAACTCTGCTGGAAAAAACACTAAGACATCAAAACCTACTGCTAAAGACTGGCCTAATTAACAGGCCAACTTCATTACTACAGGTTTTCAAATCTGTGATATTAATTAAGAAACAAAAGGAGACAAATGACCTGCAAAGAGGCATATCTGCCTTCTGGCCTCCAAATGAGCACTCGTGATCTGTGTAATCGATACCAAGAAACTCACTGGAATTAATGCCGAACCTCACAGCTTTCTTCACCAGCTCCTTCATTCACCTGACCTTTCAGGTAAATGTATCTTGTGGTTCTCAAATGACTAACTTGCACCGTTCATTACTTTAATCATTGACCTGAAAAAAAGTATGTAAATTTCAGCCTTTCTAAGACCACAGTTTGATACATCCATAATTTCAGTATAGAAAAGGTGTGTCAGCAGCTTGATGGCTGGGAAATTGTCAGGCTTTAGGAAAATTAAAATTATATTTTTCACTCTCTACCAACTCTAGCAGCAGTAGGGCTGCTGCTTAGTATGCCCCAGAGGAGACTTCACATGTTATATCTTGGTATGGAGGACATATAAGTGTGCATTAGAAGTTTTCATATAAACATTAACCCCTCCAAACACTAATTTATCATTACCAAATCAAATTTATTAATTATACCCCCAAAAACACTAACTGGAGAAAAACTGTGAAGACATGATTTGTGATAGCTAATGGTCAAGAATCACATTATGACCAAGGGTGGTGTCTAGAGAACAGTACCTTGAAGACTTGAGCTCATGGTCCCTTAACCCTTCACAAGTCTGTTCCAGCTGAAACATAACTTTAATCATAACTTCTGCTTATGCATCTTCTTGATCTTTCTCTCCTCTCCAGAATGTAATATAAGGCTTGATATTTATTTAGGAAATTCCAATATTATTTGTTTAAATTTTCCATGTAATATATTTCACACAGAAGTACTATATGACACTTGCACAAAAAATTAATAGGGTGGATTTATAGTGTTCTGTCTTCAGCCACATGCTCCTACATTGTTTACAAAGGTTACTGATTGGGTAGAATGAGCAAAATTTGGATCAAGAGAATAACAAACTAAATTGAAACCACATCCTTTGTCCACCCTCATGTGGAGTTGACAACCACCACCACATCCTGCTTTTCACTCATATTGTCTTCCACTTTCATAGGAGAACTCCTAAGTTCACAGAATATGCTCAAAGACAACACATGACAAAATTACTTAACTAGTTTATTAAAGCATATCCTAAAACTTGCTGTAAACTTGGCTATTTTCATAAAGATCTTGTAATCCAAAACTAGTGAAATGAAGAACATGCTTTTTCATCCTTTTTTGGGCAATTTTTAACCTTTTTTTGTTCATCAAAAAGCATTTTCCCTAGTGAACTGACCCTGCATGACTCGTGCCTCTGAAAGATATTTGATAGCAAGATGCCAAAGCAGCTTTCATTTTCCAATAGAAAAACTGATGATAAAATGCCAGGGTTGAGAGCACTCAGAGATTCTAGGCAAATATGTTGCCTGACATGCTCAAATAGAAATCCACAGACAGCAGAAAGCAGTTTGTACAAAGCTGAGTTTTCCATAAAGTCACTTGTTTCATTATTGCTCTTTTTATGGAAGTAGATAAAATAAGATCCTTCTTGCATTCACTAAAAAATCCCCAAAGCTAAAGCAAGCTAAAGAGTCAGAAACTGATAGTAACAAGTTATAAATTATGTGTCCCAGAACATTTTAAAACATCACTTGGATATTCCATTGTTAGAGAATACCATAAGAAGCTGCTCAGTTTCGTAATTACATCCAAAAATCCGTGGATCTTCAAACAAGTCAGTAATTATTAAACTTTCACTCATGATTTATTATTGCTTTGATTACATTGTTTGACATGTTTTCATTCCAAATGGTAATGAAACCAAAAGGAAAAGAAGTTCCTCTGCAGGATTTCCTTTTTTTTTTTTAAAGCACACTTCGGAGCTGGGGACTGCAAGTTACTTTAAAAACATACTAAATTCACACTAAAAGTTGACTGCACCTTCCTCAGATCAAAACCAGATGCAGTGCATGTATAAATTGAGAAATAGAAAATATTCATCAACTTTATTGTTACGATGCTGCATTTAACTTTTTCAAACTAAGTCCTCCTAAATAAGCAGTTTTTAACAAATTGGTTTTTAAGTCAAACATTTATACTTGAGACCAGACAATAAGTACAGTAGTCATTTAATATTGTCTTATGTTTGTTTTTTGTGGTGTTATTTGGTATTTATAACTATGTGTTGAAATATCTTGTGTTTGTTAATATCAGGTGGCCAAGAACTGCATAAGACAATGGAAAAGGTGAGATGAAGACCAACAGCAAACAGTCCAGGGATGGTAACTTGGAGACGCTTGCACTGGTAGGGCATCAGAGAGACAAAGTAAATGAGCTCACACATGAGAACAAAGTATTTAATAATAATTCTAAAATGTGTTTACAAAAATTAATTTGGCAGCCTACTTTGTTTAGATACAACACTGGAAATAGAGCTTGATTAAAACAGTTCAAAAGAACTAGAAATTTGAATTCTGTCACTTCTCAATGAGAAAGCTGGTTTTTTGAATTTTTTTTTTCTCTTAAGAGAATCTAAGCAAAGGACTCCGTTTCTTCCTGATAATTCAAAGGAACACTTCTGTTATCAGGTCAGGTCTTATGACTTTGCTAATAACATGCAGCCCATAGATATTCCATACTTGAGACCTGGTTGATAAAATACTTACTACTGCAGGCACAATTTAAAGCTGCCTTTCAATACCTCTGAAAAATCAAAAGCTGATGGAAGATTTCACAGGCCACTTGGTACTAGTTTATGTAAGATTCATATGACTTATGAAATACCTCAGGTAACACCAGAATAATGGACTAACATTAATCTGTATCCACTGACCACTTCACTTTTTAATTCCTGTGATGAAGTTCTAACGTACTCTGTTCTTGATCATGGAAGTTATAAAGGGAAAGAGAAACCACAATTTACTTGAGAACTGTCACAGCTTTCCTATTTGAGAAAAACTTAGTGAAAGTTGGCATTCAGACAAACCAAAGATGAAAGTAAATACTAATTTGGAGTAGGCTGATTTGAAATGCAAGGAATAAAAAAAACCGATTCTAGGATATTTTAGGCAAAATTTACTCTTGCCTTGCTTATCCACAAAGGAGCATGACTGAATTCCCCATGAGACTGCATAATTCGTATTAGCACCCACTGAGGTGAATTGCTGTACTTACATGTGAGGCAGGAGATCTAACAACAGCAAAACTCTGTGTCCCCATTAGCATTGTGGCCATTTTGTGTTGTCACAAGGTCTCATCCAGGCTGACTTGACTAATGTTCCACCAAAGACAAGACAACTACGTGGACTGTACACCTACCTCACATAAACCAAAAAGAGAGTTTTTAACAAAGCAAGGGGGGAAAGGAGCCTTTCTGTGTACGTGCATGTATACATTTGGGGCACTGAATTATAAATCAAAGATGCATCAGTAAAACGTCATAGCAAGAAAGTGTGCTATAAGGTTTTGTATTTTCGATAAATCAGAGAGTAGAGACGTTTTGCTAGTGAGAGAGTGACTAAAATATCAGCTAGGGACAATTAAATCCCCACATGTTAACCAACATTTTTTCAACATCTTGTCTAGTCTGGTATGATGAATAATCCAGATCCCCTCTGAAGCTGTACTTTTACTTACAGAAGGATAATTCTGTTCATTCTATTTCCCCCTCTGTTTTTAAATTAATATTCTTAAGAAATTATTTGTAATGAAATAACCCAGTATCTACTACTCTCTGTGTTACAACCTGATTGGTTTAGTGTTCTTCCTACAAAGCTGTTCAAATATGAGGAAAGAAAAGTGATTTCCTCCTTGATGCTTCACAAAAGCAGAAGTCCAAAGGCAACTCCACCTGCCACAACTGAAGGTGGTACTGGAATCCCAGGCTAGCTCTATAAGTGAATACTAACACACATGGGTACTAATACCAATAGAGTGCTTATGAAACATTGAATTCACTATTACACTGCTACACTGTGAGAGCATCCATTAATTCTACATAAACAAACTCAAAACCACTGTCAGTAGCTGTGTTCCCCAGGATGCATGTTGACTACAACATTTCACCACTTGGCTGCTGGAATAGGGGTGGCAGTGCCTGAGGATCACTTAGTTTTCAGAAGACCAAACTCTCTCCTGACTGTGACAATTTGCCTGCAAGGAGGCACACTTTTTTTTCTTTTCCTCTTATCTCTGCTAGGTTTGCCACACATTTCCATTGCCTGATTACCACCTGTCTATAACACAAGTGCTCATCAGCTCCTAGGCATCCCTGGATCACACAGGTGAGCAGAACTGTCTCTGAATCTTCTCCAATGCACATGCAATTCTGATCCCAGTGGCCTGCATCTTTTCCTTTGTCTCCTTTTTATGTTTAATACTATCTCAGACTCTTTTCCCAAGACATTCTTCTGCAAATGTGAAGTTTCAAGTTACAGTGCACCTCCTCAGATGTTCTCCAGTGTTTATGATCACTTTGTGGTTTAATGGTTGCACGTCTGAGTCATATTAGCCAAATAATTTTCTGAGTAAGCAGCACTATCCTTCTTTGTGTCCATCTGGTAGGGAAGAACAGTGTGGTGTATGGACAGAGCAATTGCAAAGGAAAGAGCCTCCTGTCAATACAGTTCATTTCTGGTTTTACTTACTTAGACACCCACATCCACAATATTCCAGTCAATGCAATCTTAGGTGGACTCACTTTCTTCCTCCCCAGAGAATTATTGCAACTAGAGTTGTCTTTAGTTTTTATGCAAAAATTCTTCATGCAAAATAATTTATGTAAAATCTAGGGATGTCATACCTTTAATAAGAATAATTTGATTTCCTGATAACAGATAAGGAAGTTTAAAGATTGAAACTTTCAGTGAAAATTTTTGGAGATATTTATCTTACCTGTAGAAGATATAGGCTTTTAGCAAAATAAATTAATGTTCACTTTTTCTTTTTTGGCACTTCCTGGATGACTCACTAACTGCAATGACTTCTTTATACCATGGACTTATCCAGACTAGTAGCCTGCAAAACTGGCCAGGTTTTGATTAAACGACTATACTAGAAAGTACTTTGCAACTATTTACAAGACAGAGAACCTGAGCAGGAGTCATTTGGTGCCAGTGAGTTCTGGATAACATTATGGTATCTAAGCATGGTGAGTTGACCTTGGCTGGACACCAGGTTCCCACCAAGTCGCTCTATTACTCCCTTTCCCAACTAGACAGGAGAGAGAGAATAAGATGGAAAATGACTCTTAGGTTGAGATAAGACAGTTATCTAAAGCAAAAGCAAAAGGTTGCGTGTGCATACATGAAGAGGAGAATAACAAGCTTATTCTCTACTTCCCATTAGTAAGCAATGTTCAGCCACTTCCTGAGAAGCAGGGCTTCAGCAGGCAACCATTACAAATAATGAATGACTCTCTTCCTCCTCCTTCCCTTAGCTTTTATATCTCAGTTAACATCTGGTATAGAATATCCCTTTGGTTAGTTTGGGTCAGCTGGCCTACTTGTGTCCCCTCCCAGGATCTTGCCCTTGACTGGGGAAGGAATGCTGAGGGACAGTGCTGATGCTGTGCCAGCTCTGCTCAGCAGTAGCCAATGCACTGGGGTGTTACCAACACCCTTCCAGCTCCCAGTGCAAAGCACAGCACTGTGGGAGCTGCTATGGGGAGATGAACTCCAAGTCAGCCCAACCCAAAACACTAAGTTAGTGCATGTCCAAGTGCATGCTCCTTTCTGAAGGTTACTAAACAATGACAATGAAGGTGTCACTTATAAAGCAACTGCTCCCATGATGTGGAAGAGAAGGTAGTTGAGACATTGATGAAACATATTCCTTAGGTCAATTACTGCATGTCTACATGTCATGGAAATATAACAGGCACTGAGTTGGTAGAAAAACTTCCAGTCTAGTTGATAATTTAAAAAAACCCCACAGTAAATAAAGATGAATATTCCCCCCTCTAATCAAACAATATATTCTGGAACCCAACAGATCATCTTCCAAAACCACTTTGAGAAACATTACTTACAGAGAACAGACAAAATAATAAAGCCACCGCATATCATTATACTGTCAGCTATCTGTTATGCTTACAGTCAGAATTTCTGACATACCTCAGAAGAAAGAAGGTATTTTGGAAATACAACACTGTGTTTATGAGATGTAAAATGTCATCACAGCACCATACACCACCTCAGCACATGTTTAAAACTATAATGTACAATTCCCCTTGGAAGTCCTAATTTGCATGTACAGATAGTTGTGGTAGGTGGTCTATGTGCCCTTCTCTAACTGGGCAAAAATATGGCTCAACCTCAGTGGTAAGGAATTCTTCAGAAAACTGTATAACCTCATCCCAAACTCTGGTAGTCAGGAAGCAGCTTTTCAGAACGACAGTTTAAATCAAGAAAATGTCACATGTATAGTAACAGGTCTAATCTTGTCTGTAAATTGACACCTGTGGTTTTCAGAAACAAAGTAAATTGCTGGTGATATGCAATGACTCTCACTGCAAGAATAACTTGACTTTTGCACATTTAACAAAACAATCTTTAATTATTCATGCATATCATTCAGTGTTTGAGCAATTTTAAGAATCATTGATTTCAAGAACCTGAAAATCTGCCTTTTTACTAGATAAACATAAATCTTATATTTGAATTTTGTTTCTCAAATGTAGACTGAAAGTCTGTTCTGGTACATTTTAGGACTCACCCATGAAGCATAAGTGGCTGACTTTTTTTATTCAAACACCCAACAAATACAGTGGTTTAGACTATCTTTATATAGTGCTTCAGGTACCTCAGGGTGATCCAGAATACTACAGCACTCATGTCCCTTTTAAAAAACACAGTGAAGTCAGGGTTGTCTTCCATGAGTCAAATACCTAAGCAATGACTGTCTGGAAAGCAAAGGATAAAAGAAACACATCGAGGTAAAATACACAGCTAGGGGTGAAAAACAATGGCATGTGTTGATGAACAGTGCTTTATGGAAAAAGAGCGTCACAGTAAACCTTCTTCTACCCTGGAAGATGGATGAGGCGGGACTGCAGATGGGAAGAGGTATGGCCTATTTATGGAAGGACACAGTAGGAGAAGTCCTGAATACACAGATGATGCTCTCTGGAGAGGCAGCAAAACTAATTGAGAGACAGTTCCCTTCCCTTCATTGCCACAAGGCAGAGTTTTCAAAGGAGAAGCTCCATCCTAACCTGTGAGAGGCCTGTGTGAAACCTGTGACTGCACACCTAAAAGCACATTGTTGAGGTCAAGTTAGCTTTACAACACTGCCCCCCAGGGAGTTTCCTCCTCAGAAAAGGAAACAAAACCCACTCTCTCCTTTAAGGTTACTTTGCACACAAATGTCTTCCTTTTCATTAAAGTAATGACTGAGACAACAAGGTCAAATTTTTGCCTAATCTGTATGATCAGGGTTTCAATGCAATTTCTTTTAGTTGTGTCAGTTTACACCATCTTAGCAGAAAGTGAAGAACTTTGAAATTTTAACATTTCACAAAAAAGAAACCTACTTTTTTTCTCCTTAAAATGGTGTTTACCAACAGCCCATTCATAGGCAGCAGAATAATGTGTGAGTATTGAAATACTGTATTTTGTTTGCAGTATTATGAATAATTACTAGTTTTTGTTTGTTTGTTTTCTTTGTTCTCCTGCAACTCAAACTCCAGTGCTTCTTTTCATCTACAATGCAACCTGAATTAAACAGCCATGCAGTGCACTGACAAAATAATCTATTAAGGCAAGAGGAATTACAAGTAAAATGGAGTGATAATTCTGCTAGAAAGAATACAAGCCTGTGAAATATTAAATCATTTGATACACCAACTTCTATTACTGTTGGCAAAACACTTAAATAGAGGAACACATTTTTCCATGCTAATTAAGGGACTCAAAATGTAAGTTCTAAACTAAGAAACAAGCTATGTCAGAAAGATTATTTATTACACTATTCACAATCTTGGTAATGTGATGTTGCAGAACAAACTGTAATGGCTGTGCCACAGAACATAAGAAGCAACATATTGTGCATTCTTTTTCACACAAATCTAATAGTAATACTATAGAATACTAATTTCTCCACCTCGGAATCCTTTTTGGCTTTAATACTCAATGATTTTTTTATTCTCCTTTATAAGGACTATATGTTTTTTAAAAAACTGAATATGTCATAGATGCACCAAAATATAAACTAAGGCATATATTTGCTTAAAAAGAAAAAAAGAAATTAACATAAATTTCATGCATCTACATATCCTTCCTTGACTTTTTCTGACTTCAACTCATTGAATTTCTCTCACCTCGTGTTATGTATTGGGAGAGGTTACAAAGTAAAAGCACAACAGAATCACAGAAGAGGTGTCATAGTAATGTACCCAAGATCAATACAAGCAAATGCAACCTAGATGACTTGAAAAGGCTGCTAAGAGATACTGTTAGACAATGTTGTAATGTTCATAATATACAAACAGGATAATATAGATAGATCAATACATCAGCATTTATTATCAACATTGTATATAAAATCTTAGTATTTCAACTTTATTGCACAGGACACGATTTTTGTACCTGATGAATTCTCAGGGGTTTTCTCAGCTTTTATATTAAAGCCCCCTCCCCTTCCCAGACTTTATATATGAGAAGTAGAGAGGTCTATGGATTGTCTCATTTTAATGCTGATTCTGCAAACTACTTAAATGCATAGTAAGCAACTGAGTAATTTTATTGAGTTTAATGAGACTACTCATGCATTTTAAGTTAATCTTGTGTCTGAAGCTGCAGAAAAAAACCCCATACAGAAATCTAAGTGGTAGGAATACACAATGTCATAGGACAATAACCACTGCAATTTGCACACACTACCCTTGTGCCTTAGGCTATAGCAACTCATTGGGTATGTGATGCTCTAATTGTCTTTCTGAAGAAGAGGTTGTGCATATTAAGAACACAGGAAAGACTTCTCAGTGAAGGAAAATACATTAGTTCAAGGAGAATGGCTGTGGAAGCTTTAGGTGATCAGTGTATGGAGTTTCAGGGGTTAATAAGTAAAGGACTATTCAAGGTTCAGAACTGGGATGCTTTGGACAAAGAACTGAAACTGGAAAGTAATACAAAAGGATCTCTTTCCCTTCTCCTCTACTATGGTCTTTCTTCTGGTTTAAAAGAAAGACAGTTCTAAAGCTTCCAATAAGACGTTACAGCAATGCTTCTCTCTGTGGAGGCACTAGCAGCTCCTTCTGTCCTCTCTTCTGGCTACCTTTTTCACTTGTAACACCACATGTATACAAGAATTTAATGATGAAAGATTCATCCTTTGTGAAAATTTCTGCAGCCAATGGGTAAAAAAGCTTTCAATGTCAGGCAAACAAACACACACACACACTGATTGTGTCAGCCTGTTCCTCAAGAAACCAGAATAAAAATGCAGCAAAAATTTCTGTCGATATAAATTAAAAGATATATAGTAGAGAATATTTAATGGTGAAGAAAAATAAGACAGGTAGAATCCATGCTAGCAAGGTTAAAGGCAGTAAGAAATTGTTCATTAAACTTACCAGGAACAAAAGGAAATATAGAGGTTATCTAGACCTACTAATAGATGTTTACTATGAATTTTTTAAAGAGGCATAAAAGACAGACATCTTTAATACATGCTTCTGTTCTTTTTTTTAGTAAAGAACAGAATGACAGAAGGAGGAAAAAGCATTTTCTAAACAATTAGTAAGAGATCTACCAGTTTCTAAATCATATGCAGTCTTTAGGCCTGGACAACTTGCAAACACAATAAGCTTTGGATGATCCAGGAATGCAAATAAGTTAATTTTTATAAAACCTCTGGAACTGCATGAGACTGAATAATTTTAAAGTCTAAATAAGTTTCAAAAAATGCACATGCAACGGTTCTAGGACCGTTAATCTAGCTTTAGTCCCACAGTGAACAGGAGAAAGATGACTTAGAAACAGACGCTTGAGAACCAGCAAAAGCAGCATAATTTATGTCAGTCAATAAAATTTCTTAAGACATTAGGATCTGTTAAACAAACTCGATTTCATTGCTTCAAGAGGTTAAAACTTGAGTTGATAGAAGCAGCTGCAAGAAGATAATATACTTAGACATCTATAAGGCATTCACGTAACATTCTTATTGAAAAAAAATTGAATGCCCATACATTTTAATGGACTGAAAATTAAATAGATTGAAAACTAACTAATTAACATTGTTATCAATGGAAAATCATAGCTGAATAAGAGTGTTTCTAGCAGGACTCCCTTGGGATTAATGTAAGGTCTAATGTTATTCAGCATTTTCATCAGTGATCTAGAAGGACACATAGCATCACTGCTTGTAGTGGACATATTTGCAGATGACACAAAGAGAGGGAGGAGGGTAAATAATGAAAAGGCAGGCAGCTGTACAAAGCCATCTGGACTCCTTGGTAAGCTGGAATCAGCAAAACAAAATCTGTTAAACTATAGGCACAATCAAAATTATATAGCCTGGAAGCAGGAAAGGCAAATCATGCCACAGATCTGTAAAGTGCATTATAGAAAACAAGATGTTTGGATAACAGTTAGTATGATCCTGAACTATTTAAGCAAGCTGCCTAGTTAGACATGTAAAAAGTGGTCTTAGAAATTAATATCCTAGGATACTGATGGCATTACTAACTTCTGGGAACATTTTAAAACCCTTTAACAACCATTTGGTTATTTCATGTAATACAACCAAGTAAATACTTTAAGATGTAGACATTTTCACAAATATTAGCATATTGTATCAGAGTGAAGCAAAAAGTTTCCAAAGAAAATGATACACAAGATTATTTAAATTTTTATAGGAAATTGTAGCTTTAAAACTGTAATATAAAGTATATTGTCAACTAATCGGGTAGTCAATTGATTCATAGGAGTAAAATATATGCAAACTAAACCTAAAATAGATAAAAATATCAATAAATACTATTTAGAAAGTGATTATCAAGAAATTTGTATCACTGACTTTTCTAAAACAACTATTTACACTGACTACGCTAATGTTTGCATGGTACATAATGACTACACGCTCACAACATTTAACAAGGAAAATGGTTCCCTTGTGTGAAAAAGAAGACATAAGAATGGAAGAGACCCTGAGGCAATCATAGTTGCAGTTCAGGGTAGATGTGAAGTATATGGAAATATTCTTAATAAAGCACAAACAACTCTGAAGTTAAACAATGTGCAACTGTATTTGAGATGAAGATTTAGTGAAAATCAGTTCCTTCACAGCTGGACACGTCCATAGCTTTTTTCCCCTCACTGACTGTAGTCTTTTATCCAACAGTCTACCTTTGAAGTGAAAAAAGTAAGAAGCACTTCTGAATGCCCTGGTAACAGATAAAGAAAGAGAAACACAGTTCAGTCCAGATGAGATGGCTCAAAAGGAAAATAATCTGTCCTGGTAAAATTGGCCAGTAGTTTGGTCATTTCTGACCAAACTGAGGAAAATTACTAAACTGAATGAAAAGAAAACTGAAAAAAATTAAAATATCATTGATAATTCACAGAAAGTAAAGGTAAAGTAAATAAATGTGTTATATCTGCTGCAAATAAGTAATCTCACATTTAGGAATAACACCTATGCCCCTTGCAGCAGAACTAGACAGAGCTTTCAGCAGTCGGTTCAGAGTTCAAACTCTTAGCATAAAAAATGTCCAGGCCTTCAAACATCTTTGAGATAAGCAAGGAAAATCTTCATCTAAAACTCTCAAATCAAACCTGAGCTTGATCTACCAGAAGAGACAAAAGAAAGGAAAAGATAAAAAGAAAGAAGCTGATTCCAAGCATGTGGAACAGTAACACAGTAACACAGAGCCACAGTTCTCAGCAGATGGGTGTAATATATTTCCCCTTTGCAATGGCATAGCTCTTCCAAAATAACATCTTAAAGAACTCCTACATGCTCTTTAAAGATATAAGCAGAGAGGGAATCTAAGTGTACAAAATACAATGCTGTTATAACACAGAGACAATCAAATTATCCTTAAGCAGCTTTTGCTGTTGGAAGACGGTGTTAGTCAAGCACTTCTGGCATCACTGTGACTTCTCTTCCAATATTTCTGTCTTTCCCATTTGACTGAATAGGTCAAGAAGACCCAGCATTATTCCTGGTATAGTAAAGCCACTCTGACAATAAACCTCATAGCAAAATAAAGGGCAGTAGGGCAGCCAAATCCCCAGTAGGATTATCTCACTTTTTCCCCATTAATCCAAACTGAAGAAGTCTGCTCAAAGGAATACTGATACTCATGAATAATAAATTCAGTCACATCATCAACACGAGCAAGGAATTTCCCTGAAGGACAGCTGAAAAAGGAAGAGTATAATAATCTAGACAAGGAACAATGCCTCCAATTCCCTTGTGCAATTGAAAAGGATTTCTCAAAACCCATTCACCTTACAGAGGTTAAATAAATTATTAAATGGAAAAGAAATTTAGGAGGTAAACTTGCTCCAAGATTCAAACCACAAAGATTAAGAGACTACTTTCTATGACCTTACAGAATCGAAAACCTTCTTCTAATTAAAGCAGATTAGCACAACACAAACAAGCATTCTACAAAAGAAGAAAAGACTGCCAAAACAGACATGTGGGAAACATATTTAAGGCTTCTCAAGGTTATGCTATTGAACTGACTAGAGTTTTTTTGTTTGCTGAAGCCTTAAAAATAAATGAATACCAGGAGTAAAGGCAGGGACACTGCCCTTATTGTTCACCAAGAAAGAACCATTCAATAGGAGCTGAAGGCCAAAAGTGTTTTCTTCCTGATGCTCTTTAGAAATATAACAAGGCTTATAAAAAATCAAAGGCAAAATTACAATACTAGACCCCTGGACTAAAGTAATTTAAGGTGGATTTTAACTCAGAAAGTTCAAGATTATACATGTCTAATGCCAAGTCATTAGCAATTAGTAAACCAGGAAAACTCTGAGTGGATACACAGGATCTATGTAGTTTTCAAAAGCTCCTTGATTGTCAGTGTAAATCTATGAAAAGTAAACCAAGCTTGTATCCTCCATTTCTTTTCCTCTGAGTTCATGAATCCCAAAGGACGTAAGTACAGTCACCTGCATGACATGTAGAGATGGTGAGCAATCACCTGCTTCTTATATTTTTTTTCCAGGTCAAAAGTAGGCCCATATTAACACACCTATCTAAATAATATCTACAGAGGGGCCTGGACAGGCTGGATTGATGTTCTGAGGCCAATTTGATTAGGTTTGACAAGGTCAAGTGCTGGGTACTGCCCTTGGGTCACAACAACCCCCAGCAGCGCTACAGGCTGGGTGAAGAGCAGCTGGAAAGTTGCCTGTCAGAAAAGGACTTAGGAGTTCTGGTCAACAGCCAGCTGAACATGAGCCAGCAGTGTGCCCAGGTGGCCAAGAAGGCCAATGGCATTCTGGCTTTTATCAACACTAGTGTGGCCAGCAGGACAAGGTCAGTGATCATCCCCCTGCACTCAGCACTGGCGAGGCTTCACCTCTAATCCTGTGTCCAGTTCTGGGCCCCTCACTGCAGGAAAGATTGAGGTGCTGGAGCGTGTCCAGAGATGGGAAACATAGCTGGTGAAGGGTCTGGAGCGCAAGTCTTAAGAGGAGTGCCTGAGGGAGCTGGAAAAAAAGGAGGTTCAAGGCAAACCTTATGACTCTCTACAACTACCTGAAAGGAGGTTGTAGCAGGTCGGGGTTGGTCTCTTCCCCCCAGGTAACAAGTGAAAGAACAAGAGGAAATGGCCTCAAGTTATCCCAGAGGAGGTTTATATTGGATATTAGGGAAAACTTCTTCACTGACAGGGTTGTCAAGCATTGGAACATTCTACTCTGCTTCCACCTGGAAGTGGTGGAATCATGGGCCCTGGAAGTGTTCAAAAAATGTGTTGATGCAGTGCTTGCAGATGTGGTTTAGTGGTGAACTTGGCAGTGTTAGGTTAGTGGTTGAACTTGATGACCTTGGAGGTCATTTCCAACTTAGTCATTCAATGATTCTTTGACTATGAAGTCCCCTAAGAAGCATATGGAATACTTAAAACTACCATGAGATTCAGCATCATAACTTCTGAGAAAAACTTTTTCAGATTCTATCACCACCAACAATAAATCCTCTGTGTTTTCATCAAGGACTGCCTTATGTGAAAATTACTACAAAAAACTTACTTAAAATTACATTTTCTCCCTAACAAGCATTGTCTTCGAATGGAAGAAAAAATCTCCAGTAAACAGCCTATATATCAGTGTGAAACTCCCTCAAAACAGTAAAACTGTTTTCAAACTGGACATCGAGTGCAAATATTTGTTAGAAGACTTACAAAATTACAGATTTCCTCATAACTAGTAAGAACTCCTTACTTGGCCAATGTAGGAACTAAAATTCCAAAGAATACACTACAGCAGAAAAAACAGTGTACACAAACTATTAGCAAAAACCATCAGCTTGACCTCAGCAGTCAGCAAATAGAGCCTGCACTAGCACTAAAATAAGTATACTGCCTTACTTAAGGGTCAAAATCTGTACACAGATTCACTCATCTCAGTGTTTAGAAGGTGCTAAACAGACAGAAGATCTGGTTGATCCAATGTGTAAATACAAAAACGGCTGAAGAAATTATCAAAATATCTTTCACTGCAGTGTTGTCAGGAGGACATCATGTTTACAAGGATGAAAATCAAATCTCAGCAACAGTGTTTCCATTTCTACAAAAAGAGCATAATAATCACTACAAAACAGTTTAAATGTCAATAAGTAGATAAAATAATACCCTGAGCAATGAAACCTAGGTTCACCCTTACCTGCAGGTGAGCGTGTCATAGCTGCTTACAATCAAACCACAATGCAGGGAAATTTCTTTCCCTCAATCTACGAACAATTCAACTTATTTCAGAAACGCAAGGTTAGAATATGGTCCTTCCTGCCCTTATATTCTCTCATTCCTTATTCTGTATGTTCTTGTTGTATGTGTAAATACCCAGCCCTTTTTCAAGCCTTGCTATGTGCTTCAGGCACAGATACACCGTCGATACTCAGGATTTACCCTCTCTGCATCACTAGCCATTGCAGCATGCATTCCTGTGTCACAGGACCCAGCTCAGACTGGGACTGCGTCCTTAGGGGTTTTTTCATATCCAAAGGTATCTTTGGACAAATTTTGCAGTCTACTTGAGTTACTTACCTCTTCATTAGCTTTCTTCCTTTTAAAAATCTTCAAGAAAGTAAGTCAATAAACTCAACCAAATATGCCTGTGATGTTTGTATTAATAAATGTATCTGTGTAGTGCTTAGCTAACCAGATATGATATACCTATTATTCCCAAAGACATTTAATATTCATGGATATTAAATGCAATATTAAAAAAAAGCCACAGAGATATTACCTCAGTTATTTAAACTAATGAAGAAGATGGTGGCCTATACTGCAAATATCATAACAGAATTTAACATCAAGGGGTTATAGAAGAACACCAATTCTGATTGAAAAACCTATTTTAATGGTTCTCATTGTATATAATATAATGAACCACTATAAATGTCACCTGAAAGGATATAAAATTCAATTTTTGCACCATCTGGAATGTACTCCTGATTAAGTTGTTCAGCAATGTGATCGTATCACCTAAACAAACTAATCAACATCGGAATGACACATTTTGCAGTTTCAGCGGCATTTATCTGTGCCCCACTTGTTGCACATAATTTTTTTTCCAGAATGACCTTATACTCAAATTGTGCCATGAAGCTAGCTGCATGTTAATTCTCCTTTCAAGAGTAAGCATGTATTTCATTAAATCTTACACGATGCTACAGCTTCACACAATAGATTGAAACAGGCTGAACAACAGATTACTTTTGGAACATGAAATTGGGAACATCAAAGTCTCTTCAGCTAAACAACCAGAAAGCATCTTCAGCTAAAATAGAACTATTTGAGGCTATTTCATTGTTGAAAATTTTGAATTGGAGTATTGTGCACTGATTTCAGTATTAAAGTACTAACAGATTCACACATTTCTGCTCTTCAATTTCCTTTGATTTTCTTTTTTTTTTCTTTTTTTTTAAGAATGTATTAACTCACCTTTTTAAGTCACCTTTTTGTCTGAGAAATCTAAATAGCAAATTAAAAGAAAATGCAATTTTCCATAGCTTCATCATTGTGAATTCACAGTTCTTAGCTAATTATTCTCTCACTTTTCACAGAAATAGCCATTGTATTCTATACAGAAACACACAGAGTCTGCTCCTGCACATACTGATGCCAGCCTAACATAACATCAGAAAATACTACTTGCAAATGCCACTGAAAAGCACCCCATCAACACGATGAATCTATGATTAATGGTACCTAACACCAGCCAAGGCCAGAGTTATTATTTTGAAGTGCTGAAAGTTGTTTCTCTTCAATATTACACAGCTTAACTTCATAGTAAATTGTTTTCCAGGTCTGTTGCCAAAGTAATTAAAAATTCAAAAGGTGGCTGTTTGAACAGAACATTATGGAAAAGTGTTAAATATAATTGAACACGGAGATTATTTCTTTTTATGGTGAGAGAACAGCCGGATGGGAGGAGCAACTTGAACAAGGAAGGCCATATTAGAAGTTCATATTTTAGCAAACACATGTCAGTGGAACTTCTGTTGCAGGAAAGGGCACAAGAATAACAAAAAGAAGGTACCTGGTTCTAAAAACTATTTTTAAAAAAAGCCCCAAACTGTTACTTATGAGAGCTAGTTCAAAGAATGAGTGCAGGCTAAAGATGTTAAAAGGATTATATGATGCAAGCATTAAAACTTATATTGGGTCTGTTTTAGTTTGCTTTCAGATTAGCTTAATTGCACTTAAGTATTATTTCATTAGCATTCCTCCTTCTTCCATGTCAAAGAAGATTCTGGAACATTACTTTTAAACCAGTAATTTTTTAAACCCTTTGGGAATAATAAGTTTGAGGAAGGAGCAAGAGGTAAGAGGGTCTAAACCTCAAAGAAACAAAACCAATATTTTCATCAGGTTTCATTTCTGTAAATTGAATTTGACTATGGCATACATTAGGAAGAGATTATATTTAACTACTGCTATAAAAGCAGTAATTTGTAATGTCTAGAAACTGAAGAATGCCTACAGCTACATCCAATGTTTTAGCACATCTCAGCTGGTAGCAGCTGATAGCATCAGCTGAAGCAAATGAACATACAGTAGTGAAGGGAATAAGAAGCTAACGGGCATGTAGTCTCTCAAGAGAGATGGTGACCCAAAGGAAGTGATGATGAATCAGAGGTGTGGGGAACAACTTCTCAGCTGAGCTGTACATGAATGTACACATCATGTACAGCAGTGAAGAAATACACTATTATCACTCTCACTTTGTTTACAATGAAGGCAGTGATTTGTGCTCAGCTAACAATCCATCAACAGAACAGAAAGCACACAAATTTTGTCTGTAATAGAAGTCTACTCTCTACCAGGAGTGAGCAGCAATGACATTGTTGCCTCCCACTTAGTGTCGCACAGCTGAACACCAAAACCCCACCTGAGAATATCCAAATCCTGCCTGTCAGTCTCCTAGGAGACTCCATTAGAGTCCCCTATTTTCTGTGTCCCTACACACCTGCTGGGGAGAAAAGCCAGAGACATCTCAAACTCCCCAGCTGGAATGACACTCATGATGAAGTGGGTAAGACTCTTGACTTGACAAAGGTAAGCTTTTGAGTCTTCAACTTGAACTCACTTTTTAAATTTAAACACTCCTAAACATTCCATGGACACAAACCTGGGTTTTTATCTTGACAGAGGCTTGTTTCTATAGACAAAAAATACCATGGCAGAAGAGTTATCCGATAGTAAGGCTTTGTAACAGCTTTAGATTTTGTTCAGTGCCCTTGTTATTAAAGCGCTTCTCCTGACCTCCAATCAAATCATCTTTGCCACATGCTCAGCAAATTATTTCTTGTTCTTCTTCCCCGTGGATATAAAAAAAATCTGACCACTTTCCATCACATAAAAGTCACTTACATGTGAGTAGATGCACAATGATTTACCTTCAGTCTTCTGCTTAGACTAAGGAAGACCTTTATCCTCCATCTATTGATTTTCCTTGTAGGTTTTATGGATGCTGCCAACTTTGTACACTAGCTTTTTGGAGTGGGTAATTCAATGGAGCTAATTATGATGCTAATTACACCAAAATAATTGTCTTGTTTTTTCACTGAGATCAGCACAAGTTAGTATGAGAATCACTTTTTCTTTCATGTTTTTGGCCTAAATTCAACTGATGCTTGTGCTCTCATTTTACATTTAAAAAGAAAAAAAAAGACACAAGCCCTGACATATAACTTTACATCTCTATTATTACAAATTAGCATTGGTTCTGACCTTAACTTGCTCTGTTTGAGATGATTAGATGTAATTGTACAACAATTAAGAATTGACTGACATGCACCAGATGGAAAAAATTGGATTTCAGAAGTAACAAGTATAAAGTCCACATAATTAGCTCTCATTCTGATGTACAACCTTTTTTTTTTTTAGGAAAAAGTACTTACTATGTTTTCATTCTCACAACATTTTAATAAGAAAATTATTAGTCCATCTTCCTCTGATGGAAGAAATAATTAATTTTGTTGGAGTTACAATTCTATCATCCAGCTACAGATCCATATAACAATTTAGCCTACAGTTCTGTCTCCAGCTTAATAAAGTTGGATGGGAGCCCTACAGACCTTGAACTTCCATAGACAAAAATAAATATTACTAGGAAAAATACATGAAAAAATATTGTTTTATTAAATAACATAAGCAAAAATTCCTTTGGCTTCAGGGGAAAGGCTAAGGAAGCTAGTGTCACAGGGACATTAGAGAGCTTACACTCACCTACATTCAACACATAAACTAAGGACCAGGTAATAAACATCCAAAGTAGTTTCCGAATGAATATACAACTGTACAAGTGTGTGTCATGCAAATCCTTGGCCAAAAATATAAAAGTCAGTTGACATAGAGCTCCATTTTGAAAGCTAAACTAAAAGTAATCCAGAATGAGGCAAGGTACATGCTGAAGAACCACGCCATGGAAAAGCCATGCAAAGCAAGGAGGAATATCACAGAAAAAGAAATGAGCTCATCAATGCTGCCCAGTTGCTTAGGTAAGGTATATCAAACAATTAGGAAAGATGTACACAGTACTGGAATGCTGTTACAAGTTTACTGCATAAAGGTTTTAACATATGGAAAGAAATGCCAGTAACTCACAGTAACACAAGCAGTAGAAAAAATAGTCTATCAAAACCTAGCAGTTGGAAGAGCATATGTTAAATACAAATAAACACAGCTATTTCATACTGGGTCTGAAATACTGGAAGGACATAAAAAGTAGAATTATTAACTGTACACTCAAAACAAATGAAGTCTCCTTTGTACAGGAGTGCATAAAAGGACGTACTGCTGCAGATAGAGGGCTGGCTTGTACACATTAGAAGTTATCTGTCAATATTTAAGCACATATAAAACTTCAGAAAAACAGTTTGTGTTTATGCCTATATGCTTTCAATTGTCCATACTCTGGAATGTGACAATTAGAACATATTTTCCTTTCAAGACATAGAATAAAATCCAAACAACTAAAGAGCTAATGGATGTAGCAATCTGTCATCCTGCAGTTGAAGATTGAAAGGTCATTTTATAATAACAGCTTTGTTTCTCTCATACAGAATGCTTAACATTGAAAATTATGCTTTTAATTTCATAAAAGTAGTAAATGAAAAAAAAAACAGGCAAATTTCATCTTTCATATAGGAAGTTTTATCACTGCTAAGTCAGAGAAAACCCATAAGTTTACACAAATAAAAAATATGTATATCGGTATATTTCTTTTATTTCTGATCAAATACATTTTCTCTAACCCTAGTAAAAGCCTTAAAATTTTATTTGCACATCTCCATGGAAGTGAAAAAGAAGCTTGACCTATATGTTGTTTATAAGGTAGATAAAGAGGAAACCTTTGCTGCTTAGGTTTCTTCTGACAACAACCAGCTGTGGTAGAGCTGTGTTTATTTCCCTTTCAGACCCAAGATGACTTGAATCCATATCATCTTTTTCCAAGGAGATTGCCTTAATCACCATACTGTAGCTCCTGGAGGGTGCTTCCTCAGAAAGCTCTTCTGTTAGGCTGTCTCTCTTTATATATGAAAATGACATTAATTGGAGCAGGGACTGAGACTCAAGTGAATTCCTTGATGACAAGCCTACAGCCATATATAGTCTTTCAGTTCCCAGCTTAGCCCTCTCAACCAGCTTCCTTCCCTCAGGTCTACCAGTTTGGCCCTCCAGATTATTAAAATCAGACTTTGGTGAGAATTTGGGTATGTAGATACACATAACAAGGCCCTCCCCCCAAAAAATTACTTGAAAACAAGAAATGTGTTTCCAGATAAAAATGCACTTTCCGTGTTACCCTGAAGAAGAAACATAATTTCTGAAAGAACGGAAAGGATCAAGTCATATACATCATGTTTGACACTGGGAGAGTAGGTGGCAGAAGTTTTCATCATTCCTTATCAAGAAAAGTTTAAAGATCTTGGTGTATTATATCCATAAACTTTAAAGTAAAAGCCAAACTGTTCCTTAAAAAAAATAAAATATCATCTTACCAAGAAAATCCAAACATTATTCATTATAACAGAAGGGAAAATGTTTCAAATTTTCACAGTTAAGAACAGGCCTAAATTACCTATGTCCTCCTTATTCAAATTTTCTATTAACTGCAGTGGAACTCCTTGGTAGAATTCAAACAGTGAATATTCAAGGGAGATCTTCCTCTCCACTGCAGGAATCAGATCTGAGCAAACTTTCAGCAGTGGTGGGTTTGCATAATGACATTGTAAAAGTCCGTCTGCACTATATGCATACTCCATGTGAAGGTACCGAATTAAAGTTACCTTTTATTATTGTAACAAATTACATTTTCTGGAGCATTCATGATTGAAGACCTAATAAACACATGGGACTCCAACCAACAGCTAATTCTGGTCAGAGCAAATACAAACACGAAAGTGCTTAAAAACAAACAAACCACCAGAAATTAGTCATCTGCCAGATAGCATCAAAATTTTCCCTGATAGTATGCCAACAGACATTTAAAATTATAATCAATGTGTATATATTTCAGAAACAGAGCTTTTTTCTTTTCTTCTTTTTTCTTTAATGGAAAAATAGTATAATAGCAAGAGAAAAAAGTGGCTATTTCCTGTCAAGATTTCAATACTGAACAAACAGCCATCCTTGGAAAGCTTCTGATGGTGTTTGATTTCCCTGACACACTAAAGTACCTTGATAAGAGTACCTTTTTATCATGTCTGACAACAGAGGAATGTATTAATGGAAAGCAAAGATGAATTTTTTAAGCTAATATCTTGGATAAAATCTGGGTCCCAGTTAAGTCAGTGTCACATACAGTTTGTAAATATCCAGGATTCTATCCCTATGGTGCAAAAAGACCTCAGTCTCTTGATGGCCTCACCATCTCTAGCATAATTTTCAGAAAGAGCATTAAATGGATCCAAAATTCCATGATTTACTGAAAAAAATTCTTGATTCCCTCATTACTAACAGTGCCAACACTCAGACCTTTGACATAATCTATACAAGTAGGAGTTAATTTCCATGGTAATAATTTTGTGTCTATCACCTTGTTGAGAAAATACTTTTCAAATGTTGTCATTATCAACCACAAAATAAACATTTCACAAAAATGTTGAGATAACTGAAGTGTATACTAATAAAAGGGAAATTTCTCAACTGTTGACTAATGTTTTTGCTACTATTTCTCTGCACTGTGATTTGTCATTCATGTTAAGTAAGAAGAGCTAAAAGTCAAACAGATGTGCAACTGAAAGATGCAGGATTTAAATTCATATATGCTGACTTATAAACCTCTTAAATGAAGCATATGATCAGAATCCTTTGAAATCAATAGAAAAAACCTCACATTTTGACAAACTCAGGGGGGCCAGAGTCAAAGTTTTGCTTCACTTTCTAGGCACTTAGATAAATATACTAGTTATATTTAATAGTCACTACAAAAACAGACATGACCCAACTAAATATAAAAATACAACCTCTGCATATCATGAGAATGAACAATTACTTCAGGCATTCATCACTTCCATGTGCTGCCCTTCTGTTCATTTAATAGATTTTTAAATCAGAACATACCATTAGGATCATTTATTTGGATCCTCTATGAAGTGCAGTAATTTCCCCATCAAGCCCATGACTTCTCATAGCTGCATCATATTTGGAGAGAAAGTAAACTGTTGCAGCTTTTCATTATGAAATTTTATCACCAAAGTAACCTAACACTGAAAGCTTTAGTTTTAATGGAATTTCTACTGAGCAAATTAAATTTTATTTCTTATTAAATTAGTTTCACCAGTTTTCTGTTTGTTGCTAGCCAAAAGTAGGAGCTTTAATGCTAGCAAGTATGTAGCTCATAAATGTTCCACTCTCAACTGAGTGGAGTACACCATTCACAGACTCACAGAACGGGTAAGGTTGGAAGCGACCACAGTGGGTCATCCGGTCCAACCTGCCTGCTCAAGCAGGGTCTCCCCAGAGCACACTGCACAGGATTACATTCTCTAAAAGCATTGCATGAATTAAGAGTGATGTAGTTCATATCACTAAACCTACAACCAGTAATGGGGACATTTATTCTACTAATAAATGTGGGGTCACCATGCACCATGGCATACTGCGCCTGCAATCATTTAGGTATGATTGTGGTAAACAAAGACTGGTATCATCTCTGTCCAGCTTGAGGATCAAAACACCAGGTGTTGTATGGCACTCACTGTAGATACAGTGCTAAACATAAACTCTGCTAACATAAGTGCCACCTTGAAGGAGCGCACCACTCCCAATAATTCCAGCAAACATTTCTGCTCTAATCAGAGGTTTGAATAAGGAATTGGTGACCTAGTGCACTGAGTGTCATGTAAAGGAAAGTTTTATTCAGATGTGACAAAAGTTGTCCTTTAACATTTGTGCTTTTTATAAGGAACTAACATTTTCACTGTGAAACCAATTTGATCAACAACTTATTACATTAACCTTCTTAGTAATTTTCTTTAGCTCCTTTCAAAGCAGTCTTGGAAATTCACACTTTTCATACACACTTGAAACTTCAACCAAAATGACATTGCCTGTTTTTCAACAATCAAAAAGAATCTTAGTTTTACAACTGAATACCCTCCCCACCCCTCACCTCGGGATGGTACTTCAGAAGGCAACTGTAATTCAGATCCATTGCATTTATGTACTTCAAACCCTTGGCTATTTACTATCAGGGAGAAGTTCAAATGATAAAAGCTCTTGTTGTAGGGGATCTGAAGATCAAATTGTATGTTCAAACAACCACATTCTTCCTCTGTGGTTCCAGTCATCTAAAATCTGAGAGCCTGCTGTTAAAACACCCTCCCATAAACCTGAAGAATGAGAAGTGACCTACCTTGGAAAGTCCGCCTACTTCCAAATAGAAGCAGATAATGAAAACATTCCAGGTGACCCACAGGGCAGTCCACACCGTGTACTAAACACAAAGCCGGATGAAAGCAAAGAGACAGAAAAATAAAACGTGAAGATGAAAGGACTTTAAACTGAGCAGATCAATAACAAAAAAAGCTGATATCAATAAGCATTGTTCTTCTGGGAACAGACAAGCACAGACAGTTCAGGAAAGGAGTTCTCTCTGCAGAAGTCCCCTAAGAAGCACCGGAAATTACAAATCTGATATTCATTTCTGTGCTAAATAAATACTAATAAAACAGGTTTATTCTTTACAGTTTTAGACTATCCTACTGATATCGATTAAGTCCAAAATGCTGACCTAAACATCCACTTTGGGGCAACTGTGACTAATTTTTAAATTATGATTTAGCTCTGTTGAAGGAAATTCCAGAATAACACAATACTTTAAATAAGCAAATATTGAAATAACATCTAAATATTATGAAAAAAGTGACAAGATAAAAACCCCACCACCACATAAAACAGAAAATCTATTGATATGTTAATCTGGATTCTTTTCTTTTTAAAAAATAAGGGTAAATGTGATCTCTTAAGAGTCTTTGACAGCAAAACGTACTTTAATTGCATTAAAAATAGCTCACTACTTCTCCAACCCTTCTGCCAGGAACCAGATCCTGCAAAGCACCCTTAACAGATGAATGTATTCATATCTCTTCTGGGTTCTCTAGTGTCATATGGAACTCATAGTCCACCCACAGCATGAATGCGAGAATAATTTGTCTACCTTAACTCATCTTTTGAATCTTAATAGTCAGCACAATAGACTAGCACTATTTCCTTACAGATGCACCATTTACTAACCTATTCCCAATGAACTCTCCAGGCAGCACCTCAGAAGCATTTCTGTCTGATGGGCCAAGTGCCACCCAGCCACACTGGAGCTACATCCTGAAAATATGCAACAAGCAGCAGCATTGCCACTTTATATTTACACACTTATAACCTTCACAGTGGAGAAGAGCTGCTAAGAGTCTTTGCAAGTCTAATTAGCTGTGACCAGATGAGGGTTAATATGCTATTGTTTTGCTTCAATATAGTCACTACAGATTAACATACTAATCTACTATATGCTGGATTCCACTTGCATTGCACATGTGCCATCAGTTTGGCTTTCTCGCTCAGTTTTGGGTTATATTCCCGTCTTCCTTCCCCTCCCTGTGATGTATAATGAAAGGTTCAGGTGAAGAGGGTTGAATTTTTCCCCCCTTTGATTAGTCCCCCAGACAGGTGAACTGCTTTAATATAATTTATTCAGAGGTACCTAGGCAGCTGGAAGGTAGCTATGGCTTAAGAAGTAGGGTGTTAATAAAGAAAATAAGAGCAACACTCCCTGTTTCCCCTCTTATAGAGAAGGGTAGTACATCAACTGAAGGCTGGGTTATTATGAAATAGACAAAGCTGCTGTGGTCTCTGAGCAGTGTAAGGTCTGTGCTATTCATAAGATTAACTTAAAAGAGTACATCACATTTTACTACTTTTGTTGACTTTGTAGTAACTCATCATAAGCTACTGATTTTCCAACATTTATCTTCAGAACATTATGTGCAGAGTGTTCAAAATTAATGAACAATTCATATAAACCCAGTTGCTTGAACAAAGCAGAACTGAGGCTATTCAGGAGAATTCACCTTTTTATCTGTCCATGAACTAAATCTGTCACTACAACAAAAGGAATCCTGCTTGATGTGTCAGGCCAAGCCAAATCTGTTAATGGCCTCATTCTGTCCCATGGGCACCAATGACAATTCTGAACTATGCAGACAAAAACTGTCTGAACATGCTTTCCCAGGCCAGGCTATGCTGTTTTACAGTTAGGACTGGTTTGTTCCTTATCCACTGTGAGGATTACTGAAAGAGAAGTGCAGGTGCAAAGCAGGTGTGCACCTTGAAACCCAGCTGCTGTGTATAAAGAGGCTCTTCCTACACTTTCACTGAACTGCAGAAGTCTAAATTTGAGCTTTATAAACATAATAATTCAGTAATTAGTCTTTTAAAGTAAGAGAGTTATTGTCCACATTTGAAAACACGTCCCTTCTGGATATGCAAGGAACAAATTTTTTCCATGTGTAATTTCATACATAGTTAATGAAGACTAAATTAAAGGAAAGGTTATAGGACAACGAAAGCAAAATTAGGAAATGTCAGAATTTGGGTTATTTATGCCAATATAATTTCTCTATTTTGTGGATGTTCCATACAATGCAAACCTTAATTAAATCATCATATTTTTATTTTAAAAGATCTTACCTCCCTTAATACATTTTATGAACACCTAACTCAATACTTCATTTCTCCTTGTCACTCAGACTCTGCTCTGACGACAGAATATTAATTTCCTCATGAGGTTTACTAAGATGCTCATCGCTGTAATGTGTGAGAGCTGCACAAACATTAACTAATTTATTTTATGTTGTAAGGGAATGATACAGCTCTCAGAATGCAAATGATGTTCTGATACATACAGAGATTACATTCAGAAGTATTCATACATTATAGGCATCCAACTTGAGGTGCTCAAGAGTTCATTTTTCAGAACACTTGAGGTTATACAGTACTTTATAAACTCAGTGTTCAGCTCCCTGTGGCTGAGCATGCAGCACTTGTGCAAATCAGACACAAGGTCTCAAGACAGGAACCCAGAACGCAAGGGGAAAAAAAAGAGTGTGACAAGTTTGGTTTCAGTGATTCGCTTTGTGTCAAAAAGGGTTTCAGTGGTTAAGAGCAGAGATAAATTTCAGCTACTCAGCACAGGCTTCACAGCAAAAACAATCCTTTTGTTCTTGCTAGCACGTGCCTCACTCTTGCCATTGTCTTCTGTTTTCTGCAAATCAAGTTTCTATTCTCTGGTTGTGATAGCCAAAAAACCCCTAAATATCTGTCTTTTCTATTGAAACTGAGGTGATAATATAATAAGAATTGGTATGCACCTATCCAGTTCAAAACTGCAGATATATAAAAGGATCACAGTAAGACTGAAGGGTTTCAGTAACAATTCTTCTAAATTTTTGAGTGTTCCTTTCTGAAAATTTTGTAATAATTTTTGACCATTATGTGTATGTGTTTAAATTTATATGTATATACCTTCTAGGTTAAAAAAACAATTATAGCAATATTCCATTATGTAGCATAATAACTAACACCTGCTTAAGTCATTAAGACAGGTTTAACTTTTAGATCCATGAAGAAGACTTCTTTTTTGCTAGCAGAGAAACAGCCTGAATTGCCATTCTCTGTGTGAAGGGACATGTCAGCATGCTGAGAATTTTCTCTCAGTGTAGCAATGATTAGGGTCTGAAACATCAGGTCCACGCTGATCCTCATGTTTCAATTCCCTTCCAAGGCACCTCATCTAACCTGTTTCATGAACTGACCTGCTGTTTAGCCTCTCCCACTCTGTGTCCTAAAAGGTACCGTGTTCGTCCTGCTGTGTCTGCTCACTCTTACACCCCCACATCCAGTGATTCTCTCACCAGTTCTTTTTTGTGAGCCACATTCGATCCACCCCAGTTCAGCTGGTCTCATGCTCAGCATCACAACCCTCACCATATCTGGCATGAAGAAGGAATTTTCCACACAGGCTGAATCAATAAGAGTTGGGGGCTTTATTTTATACACCACATGAGGCACTACTTAAAAATCATCTGGACATTTTGGTAACAGATTCATTCTGGTGGAAGGACCTAGGACCTGGTCATAATCTTTGCTTATTTCCCCCCATGATGCACTATATTCTTCTTTGTTTTTTGGTCTTTTGCACAAAGGATTGTATAGTACATGGTGTGAGAAGCATTTGGAGTTTAATAAGTTATAGGGAGAGAATACTCCCTAAGCCTTACAGGTCAATTAAATTGCTATCAAGCCTAGTAGGTTCCTTTCAGATCCCTTTTTATAGTGCCAGCCTCTCTACAACAGTGAGATTTCTATACCTCTTTTGACTCTACAGGTCATATTGAAACCAATGCAGAGATACATTTTATGTGTCAATGAAATACAAACATTTCTAGAGTTAAATCGTTCACATTGGATGGACACAAAGTCACAAAAAGAACTGGTCAAGGCAAAATGAAAAGGATGGCTTCTTAAATTGAAAGATAAAAGTAAAAAGGGAATGTTATAAGTTTGACTATTACAAGGATTGTGGAGTAAGTTTAACTGTAATGAGCAAAGTATCTCAAATGTATTTTTAATTCTGAAGCGTGGCAACTACTCTGACAAGGCAGGAGGCATTAGGGGGAATGCAGTTGGCTCAGGGATACTTCAAGGGAAAGGAGCAACTACTGAGTCATCAGATCATCCCTCTGTAATACCTGGCTGTGCCTCAGAGGCATCAGTACTTGCAGAGCTATATAAGTCATATTTATGAAAGGTAGCAAGGGAAGTGGCATAAATCAACATGATGGAACAGTAACAACACAGGGCTTACCAGGAAGGATATTCAAGCAGTAATTTTGGAAGCCTAAATATTACACATGTGTTTTCACTGTCTGTATAACATTTGTTTGAATACTGTATAAAGCATCACGCACAGACCTTCTTCTGCTTTTGTTTTTGAGTTTGTTTGTTTTTTGGGGTTTGGGTTTTTTGTTTTTTTTTTATAAAAGTCTCTCTCCTAGCTTTTCAATTGTACACATTGCCTATATATCACATCATATTATTTATTGGAATATATTAAGACAAGTAAAGCAGAGATTTCCACTTTATATTCCCCCTACTTAAGTGTATTGTTTTCATCCCTCACTGTTCATGAACACATTTTTGTTCAGCTTTGTGCCTGGTTTGTGCAATTTTAACTACATGACTCATCATTCGGAAGCCTTTTGAAGTCCCATATCAGAAGTAGGAGAGGGGGGAAATCCCCACCTTTAACAAGTATCTGTCATCATTTTTAATCAGTTTTAACAGCCTGGAAATCTTGCTGCTGACAGCAAGTTCTATAAAGAAAGGAAAAGCATGCATAGGGAAATGGATCACAGCAGACCTCTGGAGCTTCATGACACAAGTAACAGCATAGTTAGAACTGAAATTTAACTGTTTCTTTCTTCTTTGCAGATGCTTGGGTAAGTTTAAAGTGAGCTAATATGGGAAAATTAAGAAACAGCTCTGCACTTTTATGTCCCCTGGGAACTTTGCACTGATTTAATTCAGTCACAAAATACTGAAAATAGCACATCCACTTAGTGACAGGACAAATTGTTCACAAAAATTATCTAAATTACTAATTAATACAAAATGTGATAGAAATAATTTTATTGGATTTAAACTAATTAGGACACTTGGAGTCAATGTTGTTGTTCCCTCTCTCTCTGTTTCCTAAGCTCTGAGGATTTGGAATTTTAGCTATGGGCAAGTGAAATTCCAGATTTATTTCAGAATTACTATCCTTATAGTCGTGTATCTGAAAGACTGTAGACAGGCTACCTTTAACTACTTGGAATGACAATTATATTCAACAGACATGCCTCATGAATCAGCTATTGCATGGCCGCTCTTAGATGGTGGGGCACTTTTTTTTTTTTTTTTGGTATAAAGCTCTCATGACAAATTTTATATTACTCAAAATTATTTCTTTCTTCAGACTTTTAATCTACAATGGTCATGCTTATGCTGCTGTCAAAGAAATGACTGCAGCTTATGTAGTTATTAAATGCTAGTGATACACTACGCTTGGGCTCAATGGCAGTGGAAGAGTTAGAAGAATGCAACTGCTGTTGTGTTTACAGTTTCTATTGCAGCCCTCACTGACCTCCTTGGCTCTATGTACCTGCAACAAAAGTCTGCTGAATTGTGCCTGCAGAACAAGTCTCATGTTTGACTGCACTATAGATGTGTTTCAAGTTATGGCCCTACATCTATTACATCTATTCACTTACTTTCTTATTCCTTAGGTATGTTAAAATTTGAGGAGAGAGAACATGACATATGCAGCATAGGATGGCAAAGTGAAAGCTTTTGTGTAACTTCTCTTGTCAGGGAAACTTTCAGGCACAGACTTCATTGCACAGAAGACAGATAAAAAACATTCTCTTGAGGTTAAACAACGACCCTAGAGCTGGTCAGCTTAAGTCAAGATCACCACCAGAGTATAACAGAATATCATGGGGACAATTTGCTCTCAAATGTGCCAGATCAATTTTGTGTAGACAGCTTACAGAACTGTTGCATCTGACATGATTCTCACTTTACTTCAATTTTTTATATTCTGATGGGATCATCTGCACTAGTAAGGCCAACTTCCTGGGAAGCATACTTTTTTTGAAGCAATTGGTTACTTTTCCAGTGAAATTTGATTTAGTTTAATTTTCCAGTGAAATTTAGATTAGCTTAATCTAAATCAGAAGCTTCAGCAACCACAGTACATAAAAGTATGACTCAACATATTACTTCTGCCAAAGACACAGTACCAAATTCTCAGGTCACCAACCACTAACATATCCAGTGTCTTAGATGTGGTTGAAGGTGCAGCTATGGACTTAGAAGCCCATGAAGCTTCTCATTGAATTTGGAGCCCAATTCACAAGTGAGAGCCTGGGTAGGACTCTCTCTGCACTGCTTTTAATTCTGGAAATTTAGAATCCTACTGAAGATATATATTAAACAGACTTTATATTTTAAGTTAGGAATAAAAGTTTACTGCTGTAACAAGTGGACTGTGTTTTAAAAAGGTTTCAGGCGGAGAGAGGTAAGATGTGCCCTACCTAGGGAAAGTTCCTTTTGGATTTCCTTTTGTCTCAGTGAAGACAGCCCGGAACTGGCACTGGTAGAGGTCTTTACTCTCTGTACCACTGACTCTTTCTGGGGCTTCTGGGGACAGTGGGCAAAGCCCAGCTGTGGTTGAGACAGCCCTAGGAAGCACAGTTTCTGGGAAGCATGTGTTGAGCAGAGCCTGAAAGATCCTCAGGCTGTAGCTCAAGAAGCACTTTGAGCTGGTATAACCCCGCAGTGCTGTGGAAAGGCTCCATGCGCTTCTCTCCTTTCTTTGACTACTTGTTCCTGTTTCCCTCTTAGCATTCCTTCCCTTCTGCTGCAACAAGCAAAACACAGTGGAGAGCTGGCCTACACTTAAATTAACACCAGTAAACAGTTGCTTTTCAGCTGGATCTGCTCTGGTTTGACAGTTTACCGAGGGGTTGAATTGATGCCTGTGCTAGTGCAAATGAAGGAACAGCACAAGGACTGAAAGCAGCAGGTGAGCTAAGGAACTATTGCTTATGCTGGCTTGAGGAAGCCACTGAATTCAGTTTGAGGGTGAAGCTAGGCAAGAGGCTGAACTGACATGTTTGTAGCTAGCAACAACTGAAGTCTTGCAGTTCCTTCTTTCCCCTCCACCTCCACACTGCTGTTCATGACCATGCAGTCCCAATCCCTGCCTTTTGCTGGCCCCGGAAACAATTGGGGACCTCACAAAATGGGTTCAGCTCAGCAGTTTAGTAAAAAACTCACCAGTTTTTGCTAGGTTGGTTTTCTGATAGCTTAGGAGTGGAAATGGCTTACTGAAGGGTCCGATTAACTGCTGCCAGAATTGGTGGGGAGGATATGGAAAAGTACTCAACCAGGGAGAAAAACAGTGAGAACAGAGAGGCATGCAAACCACCCCCTTCTGCTGATGCTGAGCTGTGAGTTTGGTTCCAGACACCTTGTGTTCCTTCACTCTTCAGACTTCAGAATTTGGCTCAAACTGTTACTTTACTTGAGTTAGTAAGGACAGAAGCTGCTCTAAGACCTTGATCTTCCCAAGCAATGAGGTTTTCCACCTACTGTAGCTGGAGCTCTTAAATATATGCTTAAAGGTAAATCAGAACATCAGTTCAGCTAAATCGGAGGATAAAGTATCTTGCTGAGGAGGTGTTTCTTCCTTTAATTATGAGTTTTCTCTTCTACTTAAAAAAAATTGCAAAACTTTTATATAGCCTAAAATGTTCATTTACATTGGAAAAGATTTAGAAACAGTCGACATCTGCTGCTTTTCATTTGGAAATTAAAGCAGAGCTTGCATTACTGAACAGCAGTGCTGAACCTGAGGGGCAAGAAATTTTGCAATGTTACACTTCAGACAGGAATTTCCTACTTAATTTTACAGATGCTTACCCTCACTTGCTTCTTATATAAAATGGAGAGCATGAAGCAGAAAGGTGAGTCATCAATATATGGATGTCCAGTTCTTCAACCACAGATAATAGATAAAAGTGTTGTTATTTATATCAATCCATTTTCAATTCATTATAGACTGCTTGTAAGCTTAACTAATTGAGTATAACCTTGAGTGCATTTTTTGTTCACCTTTTCTTTTAAGACATGACAAAGAATTACAGGATTGCAGACTTGACTAGAAAAGATAGAGCTTTTTAGTATTTGTTTAATTAGTTTTCCCAAGTAGACATTCATTTCATTCTTTTGTAAGGAAAAAGAAAGATAACTTTAGCCTCTTAAAATTCATTACTGGCAACACAAGCAAAATGTTCCATATACAATCAGTACCAGATAAGGCATAATATTCATCCATTCAGGAAAGAGTTTGGGGGAGGAACAAGGTGGGGGTTTTTTGGTTTGTTTGGTTTGATTTGGTTTGGTTTTTTTCCCAGTTTACTTGACAGTTTTGAAAGTTCTTTTTATTCCTGGCTATGTTGAGAACATGGGAATAAACAACTTTGAAGCTTCAAGTTACAAGCATCAGAGACAATTTACAGTAATTTAGGGTCAAGGCCATAAATACAGGTCTTAACAAAGTTACATATAAGTTAGAAGGAGATGGATCAGAAGACCAAAGACATTTCTGCCATCCTTACCTCTCCTTGTTTAAGAGGAAGATGCAGCTAAATATAATTTGGCCATTACAAATACTTTTTTTATCGCCACTGATTCTGCTTGTCTAGTGCAAAAATAACAACATTTTGTATTTAATTTCTTCATTTATGCATAGTCCAGTTGACTAGTATCATGGTCATAATTTTGGCAGCACTAGGTTTCCTATTCTTGATAACTTCCAAAATCTCAAAGCCACTCAATAGTCCCAAATTTGCTAAAAGACATGGAGACCTCTACAGTTTCTACAGAAACACTATCTGCTGTTTTGAAAACAAGAAAATGCAGCTTTGTAATATGACAGGTTTTTAAAACCAATTGCAAAATA
Source organism: Acropternis orthonyx (assembly GCA_035583155.1). NCBI lineage: Eukaryota > Metazoa > Chordata > Aves > Passeriformes > Rhinocryptidae > Acropternis > Acropternis orthonyx. Next base: position 116,718,742 of record JAWWEU010000081.1, on the reverse strand, counting down.
AACCCAAAAAACCAACCAAACAAACAAGCAAACAAAAAAGAACAAACCAGATAATAAATGAGACTTACCACAACTATATATCGAGGCCTAAATTGGATGGTTCCAAACAAACCCAAAATGACAACTATTATTTGTAGGAAATTGCCAAGGATAGGAGCCCATTGGAAACCAAGGAAGTCAAAGATCTGTCTCTCTAATGCTGCCAGCTGTAAGAAAACACATAAACAGAACATCCACTTTTTAATTATGGGTGAGACAGAACACTTGACATTTTCTTATCTGCACCAGCCTTCACCAGAGAAAAGTATAGAAAAATTCTGACACTATGCTTTCTGTCTGTAGTCTTTTTCAGCATTGTCAGGACACTGCTATCTGAAGACATCTACTAGTCAACATATAGTTCTTCTAATAAAAAAACACTTTCAAACGACTTCAAGGAAATATTTGTAAACCCACATATAATACAAAAATGCCTCTACAAATCAAATGCAGACAAGTTTTATTTTATTCTTGTATTGTTGAAACTCTAAGGCTTGACAATATTTATTTAAATAAAAAGCTTGTCTTAAACAGAAGCTTACCTAGATTGATTAAAGCTACGCAAACCTTGCTTTTATTACTGAGATATCATCATGTTCCTTCCCGTCCCCATGTCTTTGCTATTTTGTACTCTCAACTAGACTTAACTGCAAGTTCCTCAAGCTGTTGCTAAAGGCCCAAAAGGGCAAAGCAGTCTCAGAACAGTCACAGATGTGGTATTGGATATGATTTCAGGTGTTCCTTAATGCAGAAATTAAGGAAGACTGCTGGGATCTCCTCACTACCTGAGGCACAAACGTAGACTCAGGGAGTGAAAGGCTGTAGAAAATGTTGGAAAATCCCAGAGCAAGCTGCTTCAAAACCAACAACCAAATGAGCTATCTGTTCTCTATGAAAAGCTGTTAGGATAATTTGGGCAACTACAAATCAGAAAGAAATGATGGTAGCCATTTTTTTGGTGGCAGTTCTCTTCCCACTGTCCTCATGGCATTTTGGGTCTGGATTTAGTTGAGAGTGGAAAAGGAAAAAGCTAAGAAGCATCAGCTTTCATCCTTGCATCATCATGTGGTTCTTAGGTAATTCTGCATTTCTTAACATTAGTCAAAAAAAAGAAAAATAAATAAATAAAAAAAAAATAGAAGCCAGAATAAAATTCTTCTGCAAACACATTTGCTACTCATTTTTTTGACAATCCAGTCTATTGTTCTGAATATACAAAAGTCAACTTTCTTAGCAGCACATTTGTTGAAGTCTAAACTTGATTCAATATTTTTGCAGCTGTAGCAAGATATTCTTAAGCAGTTAAAAAGAATCCTACAGAGAAACAGCTGAGTTTCCATGCTTGCTAGAATTTATTAGCATCTACTTGATTTTACTACATAGTTACAAACCTGAAAATTTACTAAAATATGTACTTAAAATATTTATAATTGAGACAGATGGAGTAAGCATGCCTCTATGAATACCAACAAAAGTATTACCATATGTGGGCATTTTACACAAACCATTTCATTTTACAGATAATGACCAGATTCAATCTTCACCTACAAGATGGGGCTAGGTGTCATTAGAGCAGAATACTCTCTTATACCAGACATGAAACCATATTCTCTATGCTGAGGTTAATATGATAAATCTAAACAATGAAATGAACAAAAGTTGAATCATCAAGTTTTTGCAGCTCCTCTGCAGTCAGTGAAGTGACTTTTATCAGCTAAACATCTGGCCCATTATATACAAATGAAAAATTGTCATGTACCAAACAATGTTAATGTGATATTGTCCTCTTGGACACTTAAGATGTTTCTATTTTAAGAAAAAATCTTGTCCATTTCATCCTATAGATAAGAGAGAATCTCAGACAGGACACCACACAAGAATGTCAGGTGAATGTGTTCACCTTGTAGTCGACTCATGAACATCACAATAATGGCCTAGTCGGGACTTCATAAGGGACATCTCAAAATGATTTGCTTTTTGTACTACTCTTTAGTGAGCCCCCTCATGTGATCCTGCATTTGGGAATAACCCTGTCTATAATTTCCCTAAACTACAAGATACATCACACAGTACAGCACAAGGGTGCCCCAAATCCCATGTGCAAAATGGGAAATAAAGAGTTTTGAAAACTCCTTAGCACAGGCAGAACTTACAGTTTATGATCTAACAACAACATACCAAGAGTTCTGTCCTGTTTCACATAGGAAGACAATTATGACATTCATGACCAGAGCCAGAGCCTGTTTCATTCCCACCACTACAAGTGGAGATCTGCTAGGGTCAACTAAACAGCTAAAAAATTCACAGACCACCTAATTTCAAGGACAATGTATCTTTGTCCTGGAGCCCTGACATTACCTACTGAGTTGTGGATGGAGCTGTCAAAACAGACTAGAATTTGCTCAGAAGCCACCTCTGCCCTGACATTCATTGAAACTCTCCTGTAGCCTAGGTCTTCACCTGCACCAATAAATTGTGTCCTGTCACACTCCCAGAACTGAAGGCAGCTGCCTTAGGATGGTCTCCATTAAAGTGTCCTTGATTCTGAAACAGGGCAACTGTGTGCAAACTATATACCTACCTACTCAACATGGTCCCTGGCCATGGGTGAACTGCCTGGGAAGACCATTGGTCACAATAAGCATGATTAACATGAGGGAAAACTAATGGCTCACCAGCATCCACAATGCTACTGCCTGGCTTCTTCCCCAGGCACGGGTGGAGGTGCTGGTGTAGAGTGCACAGGGCTTGTCCAGGATGGGTGTTCAGGAGATTCACTTCACACTGGTGGTTCAGTGCTAGAGATGAATGCCCTTAGGCATTTTATGTAGCATGGAAACTGCTAGCGCTATCTGACAGACAAAAGCCTTCAGCACAGATAGGAATACTGCAGCACAGGTATGAAGGAAGCTGTTTGCTACGTGTCCCTTCTGAAACTGGTCCTTCAGAGAAATTTTCAGAGCCATGTAGATCAGCACCTTAAATGCCTGAAAGACATAGTACTGCAACACAAACAAACACAACCACTGCAATTTGTAAACAGACTCATGTTAAAAGGCCTGGTATTCAGCTTATGCCTAAACTGGATCAGATACAAAGTTTGTCATGTGCACCTCCTTGGTATCTGCCAGGCATGTTCTGAGTAAATCTAGCAGGTAGGTCTGGGCTTCCACAAAATAGCACAGTGGCCACAAGTATTTTCCCAAAGGTGATGGTACACATGTATATATGCACCATAGATAGAGGTACACATTTAAAAAAAAATGGTCTTTCTCTGGATTACTGTGGTAGAGGAACCCACCACAAACACAGAGAAATAAGGTGCAATTTTCTCTTCTGCTGCCTACTGAGTTATTCATTCCTCTCCTCCCACTTCCTATCTATTAGAATATCAAGTGAGAGAGCTTCTCCTTGAAGCTGTCAGGCAAAAAATAAGAATTTGTATTTAGTGAGTCAAAAAGAAAGCACAAGCAGAAACATGAGTCTACAACTTATGGCACTTACCCAGAATTGGGAGAGCTGCTTGTGTTTCTCGCCTGCAAGGCTCACTCTTTATTTGTATATACAGTTACAGTATAAAACCACTAAAGGAGGCCTGGAAGCAGGATGCCAGACGTACAGTACCATTTCTTCCCCACTAACAAGTGCTCTCACTATCAGGCTATGCAGTGAGACCTTCCTGCACAACTAAGTCTCATTTATTTTGCTCTTTTCACCAACACAGGGTAATTTGTCTCACCCTTAAAGTCCACAGAATACATTAGTAGGGGACGAGGGGGTGGAATCTAAGGAAAAGAAAGAGGTAGGAGGCATGTCTGTCCTGCTCAAATTGTTACTTTCTTCTAACTTAAAATACCTTTTTCAGGTAATGCAGGTAGAAGTTAAAAATCTAATAATTCATGATCATGGCAGAGGAAATATATTAAATTCTGTTTTCTTTATACCATGAGCAATATGCTCTGAGTAGAGAAAACATCTGAGAACTGCAGTTATTAGGTCTAGTATTTCACCCAACAGAGTCCCCAAGCAGCAGTGAAGTCCACACACTTTTTAGCTCTGTGCAAATGAATAAAAGCAGTCCCTAACACCATCTGTGATTCAGGTAATTCACTGCACAGAAATCATCAGAATAAGGGGAAGGAAACAGGTAGCCATGCACAGTTACAGGCTGTTTTACACAGATATGAAGAGCCAATACTATCTATGTTTGCACAAAATCTCAGTAGCCAGCACTGGCCACCAGACTAACCTACGCCACATGGTGCATGGGAAAGGAGCAGACACTGTGACAGATGGTTTCACTTGGAGTTACATGCATGTGAGTACTTTGAAATGTTTCACCAAAATGTTTTGACGATTAAGATTAATGTTTTTCTCAATGAGAATTTTTCCCACATGAATTTCTGCTTTCCATCACCATTTTTAGATACTTCTGAAAACACCCAAAAAACCTGACCCCTGAAGGCAAAGTAGAGATTCCCAAAATTATCTGGTTCAAGTTCTCCCATTGTAAGAAGACAGATATCAGCTTGGTAGGGCAGAGGAGCCTGAGGCTGGAGAAATGGGGTATGCTTGATGTCATCGAGGTCCTCTGGGTGTTTACTGTCCTACCACTTCCCTAACAAGCTGGGAGAGGCTGGCACCTCCATTACTCATGATAACTAAGACAAAAACATTTGGCAGTGTCCATATAAATTGTTGTTTGACTTTTTTTTAATGAGTATCATAAAAGTGGAATGAAAATGCAAACCTTTCATATAAATAAAAGAGTAGGTTTGGTTTTGGCAACTTAAATACTGGGTATCTGGTTTCCAGCTGAGTAAAAAATTTTCATGAGAACTTATAAAAATCTATCAAAGTTGATAGGAAATAACATTTTTTTATCATAACAACGCTTGAACAAGGAGAGATAATATTTCTTATTACTGCTGGCAAGGGAGCGCTTTGTTATTTAGTCATCATCATCACCAACAGCCTTGTAATGTAAAGTGCAACTCAGGAGACTAGGACTAGCAGTAAAATGCTCTAGTGGAACCGCATCAGTTCACTTAATGAAGATGTGCCACATTTGTCTTGTTCTTTTACCTCTTTATTTTGCTAAGTGTTCCAAACATTCCCCATGTCCCACTTCCTGCAGAGTGCAACAGAAGGTACTAAGTTGCAAGATGGGACTGCATTAAAGTGACTCAGGCTGAACTTTCTCTTCTGTCCATGCCCAAGCCCTCTTGTGTTAAGAGCAGCAAAGAGTTCAGGTGAACTGATCTGTTAGAATTTTGAGCTTCTCCACACAGGTGGATCAACCAGATGTGCAGCACATTTGGAACATCCCTGAACAGAAGAAATAGGGCAAGCTGTAGTCTTAATGACTCATATGCATCTTACAGTAAAGGAGTAACAAAAGAAAAGGCAGAAATCAGCAATGCTGCATAGGATCTACAGAAAGAAATCACCAAGATGTCCCTAGTCAATAGAGAGATCAAAAAATATTTTTGAAAGGTTTCAACAAGTATGCCCCATGGAGTAAACCCCTCCTTTAAATGCTCAGGTCCTATTGTACTTCAAAATACATATCAGAAGCTGTCTGAGTGATGAGACACCACAACAGAGTTGCAAAGTCAACTTTTCAAAATACATGTTAAAACTCAATTTTCTCTTCTGTCAGAAATATCATGGATAACAGTCAGTTTTATATTTTAATGGAAAAGATTTTTTAAATGACATGTTAGTTTAAGATTAATAAATAGATCTACATCCATAACAAAAGGATTCACTGGATCAAGACAAAGAGTTTTCATATTTAAGAGACCATTTCTTACAAGAAAAAAACTAAAAGTGGCTTGATCTAAACAGACAAACAAAAAATTGATTAATATAAAAATAAAAGGTTAATAATATAGCTGCAAATTTGATACCATATAAATTACTAAATTTACAAAGCTGAAAATTTACTCTGCATTTGATATTAAAAAGCTGCTTCAATCTGTCATGTTAAACAATCCCTAGAAATTATAACAACCAGAGAAGTATCTATACTATATCTAACAGCATTGTATTCAAGAAGTCTAACAAAAATTATAAAATTAAATATGTAATAACTGCAGAGCTGTAAAACTATATAGCTTTGAAACCTTTTTTAAAATAAAACAATTAAAAAAGTTGGGGGGGGGGGGGGGGGGGGGGGG
>JAWWEU010000081.1:116668951-116712421 GCA_035583155.1 Acropternis orthonyx | reverse complement strand
CCCCCCCCGCAGAGCCAACTTATTATGACTTCCCAAACGGACACTGTTAGTGTTTCAAATGGACTCAGCTCTCAAAAATGAAAACAGTATACAAAAAATGGTGAATCCAAAAATTACAGTCCAGAGCATTCATTTTCTTAATTCAAGTCAGGAATTATCTGAAACATTTGAATTATTCATGTAAGACTCGGAGTTGGCCAATGCTGCTAATAATTATCACAGGAGAAGTTCCAGGATGCTCCTCATCATCCATACTAACTGCTGATTCTAAGGATAAAGATGGTTTCTCCAAAATTCTCAGCTTTATCTTACAGTCATAAATTTAACCTGTGACTTCAGGAAGTGTTTCCTGGACATGATGAATCTCTGAGAACTGTTTTTCCTTTTACCATTACCACTAGTTCCCATGTGCTGTGCTGAATTACAGACATTTTAGTCCAGTTTGGTAGATGAAACTGTTAAAAACTGAACTGATTCCCAAGCCTCCTCCAGGAAACTCCACCAGGAGCTTTAAGGCCCCTCTCTTCTGAAGCCCCAGGATACCTTTGCTGAGCCCAGCAGTGCACTCACCTTTCCCATCCCATCCCATCCCATCCCATCCCATCCCATCCCATCCCATCCCATCCCATCCCATCCCATCCCATCCCATCCCTCCTTCTTACTTTCCTGCCCTTCTTCCTTCATTCATTTTTGCCCAGACTGGTGCACACTCCCAAAAAGCTGCAGCCCAGCACAAGGAAGAGGGCAACAGTGTGGCAGTAGATGAGCAGTGGGAACCTCTTACACCACCATGTAGCCAGAATACTCCACTGGAATAGAGAAGACCTTAGATCAAGGTCATTTTTAGCACTAGCCACATTTAGCTTAAAGTCTGTCTTCACATTCCAGCTCTCTTAGGTTTGTATTTGTTTTTTCTTGACAGATGTTTCATTGAGAAAACATTTTTGTAAAACCTTGGGGCAAATGCTCAATGTTCACATCATACTTTTACATTATTTTGGAAAATACGCACTTTCTAATTTAAGGGGAAAAGATATCAAAAAGTTTCCAAGCTACTCTGGATAAAACTCCAGCACTGGAGAGTAAAAGATTGACTTACCACATGCTAAAATCCAGGATTTTGAACAGAAGACTAATGGGTAGTGAAAGAAGAAGAAAAGTAAATAAATAAGTTGTATCAAAGAGCAACTGTTAACGTATAAATCATTTTTTATACAAATTTTGTACTCCTGCTCTGATTTCAGAATTTTACTGACAGGCTTGACTTCAGTAAAAAGAAAGATAAGACTTAACATGAGAGAAATGCTAGGTTTTCAAAGCAGGGGAGAACATTTAAATCTGAAGTGGAAGGGTGGTGTCAGATGATTGTACTTGGTGGAAGAACCCAGATACTGTTCCTCAGCTAAAGATTTCAGCCTCCTTATCTGTAATTTACCATCTTTCAATAGAGACTGCATAACCAAAGATGAATGCAGTCTGTGTCACAATGAAATGTTAAAATTTGACTTAAATCTCTTCTTTATACCTTTGGTGACAGTTAAAGCAATCATCTGGCTGGAGAGAAAACTCCCAGTAGATTTTTAATTATCCAAATTCACTTGTCTAGGTGAAATACTAGCTTTTGGGTGATTTTAAGTGGGTAATCCCTTATAGCAGCTCACTAAATACATTTATAAGATTATATGTCATGAAGGTTCTTGAATGTCAAGGAAGATTCTGAGTAAATCATTAATATTTATAATAAGCTCAGTTTAATGAAGCAAAAGAGAAACTGTTAGCTTTCTGACAAGTAATGGTCAAAGAAGGAAAAAGCCCTGATGATCTAGTAAGTGTCTTTGCAGTGTTGGTCAGATAGATAGGTAATTGGCTGTCACTTGAGTAACTTCAAATAAAATATAAAGCAAAAGAAATATATATATGCTGAAAAAGCTCTATAAAAGAGTGATAGCCAAGAACTAGTGAAGTTCAAAGCATAGAAACAAAGAAAAGAAAGGCAGGTTCAATAAAAACCTATCCTCTTTTTTTAAGAGTCTGTGCTGGCTTTCAACAGTGAATGTTATTCAGTTATTCAACTCATATGGAAAAAAATCACAACTAAGTAAAGGTCTCTCCACCATTCTGGTAAGTGCTTTGGTGAATAAGTTCATTGGAGGGTGATGGTGACAATAGCATATAATATTGATGCAGGCATGATATTTCAGCAAAATAATGATTTTTTTCCTGAGGAAAAAAAAGTAAGTGCCACTCATCAATATTTTGTCACTAGTTTGTCAAAAACTGCTTAAGAAAAAAAGACAGGTAAGTAGTGAACAGTATGTGTTCAATTATTTTTGAAAGCCAATACACTGTTCGAACATCTCAGAACCAGAAGATCCCACTAGGCAAATAGCAAAGAAGCTGATCTCAGAGAATTTGGACCATGGAACAATAAGGAGAGCTGGCAAATGTCAGATCTTAAGAACCTACAAATGCAATTATATTGACGCTGAAAGGGTTCTCTTCTTTAGTTCATTTTCTCCACATCTTTATAAATATATTTATATATTTAAAATCACTGTTTAACATTATCAGACAAGCACAAAACAGAAGTAATTCTTAACAGAAAAATGTTTTTTTCTAATTACACTTACTACAAAAGCCTTGCAGTTACACCAGTGATGTTGTATTGGATTTGTGTGGCCACATTTTGGTAGCAGGGGGGCTACAAGGATGGCTTCTATGAGAAGCTGCCAGAAGCTTCTTCTCCCATGTCCATCAAAGCCAATGCCAGCTGGCTCCAGGATGGACCCACTGCTGGTCAAGGCCAAGCCCATCAGGAACGATAGCAATGCCTCTGGGATAACATATTTAGGAAGGAAAAATGTTATTTGGGTACAAGAAAATTGCAGCCAGAGAAGAGCAGAGTGAGAACAGGCGAACAGCTCTGCAGACACCAAGATCAGTGGAGAAGGAAGGGCAGGAGGTGCTCCAGGCGCTGGAGCAGAGGTTCCCCTGCAGCCCATGGTGGAGCAGCTGTGCCCCTGCAGCCTGTGGAGGTCCGTGGGGGTGCAGGGATCCATGTGCAGTCTGTGAAGGAGACCCACACCAGAGCAGGTGGATGCCCAAAGGAGGCTGGAACCCTGTGAGAGGCCCATGATGGAGCAGGGGCCTGGCAGGGACCTGCTTATCCATGGAGAGAGGAGCCCACACTGGAGCAGGTATTCCTGGTAGGACCTGTGGCCCTGTGGGCCACCCACCCTGGAGCAACCTGTGCCTGAAGGACTGTACCCCATGGAAGTGACCCACAGAATAGTTCATAGAGTATTGTTGTGTGTGGGATGGACTCAATTTGGAGGAGTTCATGGAGAACTACCTTCCATGGAAGGGACCCCATGGGGAGTATGGGAAGGACTCCCCTCCCTGAAAAGAGGCAGAAACAACCTCTGATGAACAGACCATAATCTGTTCCTGTCTCCCTACACCACTGGGGAGGAGGGAGGAGTGGGGGGAAAGTGCTTATTAAGATTTATTCTACTTCTCATTATCCTGCTTCTGATTTTGTTAGTGATAAATTTAATTAACACCTGCACTTTATTTTGCCCATGATGGTAAACTTGAGCGATCTCTCCCAGTCCTTGTCTCAACTCATGAACCCTTCATTATATTTTCTCTCCTCTCTCCAGTTACAGAGGGGAGTGATAGAGCAGCTTTGTAGGGTACCTAGTGTCCAGCAAGAGTTAACCCATTACAGATGTGCAGGAAACTTTTGAGTGATGGATTGGATATGATGTTGTTATATATTTTCAACAAACTGAGCCCAAGCCTTCAGTTTTGGCTCTGACAAAACTCACGCAAAGACAAAAGAAGCCATGATTGCATCAAGGCTGCAGGACCTGGCTCAGAAAGGCAACATTAAATTATTTAAGAATCTCATCAGCATGAAAGGAAGAGTCTGTTAATATTCATTTTGCAAGGTCGCCTGACTGCAGTAATATAAGAGGTGGCATCAAATAGTCCCACTTCCCAGAACACTATGGGTGCCAGTGTGATATACCTGAGGCTGACGGCTGCATCTGTACCTAACAGACACTATAAAAATGCAGTTACAGTCTATGGGTAGCCATGACAGAGAAGAAGCCAGTATTGTAATAAAACCCCCTAGCACCAACTTGTTACGGCACAGTGGTTTAAGATTGAATTTCAACCCTCCAGTGAAGCTGTAACTGATCCCAAAACACTAAAGTCACGCCCCTTGGCTGGTTGACCTATACAATCCTGCAAACAGCTGGAATGAACATGCTTATGATGGCATTTAAGACTCCCTTTATTTTTTCACTTAAATGCCAGCACACATACAGCAAAAGATAGTGTAAGAGATAGTTACAGGTTAAAGATCTTTAAAGATTCCCATCTTACCATGAAGGACAAAGTCCATGTCAAAAGACACTAGAGCAAAGAGAAAAGCAAATTACAAATTTTCTTTGTAATTTTATCAAGCTACATATGCAGTGGCTTTAATCCAAAAGAAAGCTTTCATTTGCCACACCACTATATCCCTTCATATCTTCAAATACTAAATTGTCATAATTGCAAAGCTGGTTTTTTTAATTTGTTTTTGTTTTTGTTTTTTTTTTTAAATTTCTTTGCACATTTGAACACATCCAGTAAATCTATGTATCTTTAACAGGCTTCCTCAATGCTGAGGTTTAAGAAATGATGGAATAAAGTACTTACTAACTAAAAATAGTGAGAAATGAACATATTTACCACTACTTTGAATTCCCAGGGCATAGTAAGAAAGGTGAGGAGGTAACAGATGATGCCAGCTCTTGATAACAATGAAGCCCTACATCCCTCCAGGATTCTGATGATATGGTTTCCAGCAAAAAAAACCCCAAAAACAAACAAACAAACAAACAAAAAATGCTGGGAACATTTGCTGCAGGATCTGTACCCAAGTTATACCCAGCAGGAAGAGACAGACTGTGAGGAAGAGAGACTGGGATTGGTACCCAGACCTCAAGGTGTGATAGGAATTGAAATTTCTGTAAGCTAAACAGGTAAAACAATATTTAGTGCCTCTAGGAGAGGACTGGCATGCTCCTTCTGGCCAAAGAACAACCTTCTACTCCTATGAAGTATGTTTTTTATGACTATTTAAATCCCTATAAACCCCTGTGTTTTGACGCAGGCTCCAAAAGAAGACAGAAGTTAAACCAGATGGAGCTCTCCTTCCATGACTAAGGAAGACATATGTTCAGAGTTCACAAGGACCTGGACAGGTTGGACAGTTAGTTCAAGGTCCAAGTTTAACAAACTGAAATTGTTTGATATGAGCTTTGGCATAAAACATCAAATGGCTCAAGCTGATTAATGCCAGATATTGTGAAGCATAACGTTTCCCACAGGATGGTGCATCTTCTGTTAGGGTTTAGTTTGTGATTCCAAAGAGGCAGTGTATCTTCAATCACCAACTCTCTTCAGGCAAAACAAAGTATTAAGCCAAGGCAGCCAAGTAATAAAAATCACGTGCTGGCTGTTAGCCCTAATTTGAGCCTCAGCACAGACCCTATTTCCACAGCAGGGAGGAGTTCAGATGTCTGCCTAGATAACTTTTCCATTTTTTTTCCACAGAAAACTTCTCTCCAGTGCCTCTCTCAAGTGCCAGCTATGCAAGAATAGAAGAACGAGAGACTGCATCTGCTTAGATTTGACAGATGCACAAGGGGGAAACAAGCAGTTTAGCACTGGCTCGGAAGTCTGATGATGTGTCTAAATAGGTCCCAGCATTGCAGTTGATTCATTTGCTGTCAAATGCCAATTTCAAGCACGCTAGAAACAAACACAGATCCTTTAACTCTGTCATTGCAATGGCAAGATTGTACTGACGTTGCCATTGCATTGATGAGAAAATGCTCTGATACTGGATCATCTCATGTTGTCATATAAAATACAGAAAAATTCTTCTCTGTTTCCAGCATAGCAACAATATCTCTCCACCTCCTGAGTTATTTAGCCAAGAAGATGGGTTGTGAAAGGACAGAGGATGCACTTCCTACTTCCACATGCTGAAAAGTCTGATTTTTTTTTTTCTTTGCAGAGAAGAAAACATATTTAGAGAGTATCAAATTGATCTGAGTCTCTTCCATAGTCTTCTTTACTGTTGTCCTTTTCTTCCTCCCTTCAGAGCCGCATCTCATCCCCACAAGCCGAGCAGCTCACTCCTTTGAAACAAGTGGGGTGAGACTGTCAATTTACACTGTTGGTAGGAAGGTAAACTGAAGTATCTGAACCAACTGAACCTGAGGCAGATGTCCAAGCCCATTATTGAAAAATTATAAATACAAAGCTGCTCTTCATTCATTCTTCTGTATAATGAAGAACTTTGAATGCTTCCAGCTCTTCTGCCTGCTGTGTGCTGAAATCCTGCAAACTCACAAATCATAATACAGGATCTGGACTGACACATACCAGGTATCATCTCCTAATTCCTTCAGATCCAGGTAATTGCCTGGATGTGTCTCAACAATGTTACTATGTGGAATGCCCTTTGCACTAAATATTATTTTTCTCTTTCAGGTACCACAGTTTAATACCAAATATCTGACCATGCGCCCTAGGCACATACACAGCATTCCATGAGCATCTTCTTGCCAGTTACTATTAACAAAAAGTAGGACAACTGTCGAATTTTATTCAAAAGAATAAAAGAAAAAGATGGGACTGAATAGCATCATGACAAATTATTTTGACCTCATATTATATAAAGTAATTCATCAACAAAATTTATTGTGTGAATAACTTCCAATAGGGGTCTATATGGGCATTTATGTCTCATTTAGACATATAAAAATGTTTTGATTAAAAACAATGGGAAGTCTGTAGTTATTCTCAAACATGGAACAAGATAACTGTAGTTCGAGGTGGGTGACAACATAGCAATATCTTGCTTTAACTCTCACTCTTTTACATATATGCTAAGATCTGGCCATTCTCTTGTAGAAATAACCCCCAAATACACATTATTTTCTGTGATTTTGTCATCTCCTCACATAGAATGGAGAATGAAATTCTCAAAGTAAATATACAGATATAGATATCTAGATAGATATAGATATAGATATATAGCTACATGTATGGTTTAGCAGAAAGTTGTCAACATAAGCATTTGTTCTGGAAAATGATTGTTACAGAGCTGCAGCAGAATGAAAGATGTCTTTTGGGTCATCTAAGCCAATTCTCTAAGACCAAAATCAACTCCACTTTCAACTCGTTTTAAGACTTGTTTAAGTTCTACCTAAACTGGCTTGATTCCTCTACACTTTCTCCAATGCTACTCCAAAACATCACCCTTCAAACAGTACCTGCTTCATCTTGAATTCATTTTTCCTGAACACGTGTGGCCAGCATTCCTCTAGATGTGCAAACTCCTCTGTGTTCCTTTTCCAGTGGAAATACCTATTTCCATTTGGAATCAAATAAAAGCATTTTGACTTTTGCTTGGCACTAACTGGAAATTCATAGTTCATAAGAGAGAGGGATGATTTATAATCTGAATTTAAATAAGTATTTTGATGTAGGGATGATATATTCAGGGTCATTTTGAAACTCAAAGTGCAAAAGTTCTTTGTATGTGCTGTATTTGGAACTCTCATAAAGTGTTCAAATTGTTTAATCTTAACTTTTTAGTCTGATTTTAACAGAACTTAATTCATCTCTCAGTGGTTTACTTCCATTTGTCTTGTTATTTCTGTTTAATCCTCCAACATCTGTTTTTTTCTCCATAGCAGTTGGCCTGCAGTGTTTTAAAAAAGTTTGTCTAGCCTTGTCCTTGCAAACCACAGATGCAGCAATTATCTTCCTTTACCTTCACAATTCCTGCCACTCTTCACTAGCTCCACTGCTGGTGTTTCAGTATGCACTACAAAAAGATGATTCAGTGGAGCTCTTCGTTTATCTCGGTGGTGTTCTCTCTGTTTATCGCATCAGTCAAACCTTTTCCAGCAGCTCTTTTGTCCATTCCTAAGCACATCCAAGACATACTCATACTCATCAATTGCCTCTCAAAAGGCTTGGAACAGAACAAACAAGTTGAGAAATGCAGGGGGGCTACCAGAATGTCACAAAAGACACCAGTGCTGTTCAAAGGCTAGAGGTAATTATCCCTAATTATCTAGAGATGCTCAGCAAGACTACACAGGAAAAAGGGAACAGAGACTGATCTGAAGTGATGCAGTATGATAGATTCCCATGGGACAAGATTTCTCCTTTGGATTTCAGAGTACTGATCCCAAAGATTTGCGAAATTCCCCAAACATTTGTCAGTTTGTATTAATGCTACATATGTAATGTTCCTATACCAGTGAGGCAAGAACACAACAATTTGTTTTAAAGCATCACACTTCTGTGCTGTGCTTCTCTGAGCTGTAGCACAATAATGTATCATCCAGGCTATCTGGATTGCAGAGGCTGTGTATGGATAACAAAAATATCAGTGCTAGTGTTCTGTGTAAGAGAGACCTCAGTCTGTTTCAGACATAATCCTTACTGTACCTGATGCTGTGCAAATACTTCCTGGCTATCATCCAAAACTGTGCAAACTGCCCCACAGGAAGCATCAAGAAATTGGATAGTGTTACATAAGAATAATGTTTAAGTTAATGCATAGGTCCTACTTGAGTGCTAGTAGAGCAAAAATGCAACATGGAATGGTTTAGGGTGCAAGGGACTTGAGGAGGTCACCTGGTCCAAACCCCCTACTCAAGCAGGGGCACCTATAATCATTTCTCAAGGACCATGTCTTGATTACTGAATATCTCCCAGGACAGAGACTCCTCTCTGGGCCACCTGTGCCAGTGCTCAGTCACCCTCACAGTAAAAGTGTTTCCTTTTTCTGTGCCTTTCAGTATACAATTTCTAGTGAATTCAGCAGATGTGCTGTGACAGTCTCTGTGGAAAAGGGGGATTTCAAGAAAACACAAGAAACTCCCAGGCATGTTTCTGTCTTCAAAACATGCTGGTTTTATTGCTGTGGCAGATCTGATATGACTTAATCAGGATCAAATGTATAAACTTGAGCAAGTTCATTTTCTTAAGAAGGACAACGGGAAATAGTAACAGGTAAGAAGCTAAGACAAGTTTAGAGCAAAGACCCTGGAAAATCTGAGGACAATCATAGCAGCATCAGAACCTGGAACCCTTGGTCTCAGCAGTAACCCCAGTGAAGGCCAATGGGGTTGTTCAGGATGTATGAGCTAGAGAATGATATAAATTAATGAAGGAAAAGTATGCTAAATGGTAGAATTGTCAAAATTCACCCTCAGCTCTATCTGATAAAGGAAGATATTCACAGCATTATGCAATTTTCTCTATGAAATCATGATGTTAACTTAAGCAAAATGAATGTCAGATGAATCAGAATCTGATTAGAGATACTTGCAGTGAAGAAAAATTTAAGACCAACCAATCAATTATCAGTGAATTAAACATAAACACTGCAGGTTTATTTATTCCAGATTCATCTCCCTGGTGAGAAACACCTGTTTTCAGCAGGGCTAAAGCAATCAGTCTATGACAGAGAGTGTTCAGACACCAGGAAAGGCATGCTGTAATCTCCTTTCGTATCACCGCTGGAATAGGCATAAAGACAAGGCAGGCCTGCCTTGTGTGATGCCATGGCAAGAAATGATAAACATGCATTATCTTGCAAGAGCTCCCGAAAATCCACTGTCAGAAGAGCAACCTCTTTAATCCAGTGATTCAGCAGATGGTAATAAAATGGAGAAACCTGATACAATGAAAACCATCCATATTTCTCCATGTGAGGCAAGACCCCCATGTCTCTTTTGTCTCATCTCCTTTGCAGCTTCAGTGTTAGAGAGGTTGCAAACATGTCTATTCCTGCTTCCACTTGAGCTGTCACAGCTCTCATTTTGTCTTGCCATAATGCCTTATTTGAGTATTCACACACCATCCCCCCAGGACACACCACCCACTAAATCCACAGGTCTTCCTTTTGCTTCTTTAGGACCAAAGTACCCCGCTGTGTGTTTCAACACACTCTTCTGTAAACTCTTAATCACAGTGACTGCTGCATGTTTGTGCCACCTGGGGTACATCTGGTGTACTGAGTATTTCTAATGGATTCCTAGAATTTGAGGTAAACCATGCACACCTTAACCTATTGGTGGCTTTATGTTTGTCAAAATATTTGGATTCCAAAAATGGACAGCAAATATATCACATAAGATATGTTTTAGTATTTAATGCTCAACAAGGTGATATTTTATTTGTTCAGAAATATACCAAAACATGGCCACTTTCACCATTAAATATATACCTTACAGATCTTTTATTCCTGGCCTTAATTAAGAGTGATGTCTATCTGTTCTGATCTAGGGTTACTTTGGAGACAACGAGCAATGATGAATTTTAATGACATGCCACTACTTTTACTGAAGAACCATAAAACCATAGGGCTCAGAAAAGATGCAGTTTATATTCATTTTTGTACCCTTTGCATGCAGTCAGCTCTCCATCCCTTATCCCCCACAAGAGAAATGTGGGGAACAAGAAGCTGTTTCATGCTCAAGAGTTGGCTTCATAGTATGCTAGGAAGGGATAAAATATTTCATACTGCAATTCTTCAGTAAAATTAAAATAATCCCTTTTGATTGTAAATGGGCAATGTATTAACATTGTCTGTTCATGCAGTCTCTGACTGTCAAAATCCACCCCAAAGTTTCTGTATGTTTTTTGCACTCTTTCCCTAAAAATCTGAGCACAGATGGATCTAAGTATTTGCTCTGATTCAGCATGGCCACTTTTATGTTCTTGAATGTTCTTGAATTCCTGGGGGTACTTTATTGCCATCTATTACTATTTCCAAGGATATTGCAACTCAATGACATGAATAAAATATCAACCTTTATCTCTGTCTTATGACTACTTACAAAATACAGTGAGAAGCTGTCATCACTTTTATTCTCTGCTGTAAATTCCTCATATTTCCTTCATTATAATGTATTGTGCTACAAATGTCAGAAAACTGCTGCCCCAGTTGTAGTAGTTTCTATTCAGATGAGGACCTGGAAGCAGGTAAATATTTATCCAGTAAATTGGTAATTTGCTCTACACTAAAAAGACAAGGACAAAATCCAAATTCACTTTTTCCAATGTAATTCAGCTTTCTCATGGATTACTTGCTCATGGTAGTTGGCTTCCAGACCTACTCTTAGACAACTTTCACACAAGTGGCCTCAGGAGGCTTTTGATTTAAAAGCATTTCTACATGCTCTCATATTCAACCTCCCTATTTCCCCTACCACTGACAGACAATAAACATATATAAACCTCTTTAATGTTGTGAAAACCACAATTCTAAGATGCTGCAACACAGTTTTCACTTTTTATTTCAAGCTTACCTCTTGGAAAAGAAGAAAATCACAAACAAGTGTGGTCATGACATTATACTAGAAGCACACCAGAGACAGCAGAGAGAAGCCTGCTCTTTCCTTCTCTATTTGGTAGTATGGCTGTACCCTGTGTTTTAGTTCAATTTGCACTTTCATGGGATTGAATAAGGCTTCCTACTTAAAAATTTTAAATTTTAACATAATATACACAATGTACATTAAGATAACTACTAGCTATATGATTATTTTGCAATGAACACGTGTTTAACCAGGCAAGATAACCATCTTCTTTCTATTTTTATCCATAGTCAAAGCAAATTAATTTCTTAAAAGTGAAGATTGAATAGAAATAATAGGACTGTGATAGCGTACCAGATATGTATGGCCCCAGGTATACCTTTAATCTTATCTCCATTTTGACTCTCTAATGATCCAACTTGTACATTTTCTCTAAATAAAAATTCAGAATCCTACTTCTGATTCACAGCATATATCCTAAAGTGCCTTGTAGTTTAAAACCCATGATTGTTCTGATAAGCTCTTTGCAGTACCCACATAAAAGAACTGAATGCAGAGCTACAAAAATGTCTCGAAGCTCAACTGTAAATTAAAGCTGTCACTTCATACTGAAAACCTGAAGATGCCACATGGCTATAGGAACACACAAGGAACCATCACCTTTCTATCTTCTTTTTCTCTTCACATCTTAGGTTTCTGTCTTATTGCAAGCATTTCTCTGGGAATAAAGATCTTTCAGTTTGGTTTTAGTAAGGATTTGTTTCCATTACACAAACACAGGATTACACCACAAGATTGCAATCATAAGTCAGTGAAAAATGCTGAGTCTGCCTACTGGGAATACTAAATAATGAGTGTGATTTTTTACTGTTTGCAAAGTTTATGTAACTAGATTATGTTGTTGCATTACATTTTCAGTCACCTTCAGTGTTCATTTCCTTTTTTCCATGGTAGTAGAAGTTATCATTTTACATTTCCCATCCTAAGTTTGTAAGGGGTCTTACAGAAAATAAAAGCCAATGAAATTATTAAAAAATGTTTCACTGAAGTCATTCAATTAAGTCCTTGAAAGAGCTGGAAGCAGAACAGAGTTCTTTGAATTCTACTTCTAAGCATTCCCTTACAATATATTCCAAAGTATATAAACTTTATTATTATTAGGAACCGCTTTGTAGTTAAAACAAAGGAGACACACAAAGCTTCTGCCCTTCTCCCCATAAAGCTGTGTATGGTCTGTTTGAGAGGCTGACATCAGACATGAAATCAAATCATGTATGTCCATGCAAATATCCAAATGTGCAGAACATATACATACATACATATGTATACATACATACATATGTATACATACATACATACATATATATATATATATATATGCATTTCTATTCTGAACTTTTTTATTATGAACTTCATGACATAGCCCTAGGGGAACTACAACAACTACTACAGAATCTCTGTTGAGTATGATTATGTGTGTGCAGAAAAGGGCAGACAGGGTGAACAATAAATAGCTGCCATTAAAAAAATATATATTTAACACTCTGAGATGTACAACTATAGGCTTCAGAGCTATATTTTTTAATTTTTTAATTTTACTGCTCTGCTTTTTCGCTGCTATTTCCATGGAAACACCATAAAATGCCAGACAATATTTACTAAGTATAAGAATCACAGTTTAGAAAGAGGACAACAAATGATTTGAAGGAAATACATTACAGTCAAAGGTCTGCATTTCAGGGGAATGATTCTTCACCTGAAATGAATCATGAAAATATTATAGGACTTTGAATTTGGTCTAGTATCTGTAAAAATACCATATTTAAATAAATTGGTCCTGTCACTATGATATAAGAGAAATCACAGCTAGTAATGAAAACAAGATAAAACATCCAGTCCAGATACCAGACCTATTGAGAGGTCTGCATCCAGTCTCAGCTCATTTGTCATCAGGAAACAGCAAAACTTCATTTATTTAAAGGTTAAGACAGGGTGTATTTCAGTTAGTGGAATATTTGCTTTTGTTTAAAGATTTAAACTTCATCAGCAATAAGGAATTTTATTCCAGCAGGCACTGCTAATAATTAGCTGTGCAGCCCCTAAATTCAGATCTCAGCCCCCTGGATTTCAAAATGGACAATTGTGGTCAAAGATAAACAGATGAAACCTCTCTTTCTTAATGCCCTATGATGCAAATAAGAAATCTTTGTCTGCTTGGAATAATTGCCCAGATTTGATGAGACCTCAGAACAGAACCATGCCAAGATGGCAGTATCAAGTAAAATGCACCAAGCCCGTTCCCCACTCCATGGGAGTGAGTCAATACTACTCCTCTTGGCAGTCTTTCTCCTATGTTGAAATAGATATACAGTGTGATGATGAGATGGTGAAGAAAGGGGAAATTAGTCACTGTTCAGGATGCCTCTGGAGACTGAAACAACATTTTGTAGCAGTTGTCATTTAGAAAGTGTTGTGGGTTGCTGCAAATCCTTCTGTCCCCTCCATATTTGCTTATGCTGACTTTGATATGTCTATAATTCCCCCACAAAAATTTATATAAATTTTAATATTATTAGCAGTCATTATGAGGATTTATGGCATAGTGCTCAGCATTCCACCCTCCATTACAACTAACTCTGATTTGTAAACTTGTAGAATTACAAATCTGGTACTGGTTGGAAAAATGAACATGGGCATATTCATCTGTTTCCTACAATGGCACCAATGAAGATGGAGTTGACAGGGTAAGGATTGGTATTTTGTGGGCTCTGATTTCAGAGAACTTTAAGTCTATGTTCATCCTGATGTGCAACTAATACATTTTAATTTGAGTGTATATACTGCTAACTGGAACAGCTGTTCAATCTGAGCACAGTGTGTGTCCTCTGGGGACCTGTATTCATTTTCAAAATGTCAAGATGTGCTTGGGAGCAGGCATGGATCAGTTCAGCTTCCTATAGAACAGGGAAAATGCTCTTTAGAATAAAAGAGCACAAATATCACAGTTGTTATGTTGAGAGCCTTTAAAATGAAAGCAAAACAACTTGAAAACCCTGAAGGTCTATTTTGGTGAGCTATGCAAATGGCATATGTTACAAGGGGATTTTACACCGCTGCAATTACTCTGGACTGCAGGGGTTAACCAGAAGTTTGGGAGGTTAAACCAAAAGAACCACTCAAGCTGAAGGCTAATTGTGTTTTCTCTTTCAGCCTAGTTCTTAAATTAGGCTAATCCAGTAAGTATATTTCCGTGCAAAATTACAATGGTGTTTAGATCTGCCTATAATGATTCAGGGATAATATATCAAATTTTATGACAAGGAGTGACACAAGGTATTAACTATGTGAAGTTTTTAGCATCTTGGCTTTCCAGAGCACAGTATGGTGTTCTATCCCTTTCACACGAAAAAAATCACTGGGTGTTATTCATACTGAGATTGATTCTCAACTATGGGAGAGGATGTTTTACACTATTATGGCATCATAACATAAACATGGTGTAAATACATTTTATATACTGCATATAATTTAGAATCAGTGTTTCTTATGTGTTTTAGAAGTGTGAATAAGCTTTATTATTTCCTCTCCACAAATGGGGGGGAAAATAAGAAAATTGTGGGCTGCAGTTTTGCTCAAACTTCATATGGGTGAAAGGAGATAAAAATTAAATTTCTGTATGTTTATCTGAGATTTCAAATATATAGAAAAGTAAAGACTTACATACTGTGTATCAAATAAGGAGTGAGTGATATTAAAGCTTTAGCAGCTAAATAAAGCAGATGAGCAAGTATATGTTTATATTAGGTTTTCTGTGCTGACGTTTAGTAGTTTTACTACAGACAGAGGTAAGCAGCTGATTATTATCCCCCAAGAGCAAGAGGAAGCCAGTAAGCAATTATTCTGAACTGTGGTATGAGGCACAATACCTCCCAGAGCTATTTGTAAGTTGATGCAATTTACATATAGTTGTTTGCTCAAGCTTGTGCTTAAAAAACACTGTTTATCCAAGGTAATATTGATGTGCATGAGCGGTCAGGTCTTAAACTGAACAAGGCTTCCTGTCTCATCCTCTCCTTGATTGTGTTCAGAGATATTCTGTGGCTTTCCTGTTGGAAATGGAAGGTCCTCTCCTTCAAACAAAAACATTTGCTGAAGGAGCAGTGTTGTTTCTGGAGTGTCAGTGGGAGATAAAAGGAGCTGTTCGTTCTGACTGTTATGAGACAATAGGAATAGAAGAAACAGATTAAGACCATACATGGGGATGGAAATAGAACAAAATGGAAAATATAATTGCATTTCTGAATAATAACTTCCAGTATTTTTAAGATTTTTCTGGTTTGAAATAACATAATATTCCCCTGTACCTGCCAGGATGAAAGATCTTCTGGGTCCCAGGTTCCTCCCAAACTAACACACAGAAAGGGGTCTGGGAGGGCAGCCAGGCACAGAGGTAAGTAGGCAGCAGTTATCTCGTGTTTCCAATGGAAACCTCTGAGAGTTCAGTGGGAATCTCTCCAAAGGGCCACACTCTATGATTCTTTTACATTTTTGTTTTAGCAAAATCAGAAAAGCTCTAACGAGGCTTTGAAAATCCAAATATTAATGGCATCTGCTTAATAATAGGTATCTGTTCGGAGATCAAGTGTATTTTTGTAATTATTTCCTTCTATCTGGAGACAACCTGAGAAAAGACCTCATTGTCTCATTCTTTTAAACATACAAAACTTCATTACTAAGGCTGCTTCCTTTAGTTTAACCTATGGAGTGAAATGAGGCTGCCTACACAGGTTCCTAGTCTGCCAGAAAATCATGTTTTCCCTCTTCTGAGGCTCATGATGAATCTTGCCTGAACCACACCTGTGTTAAAAGCAAGTGAGTTTGTTAATTTTGTGATTATTTTATTACCAGCATGTCTTGATTTCCCTTAAATTCTATGGGTATTACTCAGAATCGGCAGCAGAAGTTTTGCCAAGAGACTCTCCATTGCAGCTCATTAGGATTAAAAGCCAATTCGGTCTGCTTCCAGTTTCTCAGGGTTCTTATCTTGTAGGTTGTCTTGAATGTTAAGTCAAGGAATTTCTATCTGAATAATGTCTTAGAACATCTACACTGTAAATAATAAATAACTATTTCAAGCCAAGGGAATGTTCAAAATATTTGTTTCAATCTAAGATCAACAACATCTCAAAGCAAATCATCCATATGTGAGAGCACTATTGCAGGATTGATTACCTTGTCTCCCATAAAAGCCACTGAAAAATAGTTATTTACTGAAGTAATCTGAAGACCAGCATTACTCTATTACCTTAAAACATTTCACATTTTCTGTGTGCTAGACCACGAACCTTGCCTAGAGAACAAAGTTAAAATTTTCATGTAAACTCTATTCCTCATACTCTTGAATAGAAGCATGGTATGGGTAGATACACACTTATACAGAAGTTCAAAATGCTTGTCATGACCCTGCTCCCCACAGTCAGATAGCAGAAGAGCCTGAAAATGACCATGAAAATACAGGGTTGGTGTTTCAGAGATGGTTCATAATGATTTAATTGCCTGGGGATGCACTCAAGTATCCCTCGTGTGCCTTAGCACATTAACTGTTATTTTCTACAGGCAACTCTGGAAACTTGAGTTCTGGCTCATTAGAAAACATACTATAGACAAAAAGTGAAGAGATTCAATTTAGATGTGATTTGCCATTTATAATAAAAAGATTATGACCTGTTTCTCTCACTAATGACACTGTGACAGTTTGATGGAGACAATGAGTGAAGTCCCATATTTACCAGCTTTTTACTCTTTTATTTTGCCTTGAACTAGAGTTTAGAAAATCATCGGAATTTTCCATCTTTGTGTTCTAAACCATGTTTAATCAATAAATAATGTTTGGTTTCAGCTGTTTTCAAATCATGCTGTTTTTGTGGATGGACTTGTTGGATACTCATTCAATATACTACTTATGTGTCATATTAATGCACTATTTTATCTTGCTTTATTTGTAGTCTGTGACCTTCTCCAGTTCAAATAATCAGCCATGGCAGTTTTGCGATATCTTTGAGGGAATCAAACTCCATTTCTCTGCAACAAGACAGAGGGAGTAGTTTCTGAATCATCAAATTTCTATTTAACCCTTCAAATAACACTTGAGCAAGTACTGAAGAAACATGTAAGCTTCGTGCTAACCTTCGTCAGAGGAATGAATTTCATTCTACTATGATTATCTTTTATTGTGTATCTGTATAACTGTAACTCACTGACTAATGGAAACACCATTCTTAGCACAGTTTTCTAGACAGTGCTGTTAATAATTGTCTTCTTTTTTTAATAATAATTTGATACAAGACATCATTGCCTTTGTGCTGGCTTTGTATTTTAAGATTCTTACTACTATAATGAACTTTGTAATAAACTATCTTTTCCTGTAACATTAACAGTTTAATTCCATGCATATACATCAAAGCATTAGGATAAAGCACTTAACAACTAACATTTTAGTTAATGTTTCCTACAACAATAATTTGAGTAATTCTACTGGCAAGCTACAAGAAAATATGTCTTAAATTATTCCACTCAAAATACAAACCTAATAGACCTTTGTGTTTTTTCAGACCAAAGGAGGCAGGTTCTCTGACTGGATAATTTTTTACTTATATTCAGCCTTTTAATAGCAAGTGAAAAATAGATAATGAATCATAAACATCACAGGAAAAAATATCAAATAATATTGTAAAATCCACAATTCTATCTGACTGTTAAAGTGTGTTAGCCTTTTCTTCCTCTTCTCCTCACTTTTCTTGCAATGACACATACTATTTCATGGCATGATTAGAAAGAAATGCTAACCTGATGAAAGCACCATCACTACATATTGTATATGTTCTGTGAAACAAGTATTTTTCACAGTCATGATGGCACAGTTTTAAAAAATGCTTTTGCTTTTCGAAGATACATGCTGAAAAACTGCAGATGTCAACATGTCTGTGTAATCAGATGGGACCAGATATAGAGTAGGCATAATCCCAGCTACTTGCCTAAGAAACTGCAGCAAAGATCCATAATAGCATTTCAATTGTAGCTCAAATGCATTTCCATGCAGACAAATTGTGGGAGTATTTGCATGGCACTTAAGTTCTGCTTTAGTATTCTAAGTGAGGCTTATTGCTAGTGCCTCTTCATTTGGGCAATTTTCACCATGAATGGGACATGCTTTATATAAATCAACATATGGCAGTACAGACATATCAGAGAGGTTTACAGTGATGTGTCTGACAAGAAAATTATTTCTAAACAAGCTTAAACACTTGAGTAAGGTACTCTGAGTTAAGAATTGCTATTACTATTCTAGTGGCACAAACATCCAATGAACACACAAAGGCAGAAAATTATGAGGAATCATTCTCACAGAGCACACCAGCAGCCATTCTTGCTATTTACACAACCTGCTTTGTTTTGCCAAGAATGTCACTCTTGACTGCAAACAAGGTATATGTTATGTTCAAGACACACACACACACATATATATATATATATATATATATATATATATATATGTATATGTATGCACACACACAGACACATACAAGTGTTGGTTAATCACACTATGTTCAAGATATATGTATGTATACATGCATATTCACGTTAGTCAATCACAGCCAAAAAAGTTCTTCCACAGTATTTTCAAATCTTAAAAAAATAACTATGTATATACACTAGAAGGTATCTCAAACTGACACTGTTATGAGAAGAACACACCTGTAACACTTTGCACAACTAAACTCTTTTTATACTTCAGCATCAAATTTTTAATGATTTACTAAACAGATGTATGGAATCACCTTATGCACAAGCATGTTTCCATGTCTGTCCTCTATCTCTTCGCCCCCTTTCCTTACACGGTCTGTTTCAACTGCTCATTGAAATATGAGATGATCAGGGGTCTCAAAGATTCAAATATCTCAAAGATATTTCATGAAAATAAAGTAAAAGAGACATCTTCTTAAGCAAGAAAAGTCTACAACAAGGAGTCCCATTTGGTAAAACACTACATAGACATTGCATCAAAGCCTACACCAAAATCCATGAACTGGATGACAAACATGAAGGAAACTCAGCTCCTCCTTCTAGAGCTCATAAACCTCCTCACAAAGCCCGGAAAAAGAGAAAGATCTGACTCATGTGTCTCATTAGCTGTGTAGAGAAAGGCAAGACAGCTGGCTGACCTTGCAGGAGGTTGTGCTTATGAAGATGAAGTTGTTTCTTGATCATACACAAAACACTGCTGTCTGCTCTGAACTGAGACAACCTGAAAGCAGGATGGATGTAACAAGGGTCACAGCCAGGTTAGTGGGTAAAAGCACTGGCAGTCTCAGGTCAGTTGAGAGATATTTCCAGTCTCTGGACCTCTTTGACTTGAGATGGGTATTTATGTTTTATGTATTGTGAAATGCCTCGGTTGTTCTAATGTATAATGTACATGTGACATTATGGTATCCCTATGGAAGTGGAACCTTTCTCCCACCTATAGGTCTGAAAGTGTTGAGGAAAAAGAACCCTAGCTAATACATAAGCTCTTAAAGTAGTATCAATGAAGCAATGGTTCAACATAATAAGGTGAAAGTTCATAATGTGAACTAATAAGGGGATTTCAAGATCTGTATTTAACTCTGATAATATGGAGAGGTGACTGTTGCATTCAGAGAAGAAAAAGATATTTGCTCACTTCAGTATCTCTGTCAGCTTCAATTTCACTAGCAGAAATCAACAGCACAGGTCAATAAATGGACTAAAATTTCACTTTCAACATACTGTTTTACTGAAAGGAAGTTGTACAATCTGAAAAAATACTAAGATGCCTGTATTATATTCAAATCTAAAACTGTTAAGTGATTCATATTGTATATTCTAATCAAAACAGGTACTAAATAAATAACTCTGAAAGATGATTAGAGGATAATGTGTTTATGTGAATACTAACATATCTCAATATGCTTATCAAAATGAAATGAAATGTGGCAGCAACAATAAATTGGAATAAAAGGCATAATGTTTGACTTACTAATAGCTTTTTAAAAAAGTCATTTAGCATATTCTAAATACTTTTTTCAATTTCTTTTGTTTGTTTAATGAGTGCATATTTACTAGTAAATGGAAGACACTTCCTTTATGGCTGACAGAAATGTTATTAAAAGCCACATTCAGGAATTTATCACAAAATTGTAATGTTTAATCTGAGCTTTTTGGGGTTTATCAAACCCATCACAGCCTGTTTAATTTTTTCATAAAATCCTCAAAAGACAAAATTCTGTCATATGTTTATTCCACAAAGTGTTACACAACACCACAGAAAATAGCCTGAGGCAATCCTATATAATTCATCACAATATATTACACACACATCTCAGACTTTCTGATAAACATGCTTGTTTATACCAGACC
This sequence comes from Acropternis orthonyx, assembly GCA_035583155.1. Taxonomy (NCBI): domain Eukaryota; kingdom Metazoa; phylum Chordata; class Aves; order Passeriformes; family Rhinocryptidae; genus Acropternis; species Acropternis orthonyx. The sequence continues at coordinate 116,691,572 of JAWWEU010000081.1, read as the reverse complement.
GTATCCTTACATTACAGACATTTAGTATTTAAAATATTGTAAAGCTTGATGACTGTATCAAGAGCTTTCAAAGTGATTAAAAAAAAATTACTGCAAAATACATGAGATGCCATTTTGCAGAGAAGAAATCAAGAGGAATGGAAATTTTCATCCACTTGTACTGGTTAACCCAGTTATGTCTAAACATGAGAGTGTTTTTTCACTCCCAGGCCTAGTGCTTGCCCTGGTTGACATCTGACCATGTTGGACAGAAAGCCAGGCAGGCACCATCATCCTTTGCCTTTCCTCTTCTCTCTCCCTACCCCTTCAGGCATGCCCATTCTCGTTGGGCCAGGTGACACTCAGAGCACACTCCTGCCAAAAACACCTGTTGAACAAGCAGTGGTCTGGAATTGCAGCAGAGCAGCCAACAAAGTACAAGACAAACTAGAAGTAGATTTGAGGCTTTTTACCCTGCAAAGGTATTTCTGGGGATAATTAAAATTCCTTGGCTAGGTCTGTCTCCCCTTTCAGTTATCCAAAGAACATCAACAGGAGTGGGAGCAAATGAATAAACAAATAAATAATATATGTGTGATTTAAAAACCTAGGCTAGGACAAAGTTCTATTACAAAGCTTAGACTAGACTATGGCTCAGTTCTAGCTTTGTCACAGACTTTAGGCAACCTCTTAAACTCATTTATTAAGGAGCCCAGCTATGTACAAACACCTGCCCATCAACTTCTCTGTCTCTCAGTCGCCTCTAAATAAAATACAGGTAGTACCATTTCTTTTGCTCACATCTTTGTCCATTCATTTACGACAGTAAAATATGCTGAAGCAGCATCTCAGTAGCCCCCAAGGAGCTCTGTTACTGGAATAGAAATACTGAATCAGGCAGTTCAAGGAGTTGTAATATATATGTGTGCATGTGTGTGTGTGTATATACATATATATATACACGCATGCATATATATATACATATATATGTCTATGTATGCTAGTTAAACAGTGTAACCTGAGGTTAAAAAAAAAAAAAAGTATAGAAATTCATCTGCCCCAAGTTGTATCATTCCAAAGTTGGAATGAAAGGGTAAAACATGCCTTTGTTAAGGACATACATCTCATGATGTGGTAGTGTAGGACACAGATGTGTTTGAAAGAAATGGTCTGACAGTATTTCACTAAAACTCCCACAACAGTCCCGGAGTATCTGCTAAGATTGCCAGCAGTGAGAAACATAAGGACTGTGAATACTGGAGTGATTTTTTCTGAGAGTACCACTTCCATGGTAAAAGTATTGTTGCTTACCATAGTATATGGTATAGGAAAAGTGCAGCTACAAACACAACCAACCACTACGGTATATAATGAGCTGATCAAAAGATGCATACATACAAATTCCTTCTGGGCGTTGCCTAATCTAAGGTGTTGGGACTACCTCTTCCCATTGACCATAGTGGGGTACCAAGGTCTGGCATCCTTAAACATAAGTCTAAAAATGCCCAAGCCTCATGAGGGCAGATATAACAGTATTCTACAACAGGTGTGAAGATATCCCTAAGTGTGAGGCTGCCAAATGTGTTTGACTCTGAGAATATATGTTTGCTCAGAGATCACTGTCCTCCTTTCTGAAAATGTGACCCTTTAAATGGCCCCCTTTTCTTGAATACATTTTCCTGTGTCTTCGCCTTTCTTTCTTCCACTTACTATTCTCCCCTCCTCTTCAGCTCTTTGCCCTTATCTTTCCCACATGCTGTTAAGCCTGATTTTTAAAGCAAAAAGTAGTTCTTCATAGTGCAGCTTAAATTAATAGAGAGAAGGAAACAGTCTTTCTTCCACACTTTTTCTGTTCTTCAGACAATTATTGTCGGAAAAGGTTGTTTGGGAGCAGCTGGCAGTCTCCTAAGAGATTCATGGGGACTGGGTGAAAACATCATGTGGAAGTCGTTACTACATATATCCTCAGCAAAACCAGCAACGGAACAGGACCTTTCTTACTGGACAGAATGGAAATGTTTAACAGCAGGTTTAAAGGATAACAGGTCTATCTTAAAAAAACAATAGAAGACATAAACAGAGTGTGTTTTCAGAATCGGTAGTTTCTCTTGGAGAAAGAAGGAAAAAATTATTGTTCATCAAGGGAATGCCCTCTATGAAGTTCCTAATGATAGTAAGGTCAGAAAAGTAAGAGCAGAGTAGTCTCTTTATAAGAAACTGAATTTAAAAAACAAACAAACAACAACGAAGCAAAACCAAAATTAAAGGCGATTTTGAAAAATGTTTAGAGAGAATAGGGGTCAAAGCATCTCTGATTATCCAGTGAGTTCTTGTAAATTATGCTACAAGCAGTGTAACTTTGTTCATAATCTGTATCGCCAAATCATCCATGGAAGATGAACAAGCAGATACTTCTCTGCAGTGGCAATTTATACTCATGCACTTAATACTACCATTCCCCCAAACCAGGAATATCAAACCTATCATGTATGGAAAATTGGTTTAGATATTAAAAGAATCTTTATTGCAATATTTACATAACTTGACAAAACTCAAAAAATAATCCTGGCAGTAACAGACACCAGCAGTCACCAGCCAGTATCTCTCTAAATGTGCTTTTTTGCTCTCTCTCTCACCTCTTCCTTCTTGAGTGTCTTTTCTACAGGCTTGGTGTTCCTTACTGGCATTTGCAATGAGTTGCCTCAATTCAGATATCTCCTGTCTCACAGAGCTCACCAAGAAATTGCTTTTTATCAGCAGACACATTTGTACCATCTGTGGGAAAAGCAACAACAATTTGGCAGCAGGAACAACAAAGAAGTCACAGTCATGTCCCTGTGATGTCTTCCAGAAGTCCTCGCTCATAAAAATCAGAATAAAAGCAATTTCAGCTTTGTTCTTCCCATTAATGGAGAATGTAACTTCAGTGGAACCAGTGACTTCACGTAGCTTCATGGAAATAGCAAACATAGAAAGAGATGTCCATAGAAAACTGAGCAAAAGCTGAATACATGAATACACATTTAAAAAGGGCACAGGATTCAGTGCATCTCTCTCAAAAAATAAAGCCTGTATCAGCATGAGCAAAGAGAAAAAGGAAACTGATTGCTATATACCTGTCTAGTAGAAAGGAAAGGACTTAGGCTAACTCTACTCGGGACCAACTGGGTCTAGAGAGATCAACACTGCTGAAGGATATGCCCTTATCCACAGGTTAATTGTGTAAGCTTGTATACTGAGACCATAAACCTTGAAAACCAGGGAGCTCAAATTGACTCTAGTTGATCCAGAATTTTACCTGTCAGTGCAACAGTGTGAGGTGTCATCTTTACATAAGTGAGTGCAGACTCCTTGGTGAAACTTACATTCAAGCTCTTGAGATTCACTTGGGATTTGAGATCTTGTGCATACTTTTCTAACTCAGAGACAGGCATTGACGAGAGGTCTCACACCATCTGGCTCTCTTACCCCAGAATTTCAGGGATGTTTCAGTAAAGACAATAAAGTGCAATGTGTTTCTTTTGTTCCATTTCTTTGAACAAATAGTCAGGATATATCCAATTTTGGAGTATAATGGAAATGAAGCTTTCATGTCTCTGCAAAAATTAATATCAAATGCTAGCAGAGTTCACCAGGGTTTTCAGACTACTCATACAGGCTCAACCTGCAAGTCTTAGATGGCAAGCAAGATGCATATTCTAAACCACAGACACTGCATGCATTTTTCATGCATTCAGAGTTTTCCAGGAGTTCAGAAAAAACAGGCAAAATAAATAAACATTTCAAGTCAAGTAGTGGAATTAATGGTTGATAAACACATCTTTTTATGAGGAACCTGCCTCCGTGTTTGTGTCTAGGTAATTGAATACAGAAAAAGAAAAAAGCACTTAAAAGAATAGTAAAAGAAGCAGTAACACAATTTGGGTGACTACTTCAGGAGAAAAAGCCAACAGGATCCCACTAAAGGATTGAAGAGAAAAAGCAAAACTTGAGTAAAGCACTAGAAGGTAAAGCACTGTATTTCCCATTGCCCATGAAACCCGTGTACTGAGAGGTAAAGTAGCCTTAGGTTCACTCAGTGAGAGAATACGTAGTGAAAGAGGAACGAATTATTAGATTTCACAGCATATTTCTGAAATATGAGGTTTCATTGTGATTTATCCCCAGTGGTCTTCACCACGTTACGGAAAATTATGGAGTTCATTAATATCAAGAGCAGAAGAGTTACCATAAAGAATAGCTTCCCACACACATAAGTAGCACATGAACCACATTTACGCCACATGCTATCAGACACACAAACTAAACAAATTTTCAAGGCCACATCACTGACATCACTGTTTATTGTAAAAACCCAGACACTACAATCAAAGGTCTACACCTTGCAGAGGCACTTAGAAACACATCACAAAACAATGATTTCTGATGCAGAAAGCTTTTCCTTTTTCAGTCCCAGCACAGCATGATGGAATTTGCTGTATTAACCTTCAAAACAGAGGCTGGATTCACTCAGAAAAGAGAGAATCCAAGAATATCACTGCAAATCTACTGCTTTGCTGCAATAATCAGGAAGGGGAGACTCAAAAAAGTCAAAATGTTTCTTCTCTTCTGTATGGTGAGCAGGCAACCAGCTCACAAAAGTATCAGCATACTTCACTTTGAGAGCAAAAGACTAGCTAGATAAAGAGAGGGGAATATGTTAATGTAAAAGTTTATGGAACAGAATATTTATTTACAGTATCCAGAGAATCAGTGTCTTTTCTTTTACAGGTAGAGGAAGGTCTGAATATGAAGCATAAAGGGTATAAAATTACTTACCTAGAAGGTCTGAGGTATTTTACAGGATCCTTGTATAACCTAAGAGACAAATTTGTTCAATTTATATTTTAGTGAGACATAAGAGGTCTCACTGTCACACAGTAAGTGCTCAAATCATAACAAAGTTGTGCATTTGCAATTCTCTAACAGAGGTCGAGCATTTCTTGATACTTCCTGGGAGTATGTTATTTACATGCTTACAATCTATAACAATTAAGCTTACCAATGATACCTTGAGAAGTTACCTGCTTCATCCTTTAAGTAGTTTTGTCACTGAACGTAATAGGCATTGCAGAGTAGGACTTTAAACACTTCTGCTCTTGTATATTGATAGAAAGTGGCTTTTTCTGGGACAACACTAGATAATAAATCACTGAAGTACTAAACTATGTTGATACCACATCTGTGTTAACAGTATGCAGTGTCACATGTACTGCTGAATAAACTGTGCCATTGGAAGAGGCTTTCACATCTGTTAAAGGACCTTTGCATATGTTTGTGTGAATTCAGATTTCATGTTCCAATTTTTTTTTCTGATATCATACCTGTGCAAAAAGATCCAAAATCTTAGAACAAGCACAGCTGGGATAGTGTATAGCAAATTCAAAGAGTCAAGGTAGACTTTTCTATTTTTTTCTTTCCCTCTCAGTAGTTGAAATCAGCAAGAAATCAGGGGAAAACCCACTGATGGGAGTGCAAGAGGGGAGCATTATAGATCAGAAATGACGTTACAGAAGATGGAGAGAGAAGCAGAAGGAATCCAGAAAACAGAGATATCGGCCAAGAGGGGAAAAGTACTGGTCCTAGAGATGACGTGTTAAACTTGAACTCATAGCAACCTCTGGTTTATTTTGAGCTTTTGGTATTATGTCCTTTCATAACCTTGATCATATAATTTCGATACTTTGCATCTCAACTCTAGATACATTACATGAGACCACCACTTTCCTCACTACCCAACAGTAACACTGCCAGGATAATGGCAATAATGACTCGATGTGCCTAAACACTGACAAGGACCCTGCTCCCAAAATTACAGTAATGGGCAGAATACCAAAACCTAAGAGTGGCATTAAGAGAAAACAAAACAAAACAAAACAAAACAAAACAAAAAAACTTGATTTATTCAATCAATCAATTGCTTTGTAAGTATATTTCTTTGAGAAATGTAATTTTTTTTCTAAAATATATTAACTTGCCACCTAAACCAAATGATTTTCTACTTAGAGAATATATTTTTTTATTTCTTTCATAAGATTATTCTTCACAGTTTAAAAATCTTCTGAGAGTCACCCACACTCAGATGAAGCAGCTGTTTTGTTAGGTTTTGGCAAGAAAGCTCCAGTTTTACGTGTGTAATCAGTCATTAATGCTGTAGAAGTCTTAGAAAGTAGGAAATTTAACCCCTACTAACCATGAAAAAGAATAATAGGACTGTCCTGTTACCTTCTCCTTTTACACCATCACAAATGAACTGCAGGTATAGGCAATGACTTCTGAGTCACTGGATATCATCAACCTATGGAAAAGGAATGGGGAAAACTACCAGTGCTGGCCTTGTGCTGCTAATAGGTTTAAAGGATGTTGGCCAAGAGTGTTTCAAACGTTGGCTGAATTTTATCTTAACTGTTCACAAAGTGAATTGGTCTGTTGCCCTGAGTGATGCCCCACATTAGTAAATGTTGGTCTTTCTCATCACATAAATCATAAACTATCTATCTTCTTGATTCCATCAGTCATCTCAAGATGCCTGAACCATGACAAGAAATAATGAGAGATTAATTAAACTGTTGACCTGTTCTGTAGTACTAGCCATAGGGAGTGGGAAAGTGGTCCTTCATGGAAAATGCTGTCACTACACCACACCTTGGAGAACAAATGCACTGAATTAGTCCAGGACTCTACAGAATGTATAGAATTTGTAAGAATGACATTTTAGATAATTTTATAAGAGAGTTTAGGTTGTTGTTATTATAGTCCATGCATAAAATGAACCACTATATTGAAGGGTATAAATGATGACAACTTTAACAAAGTTGAAAGTAGCCCTTAGGCATCTCAAAAGTTTCCAGCCCAAGAATAAACATATGCTGCAGCTGGCAGGGACACAAGTAAAACAACAAAGCAAAGCTGCTTGGATATATCAAATACTCTAAAAATCACATACAGTGATACTGGCTGAGATTAGAAATAAATTATTTCTGTTCCTTATAAAGAAGAATACCTAAACAAAATAATGTATCATCTTGTCCATTCAAATTCATTACTAGCACAAATAAACATGTGTGTAATAGAAGCAGTACAGCAAGAGTTATGTGTAATATAAGCAGGTATAGGATATGGAGGACTTACTTCGAACTAGACTGGTATCATGGAAGGAATGTTGCAGATTTATTTTCATTGAAGGAACCCTAGTTCATACACTCTCAGTGTTCCATGACTGAAAGTGCAGACAGAGGAGACAATCAGGATATTCCCTTCAGAAGGGCTAGTGCTAATATTGACACAAAGTTTTCTTTCAGTGAAAAGAAAGAAGTATGATACATAGTTAATCAGTCGTTTTGTGTTCCTGTAATAATGAATTAGATTTGAAAATTTAGAGTTCAGTACCACATACATGAAAGTCCTTATTTTCATGCACACAAGTCCACATAGACTGGTTTCAGCTGGACTACTGCTATTTGTCATTTCAGCAAAGCAAATAGAGTATGTCTTCACAGTTACGTTCAGATGCCTCCAATCATGCTTTCAGCTGAGTTTCCTGAGCACAAGGTCCTGAAAGACCTGAAAGACAGGTCTTACAGAGCAATGGAAAATCACATGCTGATATGTCTACACGAATTTAGCACTACATATCGTTCATGTTTCACCAGTTCACTATGCCATGATGGTCTGCACTTGACTGGATAAACTTGCCCTTTGCAGTCAAAAGGGCAGTGTTTGGCTAAGTGAGTGTTTTAAGACTCGTACCTTGAGCAGAGCTGAACACTGTAAAAATGAAGGAGGAATTATGGAACAAAGAGTACATCATAAATTGGTGACACAAAAATAATTATTGCTTCAAAAACTTGATAGTACTAGACATAAATTTCACATATGTAAAAACCCAGTCATTTGCATTTACATATTTTCTCTATCTCTGTTAAGGTGGAATTCAAAATTTGGTGGTAAATCCTGATACAAATAGCCCCTTGTTATCTGCAGATGAGTATTTGAACCAGATTCAGGGGTCAGGCAAAGCTGATGCATCCAAATGAAGCAACATATGAAAAAAAAATCAAATAAATTTCATTACCTGAGTTTTTCCTTTTTGAAAAAGACCTTGAGTCTATGCCTTCTTAATTGTGAAATGTATTAAGAATTTTCAGAAATTACAGTATTCTCTAATGCTTCTGTCCATTAATGGAGCACATTCATTGTGCTTATTAAGATGGTAAAGAATCATTAGACTGGTGGGAATGAGGGAAAGAAAATTGAAACATTCCCTGCTAAGAAACTAATTTAACAAGAATGACGGGAAGTCAGTGGAATCAAAGAGCTGGAGATGTTAGAATTAGGTCTACTCATTTGAGTAATGTTTGATGCCAACAACTAAGGCTGCTTTGAAGAGAATCATCCTGGTCCTCCTGCTGTCTGTATTTTTCCAGAGAGTACTCCCTATTCTTTCTATACTCTTCTGACAGAATGCCTGTGCCCCTGCTTTATCCTCTGTAATGTTTTCTGAAACAGGGAGTGAACCCTTCAACAGTGATGGTGTTCTTACTGCACTGCCTCAAATGGCTTTAAAACGCTTAAAGATACACTTTGTTACATTCTGGATAGGTAAATGAATTGTAAACCTTTCAGTCTACCAATGCATATGAAAAGTTACTGACTGTTCAGGGCTTGGAACATATACCCTAAAGGCACAAGCAGCAAGAACACATGCAGCAGTGATAGGAGGGAGGCACTTCTCCAATTATTTTTTTTTCTTTTTGAGAATTAAAAGTGTTCTATATCACTAAGGGAAGGATCTGTGCTCATCCCAACATTTTGGGAAAACCCAGGGACAGCAAATGTTGTGCTAGTGGTCACTAGCAACCAGGGAATTAGCCTGGGATATGAGAGCTGAACACATATTTGGATTTGACCTGATTCAGGTTCAAGATTAAATCTTGCTGTTCTGCATCCAAGGTAACTGTCTTAACACAGATGAAATCAAACACATCTGTGGTTTGGCACAACAATTCTTTTTTTCTTTTTTTAAAATATTTTGAAATTAAAAGATAAGATACAAAGGGTAGGCCTAAGGCTTTAGTCTGGAGTGATGGACTTCATACAGAATATGAGATACTGATGTTTGCTTCCCTAGTCCTAGTTCCTAGTGCTGAACATCAGCATCCCAACATCATGGCTGAATTTTCTAGGCTCCAGGTATTTCTGGGGTCTTGGCTTTCTCTGTTTTTAAGAAAAAAGAACGGAATTCAATTATGGACTACAGTATGTTTTCTCTCAAAATGGAAAATAGAAAGGAAAGCAGCTCCTACCAAAAGGAATTATCATATAATTCCTCACTAGTCATGCTCTGTGGTAAAACAAACTTAAGACTGCAACAGATTTAAGTCTCAGACAACAGTAAAATGGTTGACTTAGTGTTTCATAGTTTTGCTGCACAAGGTTGTTACTACAGAAGTAAACTGTAAGACTGACTGCTGCTACGGGACAGTCCCCACCTAAGCACAAGGGCACAACTACTAAAATGATCTTTTTCACAGGATAAGAGATAGTGGTTGTCCAATAGTCAGCTCAAGGCCCCAGTTTCTAAACTTTAGCTTGTAACTGCGAACCTTTGCACTGTTCTGTCCTATTTCTGGTATTAACCTGCAGACATACGATCTGAATTAAAACATAGCAGAACAGGGAACAAGAGAACTAATCTTCCATATACTGGTCTGCTATTTTAAATCCAAGTATGACAGCAGCAATAACTGCTGAGCTGGAGGTGTAGGGAATCAGCCCAGGGAGAATAGCATTAGCATGGCTTTAGTGTGTCGACTGCCGAGAGCAAAGGATTTAGCGTGTATTTGAACAGTCAGGGTGTTTGGGGAAGGGAAATCAAGCAGGTGGTGAATAGGAAAGCTGGATCAGTAAGCGGAAAAGAGCTGTCAGGGGAATCATTAGGAGCAGTTGCCTGGCCAGGTCCCATTTAGAAGCAGCAGCTGTGCCAGCCTGATGAGGGGAGGGGATGCTGCTCCACGCCAGATGTGCACAGTGTGAGCACACTGTGTTGGCTGCCAGAGATAGTGAGGAATAAAGATGGAAGCCATAGGGAGGGTGATAGGGAGAACTAGGGAAGCAGCTGCCAGGTTACTCCAAGAGCCAGCTGCTGTGAACAGAACAGCATGTAACACTGTTGCAGTCCTGTGATCTCTGAGCTGTTTCTGCCTAGGAGTAAGGGGTTAAATAAATGTCCAGGGGGAAAAGTATTTCAGAGGCAGTAGGTGCTGATTAGGCTGATCCATGCCTCTGTGACCGCTTCCTGCAATCAAGATGAGCTGATATTTTCTGCTTGAGTTACAGCTTAATTTTATCACTGTACAGTAGCTAAGAATTATTTCTTAGACTAGGCACTGGTTTAAAACTGCAGTGAAGGATATTAGATTTTATTCTGCCAACTATCCTAAAAAGTCTGATTTTTCTCTCCATCAGCTCAACTGTAATTCATGAATTCACTCAGAATAGACACATTTGTCTGGCTCCTTCTGAAGCTAAGCTGTGATGAACACCACAGAGCATAATTGATCAAAAGTCTCAAGACAGTGTTTGTGCCTTGGGATTATTAACCACTATTTTGACTTCCTTTCTTGGTGCTATGTGTTGCCTCTACTCTGCAATCACACTTCTTTGACCATCTTTTGCTGAAAGTCTTCTATCATATGGTAGAGATTATATTTCTGACCATATGGAGAGGTCTGAGCTTTAGCTGGAACATTAGAACCCAGCAAGATGTTCTGTCTCCTCTCCTTCACAGCAAAATTTCACTATTTCATATTCATTTTCTGCATTTTTCATTAAGTTCCTCTTTTGTTCCACTTTCAATTGTTGTATCTGTAGAATATTCCCTGTCTGTTTAGGGAAGTCTCTTCTTTTTTTTTTTAATCATGATTTTTTTTTATACCTAAATCTTTCAAGCAGAATTCTGATACCCCATTCCCCTGTGGTTGCCACTGGCGTACAACAGAATGAGCCTCTGAACTGAGCTAGGCTAAACCAGCACTTTTTGTACTTCTACTTACATTGCAATTCATCAAAGTGAGGATATCTGGTTTAGGCAGCTTCTTTTTGCCTGTTCACAAGTCAGAATATAAACAAATATCTATTTTTATTTCGCCCAAGAGATCTAAGCTAACTGCTAGAATATATAAAGAAAGTAGGAACATGTTTTATGCAACAGAAAATTCTATCAGGAACACTGTACGATGAGAAGGATGAGGCAAATAAGTCATAGTGATTATATTGTCTAAAGTGATTGAAACAAGCACATGCTAAGACTTCCTAGTTATTATTTATGGATTGAGTTATATTGTAATTGATCAGAGGGGTCACATAGCACACATTTTGAATCTGGATAGGAGTTGCATAGGACAACTTTTTAAAGCAAAAAGATGCATGTGCAAATGCAAAATATGATCTGCTAAATAGGGTACTTTGATGTTTTCTTTTTAGGCTGGTAAAATACAAAAATATGCAAATAATATAAATTTTATATTAAAATATTTTTAAAACATGCAGGAAAAAACAAGCATTGCAATAAATTTTATTAAGGTATTTTTTCCCAGCTTTGGAGAAATGTTATATTGTTAAAATACTACATGTTAATGCAGACTTTAACACTTTAGTGATGCATACATTAAGATAAAAACAGGAACAAATTTCTCTACTATTTTATTATGGTTGCTGCTAACGTTGTTATTATTTTGGTTGTTGCTGCTGTTATAATAAACATCTCAGAAAAGTTCTATTATCACCTTATGCTCCAAACTCAGTTCTTTAGTACATTTTCACTTTTGTCTTCTATTTAAATAAAATCAGTTCTTTAGATAATAGTCTGAATTGCTAAAATGAAATAGAAAAGACCAGACTGTTGTCCCAGCTCATGACACCAGAGTTAATAGTCCTTTGTGAGTCTGCAGTCTGAAATAACATCACCATTCACAAACTTCTCAATTTCACATGACTACGACTAAGCTGGTAAGAAATTATGAAGGTGGACCACAGGCCATTAGTCAAAAAAATACAGTCTGCTTTGCTAGCCAGTAAGTGATTCTTTAACTGCATACTCCACCCTGTTAAAGCCCTCACTGAAAAGTTGTCTTCAGCCATCTCTGACTGAGGTATTGCCTTCATTCCTCCCTCCTACTCCATATATAATTTGAAGTAGGTAATAAAACATGCTTAGTTGAAGTTGATGGGTGTAACATAGAGCCTGGCATCAAAACCGGAGGACAGGATTCTAAGGTGCAACATTAAGACAGCTTAATAGCAGGCTCATTATTGGGTTCATAATTACAAGATGCTTTTGGAATTCCCAGGATTAGACTATATTTGAAAGAGCATCTTGTTTTTCATTGAAATAGGTATTTATGTTTCTGATAGTGGTTACCATATGCTTTTACAGAACTTAGCCTCTACTTAAAAATAATTGCAGCTAGTAAATATATCCATTTAACCTATAAACAATAGACAGAAAGACATCCAACATATCTGAACAATCTAGCTCTGATATAGACAAGCATTTAATCAGATGCTTAAGTGCATGTAAAGAGTAAAAATGCACTCAAATTTTCTTCTTTGCCTTTATTTACATATAAAACTTGATCACAAAGGCTGCAACTCACAAGGAACTTTGTTCACCAAGATACAGACTGAGATCAGCATGATGCACTTACAAGTATTTTTATGCTTTAAACATTGCTTCAACTCTCACATGCACCACAAAAAGGGGAAGTGCTGCATGACCTGGGGAATGGAGAGAAAGCCCTAGACCAGAAAACATAAAATGAAAGCAGTAGAAATTTATTTATCAAGATGAAATGGAAATAGCCTTGTTTCAAAGAAATTTGTATGAAGTATCTTTACTCATTCCAAATCTAAGGAGGCTTAATATAAAAGCTAACACAGTTTGTAAGAATTCCTCCCACCAGAAAGAGATAAAGACAATACAATACTGTAAATGTCTTAGAATGTTCTGCCAATCATCATTTTAAAATAATTTTCTGTCTCGTTTTGAGAATTTCATGCTGTTTTGTCAAATTGTAATCATTAATAGTATTCTGATGGGTTTCTCCCCCATATAGCAGATTTTTTTCAGTTTGACCACTGTCACACAGACAGAAACAGCTAACTAAGGAGTCTGGGTTAAAGACAGAAGGCAGAAATGCAAAGTCTGTACTCCAGGCTACTTCATCCAGTGTTTGAATTAACAGACATCCTCAAAATAGCTGTTTGACACTTTGCTTATATCTTGTTTTCTGCAAATAATCAGAGGTTTCAGTGGAATTGACACCATGACACACTTGAGTCTGACTTGCCAGAACTTATCTTTCCTTCTGCATTCCATTCGGAGCCCTTACAAAAAGCTGTTGATCAGGGAAGTGCACGAAACACAAAACTCAAAAATATTGGCATCACAAAAAATTCCCTTGACTTTTATTATTCATAAAATTACAGTATGCATTCCAAACTCATTTTCTGGAAGTATCTACTTACTATCTACCCTTCACAATAAATAATACTTTCCTTGGTCATGACATCCTCTGCCATAAAAGACAGGCATGTAACTACACCATCTGAACTGATGTGTCTCACCTCAATCAAATACAGTGAGATGGTAAATATGTACTTTACCTGTAAATCTCTTTAGACTCAAAATCCTTTGCACTGGCCCAACAGGAACTGCAACAAAGGAGATCCTGAGAACTACTTTTTTAATCTACCCAAGCCATTGAGAAATGTTGGTTTGTTTTGGGTTTTTTTTTTTTGTTTCTGAAAGTATCTTAATTACCCTTGAGAGCCTGGTTTGGAAAATTCTGCAGGAAATACAAAGATTCAGTTAGTTTCGATCTCTTTTCTCATTCTCACCCTTTGCCTAGGAGCTGTCTTGCTAGTTCTCTTTGTTTGAACAGTAATTTAGTACATATGTTTATTCCCTCTTGTATATTTAAAACAGTTTATAGTTCCTAATTTCCTAGTTATAAGATTATACCCTCTGATTTCCATGTCTCTCTGCCAAATACAACAGTTCATTCTCTATTATTGAAAACATATGCAGAAGCTTCAGCAAGCCTGATTTCCCTTCTGTCTGTATTTCTTTCACAAATGCTCTTTCCGAACACACTGATGCCTCAGACTTTTTACATTTTTTTCTTTTCTTCATGGTCTCACTGCAGTCACCAGCTACTCTCGGTTGCAATATTAACTGCTTCAGAAAGAGCTCACCACGTATTTTGTAGTAAAGGTGGCAGACTGAAAAGAAGTAAATTGTGCAGATGGAGTTCCATGAGCATTTGGCTGCCCTAGAGGTGCTGTGGGCTCACCTAAAGGAGGAGGCTTTGGACTCCAGCTTTCCCTTAGCCTGTTAAAAGCACTGCAAATATCTAAGGATTTGCACACAGGGCAGATTGATGAAGCAGCTGTATCTAGCAAAAACAGATGCCATAATTGTAGCCTAACACAGCTCCACTTAGACCCAGTAGAAAATCCATTTGCATTGGGTTTTGCCTTGTGCATCACTCTTGCTAAAAAAATTCTTTATCTACTAATGCAGTGATAACACATCATCTAACTCATTCCCTATCAGTAACATTTTAAAGATTCCATGCAGGTCATGAAAATCCTTTCTGAAAATTTTCCCATTAAAAGCCTACAGGGAGCACTACAATTTTGACTCAAAAGATGGTTGAACATATCCTCTATGCTTAGTGTGTCCTAGCCTTTCCACAAAGCTGCTGCCTCTCTCTGAATAAACATTTCCTAGTCTGTCTTTTCATTCTGCTCTCGGAAATCTGTAATAGTTCCCTGTGATTGCTCTTATGCCTTTCCTGTGCTTCACTTCAATCAAAGCCATCTCTGCACTGGTAGCCAAACCATGTCATTTCATCCTTCCATCAGTGTGTTCTCCTTTGTCTCTCATATTCTTCTATACCAGTGCTGCAATCCATTTTAAAGTGCCTGTGACTCTGTTAGACTGCACAGGGGGAAAAAAAAGGACATAATGTGTAATCTTGGAGAAAGACAGCAAAAAAGAAAGATGAGGAGGCAGAGATAGGAGAGTCCTAAGTTTGAGACTTTATATTTATTTAGAGAGGAAAAGTCCCCACCACCTGCAGAGAAATCTTGCCCGTGGAAGGAGACTCATGCCCCCACGGGGCAGTCATCCACCTTCCCGCTCTGCTCTGCAGGTTGCCACAAAGGCACAGGCATGCTTTCAAAACCTGCTTCACGCTGGAAGTAACACCAGGAACAAAAACACAGCTAAAACCTTTCTGGGGCATGTAATTCAAATAAAAGCCTCTGCTGGTTATTTTTCTTTAAGCCAGACCTACTAATGGGATATTTTACCATGATGTCTCCACTCCTTCCAGCAGCTACAAGAGGATGTCTGAAGAAACATGCATTTGTCACTGGCCATGAAGTAATTTGCCCATATTTTCTTTCATAGTTCCTTGACACATTCCATTTGTATCATAAATCCATATGGCTGAAAAGTTCACAGAATATATTTTGTTTATCTAAATAATATCCAATTAAAATTCTAGGTAATTGGCAATTATTTTGTGCAGAACTAGCAATGTGAATTGCTTTGAGCTCTTCAGCTCACTACCACACAACCACTTGCTAAGGCATCATACCCACAGCTGACCTGCACACAGACCTACTCTGCAGTTCCAGCATGGCCATGGCTGGAATGGCAATACACAAGCAATACAAACATGCCTCTTGGAAAGCAGCTATTGCAAAATATTCTTCCTACGCCATGTAGATAAAGTCAAGCAGCTAATGAGATAACAGGGAACAAACATCACTTGTGGTCATTTATCAGTTTATGGTGTTTTTTTATTATAAATGGCTTTAAACTGTGATGTGATCAGGATGAGCTTGGTCCTGAGAAGTACCCCAGAAGGTCTCGACTGTGGCACTTGGGTCCAGCTTCAGCAGCAAGTATCACAATAACTATATCAAACATTTTAATTTGATTGTTTTATGCTTTGAAGCAGAGACAGCATGAATGAAAACCATGTTTACTATATTTCATACAGGGTTGTGGGTTTTTTTTCAAAAAAGATTCATAAATTGAGTAGGAGTGACTAAAATCAGTGTGTCAGGAAAGATGGCAGCTTGTTACTTGAAGAATTTATACTGTAAATACTGCAAAGTTATTTGAAATAGCAGCTGTTTTTGAAAATTCATTTTCCATACTGCATTGCTTTCCTTGATCAATTTATGAACATTAATATATCACTTTTTCTCAAACTGAGCATAGGAGCAATGAGGAGAAGTCATCCAGTGATAATTCTTAGACAAGGTGACCAAAATTAGAAGCGTGCCTACAGACTCCGAGTCATTATTTCTGGATTGATTTCAATTTCATCAAAAGGTTACAATGACTATTCTAAATAACAATAATAAAAAATACTTACACGATCAGTTTTATTGGAATATCTATTGGTCTGTCAAGCTAATTATCTGACACCACTGTTGCAGTACATTAAACTCTGCATTAACAAGGCACTTGGCATCCTCGTTTGTAGATACATTGACTCCTTGGAAGATGGAACATTTGCTAAACATCAAGTTAGCAGGCAACAGGACTCCTGAAGCTCCTACTTCCCAGGCTTCATTTCTCTCTGTGTATATACACTATGCATCCTACATGTGGAAGGAAAGATAAGCTAACAAGCAGGTGGAGTAAACCACCTTTCCAAACACAGATGCCCTGGGATTTCTTGTAAAGAAGAAAAATCACAGTAAACTAACCCATGTCTGGATCACTGTAATCCTCTTCTTTGACTACATTAACTTTGGTTGTACAATCTGATTGTACAAGGCTGGTTTACAATCAGAGACAGCCATTGCAAACATGATGCTGTTCAAAGTAGTAATAAAAGCCTTGTTATCCCCTGTGCAACAGGCAGGACAAAATCACACAGAGGGATTCACTGAAAGCTTGGTGGGTCTCCCCTTTGCACTCACAAGCACGAGGAATAACACTGATGAAAGAAAATGCGTTTTTCTAATAACTTCATATTGCTCAAGTCCCACACCAGAAGGAAGGCTACAGGGAAATTCTCTTCTGGTTACTTGGGTTGGCTTTCATGCTGCTTTGTGTTGATGAAGACTCCAAAAGTTACCTTAAGAGTACTATGACACAGAGCTGGGAGCTTGGGGCTTCACAGATCTCAAGGTACCAGATGCTGTAATATTTAGATATCTCCAAATATCTCAATTATAAGATAATGATAAGAATCAATTTAATATCAGAGGTTGGACAGGAGGAACTCTTTAAAATTTTATTTGGCAGTTTGCTTCTATAAAATCCCATTTTTATTTTCATTGTTTTTTGTTATGTTTTGTAACCATGCTAAGCTCAGGTACAGGAAAAGATGATGAGCACATAGCTTGCATATAAAATGAACGAGCTTTTCTAATTTTTGCTGATAAAATAAAAACTTTCACCTAAATTAGGTTGAAATATGCATCTATTCTCCAACATTTATGTGGCTTTATTAAAGTGCCTCTTTGTACTTCAGTGAACAATTACAAATCATTTTCCCAATTTCTTCAGACACTCAGGCATGCCAAGAACTAATTAACTAGTGTGACAATTGCAAGAAGCAGCAATATAATTCAGTTTTTTTAATGGCTGGAAGGTATTTAATTTGAATAAAAGTGGAATTAAACAGCAGTAGTAATAAATGGTATTGACAGGCAGGGTACACATATCAGAAAGGTCGCTAACAAAGTATTTGCAGGTACTTTCAAAAACTCCACTCTCGAATTGTGAAATTAGGATTAATTGGCTGGAGCTGTTTTATAGACTATTTCACACATTTAATACCTTACAATCTATTGAGGTAATCAGCCATGTGTAAAGAACAAGTTTTGAATCGATTCTCTGATTAAGTAAAATACAAGGGTCTTTGTATGCAAAACGTAGAATGCTTAATGCAAGATTCATCTGGCACAGTGGAACACTAGTAGGAAAGATTTTTCAGTATAGTAAATCCCAGACTTTATCAGAATTTGGGCAATTGTTGGCACAGCTCAGACGCAAATCCTTTTCTTGCTGTGGAAGTAAATTTGACAATAGTAATTACTAGTCATGTAGACTTTTAATTTGTAACAATCAGGATTATTCTACATCCACATTTTTTCTTGTTTAGTTCAAGCTTTCACTGTGTCTTTTAAAACACCAGTATTTGCTAATGGGAAAATATTCTCCCATTCCCTTCTTAAAATAATAAAAGAACATATAATAATGAATAAATTTCACAAGAATTTTGCAAAGCAGAATACAGTTAATGAACTACAAATAACATTTCCCAGAAATAATGGCCCTATGAGATTTTGCTAGATGTTCTACCACAGCCACCACTCTGTTAGACACCAGATCAGTTATTATTGGGTCAGAACCACTTTGTGGGGGGAGCGTGTGTGTGTCTGTGTGTGTGTCTGTGTGTGTGGAGGGGCAGGGATAGGTCGAAACTCATGGAGGTGGGGTGGTGTCATCTCCCTCATGGCAGCCCCTGGAGCCCACATGGGGAAGCCCTGGAGCAGCTGCCAGTCACAAACAGCCTGGGAAACCTATAACATACCACAGCTCCTGGAGCCCCTGACCCAGCTGGGATTGGCAGGGACAGTGAGAACATGGCCCCTCACCCTGGCATGGGACCCCAGAGTGGCTGAGGGGTCAGAGGCACTGCCTGGGGGGTTTGCTATAGAGACCAGAGAAGATAAAACCAGAGGCATAGGTGTGGCACATATCGTGGCCCTGACACCTGGACGTGTGAGAGCTGGTCTTCCACAAAGTTCCAGTGGTAGCCATATGATCTGTCTGTTCCCTCTTTCTCTTTCTCTCTTCTTGCTTCCTCTATTTCTTTTTTTTTACTCCTTTCTTGATGTTTTCGGTGGCTTGGGGTTGGAGGGATTGGATTTAAGTGGATAGGCTGGATCTTCACTTAAGTGTTGTGAATTAGTATATGCTGAGTTGGTATTTTGGTGGAGCATTTTGTCTGGCTTGTGTGGGGCCCTTTATGAACCTTTGCCAAGTTTTCATCTGACGAGACTTAGAAAACAGGTATTGAGGATGCTAGATCTAGGGGATCAGCCTAACCCCAGCCTAAAGGGATCTTCTATGGTTCAGTGAAATGGGACTTACATTCCCTTATACATGCAAAATTTTGAATCAGACAAGTATCTGGGACCGCTGCAATTTCTTCCGTGTGATAGCAATTTATTTTATAAATATATTATTTTTTCCTAGCTGCTCCTTTAAAAATGGTTAGAGGTTAGGAAAGGCAGTGCCAATTCATCTGTGTATTAAATTAGATGAGAAGGATTCTTATGGACTAGCTCTTGCCAGAAACAGATGGGCTTGATAACAGTATACTCTAGTTGGGCAAACACTTTGCACTCCAGTTCCCATGTAAAGTATAAAACACTATTTAAATTCTATGTCAAGCATTTAAGCACAATATGTTGTTAAACCAGTGCTAAAACAACAATCATTATATTTCATTGCCATATAAAATCCATATAAATTAATATTAGAGTCAGATGAATTTTAGCTCAACTGCCCTTGATCAGGACTCCTTGCAACAAGATCAATATACAAAGTAGCTCCTTATCTTTTGGGGAGATACTCATTTACCATAAATCTCCTGCTCGCTAGTTTGGCTAGTATGTGTATCCTAGGAAATAAGAGCATGAGCTTTGTACTAGTTAGATTAAGTTTCTCAAGAAAATAAGTGATTCAGTAAAAATAAACTTGGAAACTTTCTGCATGTTGGACTAGGAATCATGTGACTAATAGGAATATAACTATGTATCTATGTGGGAGTTTCAAAAAGTGCTTTTCTGGTTT
Source organism: Acropternis orthonyx (assembly GCA_035583155.1). Taxonomy (NCBI): domain Eukaryota; kingdom Metazoa; phylum Chordata; class Aves; order Passeriformes; family Rhinocryptidae; genus Acropternis; species Acropternis orthonyx. Next base: position 116,671,654 of record JAWWEU010000081.1, on the reverse strand, counting down.
GTTTGGATTATTACAAAACAGTACATACAACTTATTAATAAAATCATCACATACTGTTACATAATAACTGGTTTTGTTACTAAACGCTTCTCTTTTCCTTTCCCGTTAATAGCATGTTCTTTACACATACTAATTAGCCATCCTTTGATCTCTAGGCTACAGCTTTTTGTGCTACAAGCAGAAAAAATGCTATTTACTTCCTGCATGACTGAAATACACAACTTCAGACCTCCATGTATCATAGTTAGCCTCAGTTCAACTTAAGACCTTCCCAAGTACAGTTCAACCTGCTCATTAAAAATCATGCAATGCTTTTTATTTCAGAACAATATTCAGACTGTGCTGGGAAGCCAATTCGTTGAAAGTAATGGAGATTTTTTTATATATATTTTTCAAGAAGCTGAGAGCTGATTTGGTTATTTTTTTGAACAGCTGTCCTTTTTATAATTTGGACTGCATGGTAGACAGATCTTCTTGCTTTAGTTTCAAATCTTGAGTTCCATCTGCTGTTTTGCTTTCTCTGTTCAGAAACAAAAGGCCTGAAATGACAACTGAATAATGGAACACAGGAGTCATTTAAGTCATTAGCCCTCCTTTTGCTTCTTAGAAGCCTGTTCATTTTTTTTTCCCTGCAGAAATATGATAAATACTATGAGTCATTTTAACATGTTCTTTTTTTCTTGCCATTTCCTGGTTCATCTTATTGGAGCTTATTATTATTTCCTTATTGATTTTGCAAGGCTATGTATAAAAAACTGTAAAAGAAAGGCTTGTGTATAATGAAGAAATGTCCTCAGAATGAAAATATACACAGATATTCAACAGTGGTGGCAGTCTACTAATATATACTGAATTTTGTCATGAGTTAACTTATTCAACTTTTGAGGGAAACAAATTGAAAGAAGAAAAATGTTTTAGGCCCAGGAGAAGTCTCTCCTATTTAGCTTTCTCATTGACTATGGAGTGGGATAAGATCCCTAGTCTGTGAGGGACTCAGAAGGTACAGTTAGGAGACTGAAAATCATTATCTTGTAAAATTCTTTCACTATATCAGCCATATATTTTGCTTCAGTGGGAACCAAACTTGCAACAAGAGATTCTCTCAAACACTGAAAACAGAACTATCAAGGAAAAAAACCCCTGCCTTTATATTAAAAGTGCTAAAATTCATAATGGAAATACTGTAGAGATAAGGATGGCTTTTCCAGGTTTTCATATTCTGTGACCTTGCTAATGTCACAAAGCACTGCACAGCAGCATGGAAAATCACCTATAATTTCACTAACAATATGAGGTACACTTGATAGAAGAGACAGTTGTTGACCTATTGTAGTAATTGTTTGGTTTCCAATTACACAGCTTGAAAAACATCAAGTCCTTGTGAGAGTATGTAAATTTTATCAGTCAAATGCATTCATTACTTCATTACAGTTAAGCTATTCTAATAGAATTGCATCAGAAATTAATTTTGTCCAAAGTATTATTTATCCAGTGTTTTGTTTAGCAAAAGAAAATAAAAATATCAATTAGCTGTTTTGAAGTGAAACAACAAAGAATATAGCAAAGGTTATTCAGATTTAGTTTATTTTAACTTCAGATGCCAGCCAAATTTCAGAGCTCTCTAAATTGTTTGCATTTCAAGGAGACATTAATGCAGGGGCCCGGTGTGTTCAATGTGACCCTGCTAACCCACAAGGACTACAAAGACCTGTTACTCTGAATTCAGTAGGCAATACTTGGCTGATGGCTTTAGCATTGTGTAAGTGTTCATCTCAAGAGCTGCCCTTCTAAGCTTCCTTCTCTGCATCCACCACAAACCAGCTTCATGCTACATGCTGATCTAATTTCCAATACAGCAGCCACATCAGAGGCACTTCCCACAATATTTAACAACAAAAAGTCATGATGCTTGAACTACCTCTGTATCTGCTGGAGGAACCACATAGCAGGGCACATATGATCAAGAAGCAGAAGAGGAGAGATACTCTGCTGGACCTTACACTTGCAAACAAAAACAGGTCAGAGATGTGAAGGCTGGGAACAGTCTTTGCTACAGTGACCACATGGGATGGTGGAGTTCAGGACTGTGAGGGATGAGAACAAAGCAAATAGTAGGATCACCACACATTTTCAGGAGCTGGAAAGCAGTTTAATGAAAAAGGCCTGGAGTTCCTTGTGGAGACCTAGTTGAACATGGGCCAGCAATGCACCCTTGCAGAAAAGGCCAGCAGCCTCCCAGGCTGCATGGGACAGAGCACTGTCAGCAAGTAACGAGGCGATTAAGGAACCTGGAGCCAGATGCTTCCCAGTGCTGGCCAGTGGGAGGACAGTATGCAAGGGGAACAAATTGAAAAATAAGAAATTATGTATGAACTCTGAACAATTTCTTACTGTGAGGGTGGTCAAACACTAGAATGAAACAGGCCATCCAGAGAAATTGTGAAGTCTCCATCTTTGGAGATGTTAAAAAACTGACTGGAAATGTCCCAAGCAAATTTCTCTAGTTTATCCTGCTTTGAGAACAAGGTGGAGGGGATAGTGGACTAAATGATCTTCAGACATCCCCTTCAACCTCAGTTGTACAATTTTATACACAATTTAGGGATTTTTTCTGAATTACTTTTTTATATTGTGCTGGTTTAAAGGTAAACCAGCAGGAGGAATGAGTCTAACTCACAAACAGATTACAAGTCAGAATTATAG
>JAWWEU010000081.1:116621798-116662971 GCA_035583155.1 Acropternis orthonyx | reverse complement strand
CTTCTTTTAACTGAAACTCTGTCACATTGGGAAGTGGTTGGCATTTTGCCAAGAGTCAAACCAAAACAATAACAATGGCAGAAAAGAAACATGATTTTTGCTCATAATAATCTCCTTTATAACATGTGTGAGAAAGGAAAATGACAAAGTCTGTGTAACGAAGTGTTTGGCTCTAAATGACCTGCAATAAGTACTGGATATATGGTCTCTCTCATGATACTAATAATTCACATTTATTGATGACCGCTGGTCTCACAGTGACTGTGATAAAGATTATGATGTGGAAATCTAGACATAAAAAATGTCTGGACAAACAGAATGTGTATCAGAAAGGTAGCACTGTGATAGTCAAAGAGTTTTAGCTTACTGAAGGACTTTAGAGAGCAACAAAGTCTTTACACCTATCCACTTTATCTTCATTTTTAAGTACCTCATGCTGGTTTTCATTATCAGGATAAAAAGAATCTCAGCAGTCTTCAGGTGACTACAGTAACCTGGACTGGGATTTAAATGAAAGACCTTGAGGTGAAAGATTCTCTTTTTCGTTACCAACCACGTGAGTCATAACTCATTTATCCTGCCCTTAAAATAAACCACATTTCCAAAAGTGTGCCATGACATCTCTTCTTTTTTTCCCTCAGTTATGAAAAATGGAAAAAATTGTGCAACATGTATTTCTACTCTGACTGACAGTTTATACAAATTATTTCTTTATGTATTTGTAGTTTTACATTCAATATTTTAAATGCCTGAAATTCCATACAGTTGTATTGAAATTCCATTAGGATTCCTGAGTCTGTCAGAATAATAATATATTTGAGTTTTTGAACTTCATACATACTTCATTTAATTTACAATGCTTATGTTAAATAGTCTATTTTATTCTTTTAAACCAGGTACAGAAGAAATTCTAATTGTGTAACATGAGATCATGAAAAACTACTATTTTTCTATTGATATTTGAAGTAGTCTTTCAGGGAGGACTGCAACATATGTACTAAAAAAATATGCACCCATCCAAATGTCTTCCAATAACCTCCCTAGTTCACATGACACACCCAGGATTCCCTACTAAATTAGATGCCATTCAGGTGGTCCCTGCCATAAAGCCATAGGAGATATTCCCTACTGCCCTAAGAAATAAGGAAAATGGGACCATATGGCTTCAAAGGACTGCAGAGAGAAGAGGAATCAAAATTGTACAGTAACGTTTGATAATCTGCGTATCAGGAGTAGAGTATCATTTTAGTCTTGCTCTCAGTGTTAAATAGAGCCAGTTATACTAGTAAAGAGTGAAACAGGTAATTTGGTCCATTTCCACTCATTGCTGGATGATATTGAAGTAAATACTTACTAGGTCATTTAAAGTTTTCAAGGTCATACACTGCCATCAGTCTGAACACTGAACTTTCCTGCATTAAGTGTCAGAACGTACCAGATGTTTTCAGTCAGGAGTTGAAAACCCTATTTTGTAATTGTATCAACAGATGGTTGGCACACACGTTATGAACAGTAAATATGCAGGCTTTGAGAGAAAGGGCTTTTCATAATAGGCATAACATATGGACATAATATATAGACATAACATGAACCAGGAGTAGATCAGAAATTAAAACTGTTATAAATCTGAACTCCTCTCAGCACGGAATAGAATCTCTGAATTATGCATAATGTGGGGTAAAGGAAAACAGAGCAGTGCACACGCACACACTAAATTACAGGATGAATATTGGTCCATCACATTTCGTCTTCTACCTCCCCTTCACTAATAAACCCTGCCAATGAAATAAGCCTCAACAAGTTTTTCACCTGCTTTGTCAGTTCCTCTTTTCATTGCACCTTACATATCATCCTGATTTACTGGTCTTCTCATAGCCCGTCTCTCCCGAAGACTAATTTTTCCACAATGTTCCAAAGAAGCAAACAAATAGCATGTACTAAATCCCATGACAAATTCTTCCTCGGTTTTTGAAGTACATCCTGCCTTCCCATGTATTCTTTTAGATTTTGAATAGCACAAGTTGAGGATTTTGTTTGCCTGCTTGTACAGAGCAAACATGCACAGTGACAATTAAGAAAGACTCAATTATCACGATAGTCAGTTCCTAGGGCTATTGCTAAGGTCACAATACATAGCACAATATCCATAAGCTCATAGAAAGAATTCATGTTTAAATTCAATAGAAAACAAAGCCAGCCTCAAAAATAACTGTTTACCGAGTAAAAAAGCAAGGGCAGGCACCTGGTTGCACAAAGCAGAAGCTGAGTTTCTACTGTGTCAAAGCATGCGCTGGGCACAGCTAGGGCAGGCAGAAGGCTGGCCCTGGGCCTTTAACGCAGCTGAGGTTACCCCACAGGCAACTGTCTTCGCCTCCACTTTTGGCCAGATGCTTGCAAAAATCGTTCTCATGAAAGTGAAGGGAAAAAGATAGGAGAGACCAAGGCCAAGGGGAGAGAGTTCATCTTGCTACAGGACGCTTGGATGTCCAAGGGGACTGAAACACAAAATTCACCATTTTCTCTTCTGCCTTCCCCACCAGCTCAACATACCAAATGGATTGTGAAGTCAGAAGTATTTTTCACAGTTGAAGTAGCTGTTATGCTCTGTATGTGCACCTCCTCATTGCTCCCATGGATATACTATCAACTATATGTCACCTGCAGGTAGAATGCACCCGGACAATGTAGCTGTGACCTCCAGCCTCTCCGCGCATGGTACAGTCTCTGGCACCAATGCCCTTGTTCGTGCTTATCCATTTATGCCTAAATATTTACAATGTTAAAATAAACTTGTTTTGATTTGAACACATACATTGTACCTTGAATGAATATAGAACTGATAGTTTTGGATTATATGGGTGTACATTGAGAATTATTCCAGCTGTCTTCTGGTTAAAAGAGATTTTTGTGTATAAGAAATTTCCTTTTTTAATCTAGCTTTTTGCCTGTCCTCAGGGACTTTGTCATTATTGATTAGATGCAAAATTAGATCATAACCTGACTAAATAAAATTTCCTTTCATGTGACAGTTCTTTGGTCTCTGCTTCCCATGTTACTTTATTACTCATTCTGCAAATGATATTAAAATTTTAATTTTCTTTTTCAGGTGAAAACAAAAATCAAGATATCATACTGTAACCAATTTACATCTATCAATCATAGTGACAGAACAAAAATAAACCTGTCTTCACATAACAAATGAGCATTGTTTTACAGTTTTGATTATAAAGACAATATCACATCTTACATAAAAAATACTAACACGTTTTGCCACTTCTCTAAGTTCTTTACTACTTAGCAATTTCGGCGATTTAAAGGGAATCTGTACACTGTTGACAAGAAGAACCTTATCCCAGAACCTTATCCAACTTTGAAATGGTCAAAGTAAAATAAATTACAGAAATTTTACAGAAATAATTGCCATCTAATACAACTCTGTTCTACGTCACTTTTTATCCTTGCTTTCATGCTGACTGATATGAACATGGCAAGCAATTCATGGCACAGACCAACTACACAGAAAATTTCCAGTCAAATATTCAATAATGTGTTTAACATATCATAACCATTTGCTATGAACACAGAATCTTGAAGTCAGCTGTTAGCAGAACTGCCAAGTTTTGTTTAGCTGGAAAAGAAGGAACAAGTTAAGAGAACAAAGTATTTTTAATTAAGATTCCAAAGTTAAATTTAGGTGAAATTTCTCACATGATACCATTGCATACAGCCTTACATACTCTGTCTGTTAGCATCCAAGCAATGCAAAATCCTGTGCCTATTCTGAGACAGAGTTTTGGGAGAAACAAAACCCATAACAAATGAGAAGAAAGCCTGGCCTCTGCTCTAAGTAAATTTTAGAACAGAGATGGGTTTTAGTCATTAGCATGTCTACTGAAAAACATATCTTGTCTTTTTTTACCATATTGTTCAGCTACAAGTATGTTAAACAACTAGAGACTGTTGATTCCTTCACCAAACCCACGTAAAAGCCCCACCAGCAACTAAGGTACAGAGGGATAAACACTATTTCTAGATTACAGTGAAACATGGAGAAAGAACAAAGTTAGGGCTTTAAGAAAAATCTGAAGCAAAACATGAAGGAAGCAGAGAAATAATAACATCGTAAACAGGAAATCAGAAACCACTCCACATAGCAAGCCATCCTGACTCTACAATGTGAGTCATACTTGAAAGTAAAAAATCACTATACCTTTTGTACAGAAAAAGAACAGTCTATTCACTTTTTAAAATCGCATGACCAGAAACACAATGTCAAAACAGAAGGAGTTCAGACATTTCCGTTCCTCCATTTCAGTTTTAATAGATGCCATATCCCCAAGAAACAGGAGAGAAAAAAGGTCAGCTGATCTAAGCTGCATGAGGGAAAGAGTACCTAATGGAGGGAAAAGGAGAGAAGTGATGAGGAGAGAGATGCACTGTAAAGGCAATGCCTTGGGAACACAGAAACCTACTTTTTATTACTCATGTTTTCTCCTTGGCCCATTGTAAAAATATCAGCAAGTCAATGAATTGCTTTGCACATCTGAGATAAGTTGTGCTCCTTGCAAAGTGGGGAGAGGAAAGATGCATAGGCAGAACAGAATAGCTCTCATGGCATTGCTGTAACAAAATTTTTCATATCACCAGCAAATAGTCCCAGCAGAAAATACTTTTTACTGTTGGGGCTGAGCTATTTGTTTTGTTGATGCACATAAAAGCCACCATTGAGGCTTGCTTAGTTCTTCAGCATGAAGCAAAGCATACATATCATGGAAAGGTAACCACTGCCCCAAGGAGGTGACAATCCATCTGCAATTTGGAAGTCCCCAAAAACCTGTGGGGCAGCACAAGCTGAGCACAAAGCAATTATAGTTAGTGTCACTGGCTGGGGTCACTTCTCACCACCTTTTAAATCTTCAAAGAGTGCTCTTCTCAGTCAAAAATCCATTATTACAAAGTTAGCTACAAACTAAAAAGGAGATATAACTCTCTCTCCTTTGCTCAGGGAGAATGATATAAAACCCAGCCTATTCCACAGGGCCACTTCAATTCCGGTAGGTTTCACACCAATAAGTATCCAGTCCTTGCTTTCAGAAACATTCTCAGGAAGTTATTGTTCCAGAAAGAAACCAATCTGATGAAAACTAAACTGCAAAAACATGAATTCCATTTTGTTGAGTTCTTTTCTGGCTGTATCCACAGCAGGGTTAGAGACAAATTACCCTGTACAGCTATTATGATAAAAATTGAAATTACTCCAGAACATGAATATTTGTGTAGCACAGTCTACAGACTTTTCAATTAGTCTTCAAGACCCAAGGGCATGCATTTATAATCAAGTTATCAAGTTATTGTGGGTGTGGTGACCTGTTTCACCTTTTATAACTAACAAACTATTCACTGAGGTAGGAATGTGAGCCTGATGTACCACATGCCTATTAAGTGTGACACCTCCTGGACCATAGTGCCTGTCTCCCTTGCTTTAACAGTAAAATGAAAATGTTTTGCCTAAAGATAGTAAAAGAGTGAGGTCTCCTACTGCCTTTGGGATGTTGGAAATCCCTGTCCTGGCTTCTAGTTTTGGTCAATCTTTAAATTATTGATCCAAAAATAGATAATTCTAAATAGAAACTGAAGGAGATGATTCACACTTGCTCCTAGTTCAGTGGGTGAGTAGGTATTGAGTCCTGTAGTTCTGCAATATATGCAGCTACACACTACTAATTCCATGAGGAAAGGACATGCCTCTTTTCCTAAGACACATGTAAGAAATATTTAAAAAAATTAAAAAAAACCAAAACAAAACAAAACAAAAAAAAAAACCCACAAAGACTTCTTAGAGAATACTTAACACATTAAAAGTGCCTTTTCATCCAACTCCAATTTTGGTATTAACTTGCGGTTTAGTTTTCAAAAGTGTTGACAAGTGTCATCTACTATCCATATCAGTATGAAGTGAACTTGAAATGAAGATGAGCTCACTAGGCTTTAGGTTTTCTTCCAAATTCAGTAAAGGATAATGCTTGGCTTTGCTTTGCCTGGTTGCTTGGTTTTCAGGGGAGGCAGAAGGTTGTATTTAGTTTTGTTGGGGTTTTACTAACTACCTGAAGAATAATAAATACTTTTAATCAGCTAGAAAAACTCATAGAAATGTAATATTTAAAATATTTAATATTCCTAGCCCTGTTGTTGGCCAGTAAAGAAGGTGCCTAAAAATGCTCCTGTGAATAAACAAAAGAATAAGTTTTCCCAAATGAAGAAAAGTTTAGTTTCGTAAATGCTTAAAATCTTGCACATCATTCAGAAAAGGAATTTCCCACCACTTTTCCCTGTTATTCTACACACTAGAGATCTAACTCAACATTCAGTTCAGGGGCAAAGAATACTAAAGAACGTATGAAGTTGGCCAAAGTTTATATGAATAGAGGAACATAAGTGTCAGTGAAAACAAAACTTTTTGTTTCCAGTGTTCACAAGCAAGTATAAAATCTGGAAGCAAAAATATAACTTAAATCTTTCACTGCAGCAAGAGAAGAAGGTGTTGAGTAACACTTTACCTGCATAACAGTGTGTTACTAGTCCAAATTTTTAGTATGAACACAGTAACTTCTAAGTGTGAGGGTTTTTAACAATAATATCTCCCTAAACTTCTTCCTCATTAGCTCCATTTAACTCCATAGTACAGCTCTTTTTTTTTTACAATCTTTTTCAAATTTGATAAAGATTATTAAAAAATAAAATGTATTGACTAAACTCATCTGCTTTTTTATTTTTTAAAAAAATATGTGTAATTTTACACATTATCTTTTAAAACAATATAGCTTAATGTATCATTTATGTGAAAATATTACAAATTCTTACCTTGTATTATTATATTTACATCTTAGTCCTTGCAATGTTGTTCACATATCCTGTTTGTGGTTTCATATTACTCATTAAAATAAGAGTATTGCATCTCCTGACATGATGACTAATTGCAGTTCTTCTATGTTCCAGCAGGGACACATTACTGGACAGGAAAAATAGTATTCACATAAAAATGAGTGTCTCTTCATTGATGAAGTGTTCCCCATACTTTCAGGTTAACTTAGTCAATGCTCATTAATATTTTAATAAACTCAAATGACTCTTCATCCATCCAAAATTAATGAGCAATGACTGAGTGCAGCATTTGAAAACTCATCAAATGGATTTTGCTGTTTCTATTTATAAAAATATTCATATATAATGGTTCTGGATATAATTACCATGTTCAGCTCTCCCTGAGTGAAGATAGGATTTGAAAAAGCATGTATTTACTGCAACCTCTGTAGGCACAGATGAAAGTCAGACTCAATTCCAGTCTGCTGGAATGGTAACACGGCTGTAAAGCAAAAGAGAATCTAAGCATCAAAGGTGATAACTACAGACAAAAGGAAAGGTAAGCACAAAAAGAGGAGAATCCTGAGAATTATTCTAATGAGTTAAATATGATTTTCTTGTAACTAGATATGTGCAGGCATGTAATGAAGATTGTCCTGTATGAAGATAGAAGGTGAAGCGATCTACTATCAGCCTGGGCATGTTTCAAAACTCAAGGAAGAAAACAGTATTATCAGTGGGATTACTATCAAGACACTTACTGATAAAGATGACAGGCCTTGCCAAACTTGGCACTGACAAGCTGTGTCTCAGTCATGCCATTTACTTGGTCTTGGCACTCCCACCCTCTCACCTCTTAAGAAGCCTGAAAAGCCCCTCAGCTCTCCATTTTAGCATGTCTTCATTCCAGTAATTCCAAAAATACTGTCTTCAAATTCTAAATAAATTTAATCAAAACCAGTAGGAAGCTTACTTTAATTTGAGTAAGAACCACTCAGGCCTTTTCACTGGGAGATGCTTCAGGCAAGAACTTAGCATTTCTTCATGTACTAATTGTATAATAATTAATAAAAGTAAATGAGATCAAATAGAACTTAGAGAAAACCACTCTCTTGAATTATGACTGTTGGAACATAGCCAGAGGACCACTTTCAGGAGCCTGCTCGGCTCTGCAGTGCTGATTAAATTATGATGTTTAGACATGGTCTACAACAGAGATACCTGCTGTAACTTGCAAGCCACACTAGGTAGATGAGCTGATGTGTTAATAGTCAGACAGACAGGAATTAATTAATATGGCTTGTCTTTTAGAGGTTTGTGTAAACTGTTCCTTTAGTTTGGACCCAAGAAAATTCATACTTGTGATTTAAGTCTGAAGTTTAGATTTTAGACAAATTTTGTCAAAACTCATCTCTACACAATTTTTCTATGTTAAAACATTACTGTACATGATTCTGCAGATTCTCAATTATTTGGACATAAAGTCCATCAGTCCACCTAAGTAACTCAACAAGTATTAGAGCCTTCCATCCCTAAAGTTTCTTCCAACATACAACTCTGGAGACCGAGCAAACAGCCACAGGAGCTACTAATCAAAGTTCAATGTTACAATCTCATCATGTTAACAAAATTAAATAAAGATTGTACGTAGAAAAAAATCCACTACATACTAACTTTAATATATACTATATATATATTTTTGGGCCTCAGGAAATTTAATCTAAAAAGCAGAAAAAATTTTCTTTCCTATAACTGATAAGGTGGTTTGTTTCTGTTTTTTTTTTTTAAAACTCACTAATGAAAACAGGCAATCCTGTATTTGTTTCATAGTGCTTTCCTAAAGTAAAAGATAAACTTCACTCTTATCTTTTGTTGTTCCTAAAATGATTGCTCTGTTCATTATGTTGTTTGATATTGCCATCTCAGCTTTCCAGTGCCTGATTTGTTCACTTCATTCTCAAAGTTATTAGGCTCTGCATTCCAAACACAAGCTGATTTTCTCATTTAAAAGCCAGTGTCTTTTTTGTGTATTATGGATTTACAGTTCACAATGCTAATAGATCATGGAAACAGTAACATGAGAGGTTAAACTATGAAAATGTATTTCACTTGTATAAAAAGGACACAAGTGCTAGTACCATATAAGTAAATATAGATCATTACTGCACAAAGATCATTTTCAGTAAGTACCCATAAGGCATCTAAGTTACAACCCTCAAGTTCACAGAATGCTAAGAAACAAGATTTGAATGTGTGGATTATGAGAGAGTGTGCTGCCCACACTCCACTTTCCCAGTTTGCACCCATCCAACTGTGCACCAGATTTACCTGCAAGGTGGGAGTGATGATGACTATACATCACCCATTTCACCTGTGCATATGTGCATATCCTGGGCCACAGACACAATACAAACTCCAACCACTCCAGCTTTCACCCCAGTGCCTAGGCTGGTACTCTCCTTATGTCTGGGGGTTACCACATGTAATATCTTTTTAAAAAGTGTGTCTACTGATCTGCCTTATCTTTTCTCAGGACCGTCTGAGATGGAGGAAAGGAGCTCAAACCCTTTTCTTTTAAAAAGGTCTTGGCTTCAAACTATCCTTCTATCTTTATCCAGGACACACAATGAGAAAAACTTCCAGTGCATTATGCACTTTGTATACTTTCCCAGAGGCTGAGTCTTTCAGGTCTCCATAAAGCTGTAGCACTGTTACTTGCCCCAGATGTTCTCTGACCTTTTCCCCCTATGGTTAAATAATGTTGCCATTTGGTACTTTACACTCTGGTTTCTCAGCACTAACCTGTACTGTAACTTTGCTCACCAAGAAGATCTTGTTCTGCAGGTTGACAGTGTCATAACACAGGTTATGCTTCAAATCAGTTGACCTACATAAAATAAGGAATTAGAATGCTGTTTCTACCATTTTGAGTGATCAGCCCTTTCCAGAAACAAATAACATACACTGCCTTTTTTTTTATATATATATATATATTCTCTGCATCCCAAACCAGCATTTCCCAGGAGAACTTTATATGTGACAACTAGTAAAAGTATGGTGACTCAGTTATATTTTGACTCCAACTTTCGAAACTAGGGCCATTGTAAATTTTCTTCTTGAAAACACTCCTCCAGACATCATCTGCAATGGTTAAAATAATAAAAAAAAAAATCCTTATATTCTTTCATAAGGAGGTATTTTTGAAGTATTAAAGAAAATCATTGATAAAATAAATAAAGCTAACTGCTTTTCTTATGTGTCTTTAAATAAAAACCACCAGAAATAACAAGCAATGTTGGGATTGATTTTTACAATGTAATTTTTATGTAATGTCTAAACTTCAATTTCATATGGAATAACATACCACACAATAGCCTGGCAGAATGCCATCTAGCTTTGTCTTTCTAAATGCCCACCACAGATCCTACATGACCATGAGTTCTGAAAGCCTAAGGCATGAGAGCTCAGTGACCAATATTCACATGTTGCCTTCACAAGGTAAAGGAGCTTGAGCACTGCATGTGGGACTTGTTGCAATGGCTAATCATCTTTGGTCTACGTGCACACAGCATGCCAGTCTACTGCTTGGCTGTGCAAACAAAATCAATGAAAAAAGAAGGCCAGCACATAGTTATACAACGTTTGGCATGTCAAAGGGTGATTATCAAAGGGTTCTCCACTACCATTTCAACCTTCTTCATATAAACATGCCACCACAAATCCTCCTGCCACTTGAATAACCAAGCTGATACTTACACAACTGCTGAGAGCAGCTGACTCACAACTAATGCCACAATCATCTCAACTATGGGCTGATCACGCAGGGCCAGCTTTAGGCTGTGGGTGTGCAGGTATGTAAGACACTCTCAGTCCTTTCCTTGTGTAGTAGCTGATGCTGCTCTAACATACAGTGAGCCCTTTCGGTTTAGTGAGCTGGCATCAAACTATGATTTTTTTCATTATGTGAAGTTAATTGTGTGCCTTAACAGTGAGCTGAACTTAGCTCCTGCTGCCAGATGAGAAGGAAAAGTCTGTGTTGCTCCTACCAGAAATGGGTAGACTCTGTTCACCTTTGTTTACCTCATCCATCTTGTAGGTCTACAGAACATAAGTGGAAAGAAAGGCATCTTCCAACCCAAATCATATGCAGATGTCAAGGTGGGCGTGGCTAGGAAATTAAAGAGAGGAACTGCAAATTGAGTTGGAGGCCAGTTTAAGAGAGTGATACTTGAAATTCTCACTTTGGAACACCATAAAATTCAGGAACAGGTCAATCACCTGGAGCTGACATTTATCCACACTTGAAATTACCCATTCTGTAAGTCCAGCAACTGGAAGTATGAATTTTTACAGAAATGGAAGCAATTTTGTCCACGTTTGCAACGCTCATGCTGCACACTTGAAATTCCTTTAAGGGTGCTACTCCCAGCCATGAACTCTGCCCTCCAGAAACAATCAGAGGCAGCATGAAAAGTATAAAGTCTGAAACTATTCTGACAAGGTATCAAGTATCATGTTTAATATGCAGTGTCTGTCACAGATTAATTTTAATGCACAAGCCCTTGGGTCACATCAACATCACAGAGTTTTCTGGGTCACCAAATTAAAAGGCATGGCATCATCTTCTTTTGACACAGAAGTAGTTCATTAAAAATATTTGTAGAGATGTAGGAAAGTAATCTTGGTCAGGCATATGCTTTGAAAATTCTTCTTCAAGTTCTGCTGTCTTGAATAGAAACTCGAACAGAGACAAGGCCTTCTGGGAAGAAAAGTCAAACTTCCAAATTAAAGTAGACAAAAGTTCTCAGCTGAACTCTCAGAGGCAAAGCACACTCTTTGTGAATGCTTACGTTTCTGATGTATCATGTACAGACAATAAATGCTGATTTTTCAATGGGTTTCCGAACCTACTGTACCTCTGATTTATCATGAGAACAATGTATGTGGACTTTCAAGAATGATTAAATTTTCTCTCCAAATAGTGCTTTATCCAAGTGTCAATTTTACTGAGTGGTCTGTCAAGTCAGGACACAGTCAAAGGGTTGAAATAAAGCTATCATCACATGGTGTTTGTCATTAAGAGAACCATTTGTACTTTTTTGAGCATCACATTCATTTGCTTATATTTGTTACTAAACCTACACAAAAGTATTTGAGTTTCTTGCATTATCTAAGAAAATTACTTGTCAACTATAAACTATAATCAGAAAGATTATATTTTGCAGAAAAAAATAATTCTTTTTTATAAAAGTTGTTTCAAATATTTTTAAATGTCTAAAACAAGTTAATTAGAGCTCTAAGCCACTGTCACTGTCAATCTTCACAATAATCCCAAACAACATCCGCAGAAAATAAATGAGACTCCAGTATCAAGTTAGCTGAATACATAAAATGTTGTAGCTGATAGAAAAAAAAATGAGAAAACCCAAGCAATATAACACAAGAAAATAATGATTTCAAGTACAAGACTATGGAGAGCATGATCACAGACAGACATCAGATACTTTACAAAATCTTTAATGTATCTGGAAGGAAAATGTGTACTTGCACATTCAGCTGTTGGATTCTCATCCCTCACATGGTGGCAGAGTCAAACTCAAGGACTCCAGTACAGTGTGTGTGTCATGGTAAGAACTCTTAGATTAATGAGAGTTTGCACAGAAACTTTGTCTAAATGTGTCTGACACATCAAGCAGAATAAATGATGACAGAAAATATAATTAAAATGTTTATTTAACTATATGCTGTTCTGAGAACTAATCAGTTTATACCAATCTTATGTGGTTTTGCCATTCTGTTTTATTTTTCTACATTCTTTTCTTGTTCCTTTATGTCAGTGTCCTTAAAATTGAGAACTGACCAAATGTTTATACTAGCCCATAGGTGCATTCATAGAATCTCAATTTTGGGCATCTTCATATGTGAAAAAAGAAGACTGTAGGCACATCTGAAATTATAAGTGAATACTCAAAATGGGAAAATTAAATGCCTTTCATTATCCATTCTTTGAGAGAGAGGTTGACACAGCATCTTAATTCGCAACTATTCCACAAAAAGGCATTAAGTCTGTAATGATGTTGCCAATACCTTCAAACTGGGAGATATATGGAGAGAGACATTGTCCATTCTTCTTGCACCCATTTCTGCTGCTGCTCTCTTTAACAGCTCTACTACTAAGAATAAACCTTATAGCATTAAAATTTGCATATGCACTTCATTTCATGTGAGCACTAAGTATATCTCGAAGTTCTTTGCTTTTCCTCTGACAAATGCTACCTTCATTGTTATTATGATTATGCTCCAGACACTTGCAGTGATTTTGTTCAACTAGTTGCCTTAATCTTCCCATAGCTGACACCTATGCAGCTTAGTAGATAAGATTGTCTAGCCCTTACCTAGATAGCACTCCTTAATTTTACTGATGATAAACTGCATTTATCCCCAACATTTTCTAAGACTTCATCTAAATAGTGATATGCAGGAAATTCCGAGGGGTCAAGTATTTTCCTACAGTCTTCACAGCTCTCCTCCGGCTAATGTTTGTCCTTCTCTCTCTCAAACAAGAAATCTGTTTTACCAGATGCTGAGACAGCTCACAGACCTTCAGAGAACACTACCATTTAATGTTTCTGAGCTTATATGACACGACAGTTTACTAGCATACATATAGCAGGATACTATTGCAGCATATTGCAGCCTCCATACAATGCTACTGCATAACCCACCACCTTAAATCACCTTTTTAAATTTATAAAAATCAAAAACAAATAACAAAAGTATCTTTTAAGCAATATATTTACAAATTACTCATGTGAGATCTGAAACAGAACTTTAAAAGTTTTCTTTTTTACAGAGATGTAAAACAGTGCTGTTAAAAGCTATTTTTTCAGTTTGTCCCCCAGGGCTTTCCTCTCTGTTTAGTCTAGGTGAAAAGCTGTTGGGATGCTTGGGCAATTGGATCCAGTTCTCAGCTACGATCTTCATCTCATTACTCACTTTCACTGAGGAGGGCCATCTCCAAATGGATTTGTAAGTATACATCCCTTTTCCCTTAGGAATTTCTTTTTGTATTCACACTTTCCTGAAGACTACCCATGATTCATACCTGTGCTAATTAATTACAATATCAAGCTTTCTCATTCTTCCCTCAAGGCTACCTGCTGACTCCTAACTCATTCTAGAAACATAAATATCCCTTGGGCATGGCTAGGCAGAGACACCTCCTGGCTGGACCACAAACAGAATATGTTAATGATTTCACCAGTGCTTAGCTCAACTAATAAACAAAGCATTTACCTGACTGACTTGCAGGGCAGTGTTCAGACCTCAGCATGTAACTCTTACATACTAAGAATGATACCACACAAGCATATGAATAACAGGGGGAAACTTTGTAGTTGCTCCATGATAGCTGTGGAGAGACAGTCTTAGCTACAGTAAGACCCAAAGTTTAAGGTAATAACGATCCCAGGATAAGTGGATCATTAATATAAGACCACTTCCACAACAGTAGATTGGAAAGAACAGACACCTGTAAGGGGAAAAAAACCTAGAAAAATACTCAAATTTCTGCAAAATCATGAATGAAAATATGTATAAACTTAGAAATTATTAGAAAATGGTGGTGCTAGTTAGTTATGCCACAGTATGCCTCTGCATCCATAAAAATTCCTGCCTTGATCCTCTTTCATATATAGAGCAGGGATAGTAACTAAATGTTTGAAAACTTTATTCACAACATTTTTTGCTTGAAGTATTTGAGGCCAGCATCTCTAAATCTGGTCTTCATAATCCAATTGATTATTTCTCCAGACAAAATTATTTTGCAGCTAGAATGATTTGTCTTTGCTATTAGTATGAAAAATAGTGACACTGTCATAGATAGTAAGATTGAGATACAAGAGTTCTATGCATTTTTTATCAAGAGCCATCTCGAGGCTTCTGAGATTGATAGATAATATTAGCCTTTCCAAGAAGGAAGACACCTCATGACCTGGACAAGGACTGGGCTACACCTTTTAGGCAAATGGTTCTTGGGAAAGAAGAGAGAGAAGCAGCAGGTGTTCACTGGAATATAAGATAACTGAATCAACTTCTATCCCTTCTTTCAGCAGAGGGTAACACCTCATTCACCCATTAAGTCAAAGTAATGGGAACAGTAGCTTATGATCTGACTTTTCAGGGCTCCTGTTTAGATATAGTGGTCTGTCTGCTTGTCTCCACCATCAGCACTCTGCCAAATTTGCCTCTATTTAGAGGCAGGCCTGTCCTTTATCATCTGATAAAGATCATCCTGATTTCCAGGACTGCACTATTGTCATATAGCAGAGGCTATGAATACACCAACCAGAAATGAAGCTCTACTCAAACATAATTTGTGCAAATATGTGGGAACAGGATGAAGCTGTATCATGAAGCAGTTCTATCAGCATCATATGGTACCATCCAGTCATGCACCTTGCAATGAAATAATAACCTCAAAATTACCTTGAGGACTGGAAATGCTACCTCTTAAGTTTGGGGCAGTTCTCTACTGCCAAGAGTCCCAAGTTGTGCAGACAGGTTTTTCACTTCTCTTCCTCTGTTCTAGCAAAACACTCTAGCAAAGGCAAAAAGTATGTCATATTACATCATAACATGAATAATTTCAAATATTTAACATGCTTCAGGATGGATTTAAGTAGTTATTTTTAGGTTCCCAAGTTTGACTGCTCTGGCTGCAATCTCTCACTTTTCCCACAAATGTATGATTACAGCCTAAACAATTTTTTCTACAGAAAACTTTATCCCCAAATTAGAAACCCTTTCAACTCTTTCAGGTGATTATCTGAAACCTAAAAGTGAAGTGTGCTTTACAAGTGCATTAAACAAGCTGCCAGACAGTGTCTTGAGAAAAAAAAAAAAGGTGGATGAGGAGGAGTGAGGAGGAGAGAATGTAGGAAAGAAATGGAAGAGAAAAAAAAAGACTACTGATGTCCTGCATCCTTATTTCTCCAAAGGTGAATAAACAGACATTCAAAACTGTTCAAACGGTTATAGACACAGCAACAAAAAGCATTACTTCTCTTTTTACGTGGATCATCTGTTGTTAGCTCTTCTGTCACCATGGAGACCAGCACTGCTGTTGCATCTGCTGCTGATTTTCTCTAACTGGTCAGCACATGTTTGTATCACCACCTAATATCAACCTGAGTCACCAGTAAAGAAGTTTATATTTATTCCAAATGAATGTCTGCCTAGTAAAAGAAATAAATTTGATTTTGTTTTGTTGATTTTTCTATTGTTGCTTATTTTATATCATATACGAATTCCTATGATTTCACTTTCCTAATTCTCACTCTAGCACAAATTCCCTGGCTTATACAAGCAAAAAGAGAGGGACTGCTGCTCTCACTGCCAGTGATCCCACCTGTTTTTATTCTTATCTTCGATTGATTATATAATATAGAAAAAATTACAATGACTGAGTGCAGTCAGCTGAAAACACAATGTCTGAAAGCATTCCCCAAAGTAGTACTGACCACACAGTAAATCTCACTGAACCTGCATTCAGTTTCTTCCTGATAAGAGAGGAGAATGATACCAAGTACAATATATTATATTCTCTAACAAACACTCTCCAATATATCTACAGATATATTTAAAAATCAGAAATATATATTTATTTTCAGGTATTCAATCATATATAAAAATTTAAGCATTATTTGCATAGTTATTTAGAAACTACTAACATAATCTCAGGAGTAGATTTGCAACACCAGCAACATGAGAGCTTCTGCTTTTCTTTTCTAACAAGCTCGACATAGGCAATAGTGGCTTTATTCAAAATCTATAGAGTATTTTAGATATGACATTCAAAAATGTAAAATAAATTGGGGGAGAAATTCTCTTTATTTTAGTACTGGTTTCTTCATAAGAGGAATAAAAGTACAGAACTTCTCTGAAGTGATAATGAGGGTGTGAAGCATTTTGAAACAGAGAGAGAAAAGTTCTAAAATTTCCTTGCTCAGACTGCACCAAGACTGCTATGGTCATGAGAAAGAGCAGACACAATAGTCTTTTTTGGTTATCCTTTCGGACGCTTAGTCCTTTATTTATTCAATTCTGACTTCTTTCCTGAAACTAATTTCCCCTATAGTAGTGAATAACATTTTTCATCTGTCCTAGAAACACAGGATTTGTCACTGTAACATGGATGACTCTTGACATGACTCACGGTGCTCACATTTTCATTATATCTTGGCTAGACCATGGTCATGGGACAGATGGTCATGCTGCCCTTAATGTTTAACAACTGCCAACTAGTAAAGATCACTACAACACATCTCCTCTGCAGAATATGCTACTATGAGTTAATCAAGCCCTTTTCTTGTTGTCAGTTATTGATTTCCATGAAATTTAGTATCAGGTGCAAGGTCTTCTCTTGTCCCTTCAGGTTTAAGAGCTTGTAACACTGCAAGATGACAATTGTGCTTAATGACAGCATCTGTGGTGGTACAACAAAAGGCTGAGGAGATAAAACTCCCCTGGACTAGGAATGTCACTGAAATTTAGGCAAGAATTTTCTGAATATGAAAAGTGTGAAGTTACTAAAAGTAACAGGTCTTACTACTTTCTCTTCCTAGAATAGAGGGTACTGATTTGACATCACCTTGCCTGACACATACAAATGTGTATCTTTTAAAGAACGTAATTAAAAATCCAAATTAGCAAGTTTCAATCACCACAGCCAGTAAAGTGATTGAAATAAAATGGTGACCCGTTGCTTCACTGAGTCAAGATAAAGTGCTGAGGAAATATATGCCAAACATTAGTTGTGTTGGCTACCAAAGAGAGTTCAGGTGTTGGTGATGAGCAAAATTTACAGAGTGCTGACCACTCAGCCAAACTTCAAAGAAAAATTTCTTCATTGAGAAAGCACAGAAAAAAACATTTTCATTAACACAGTGGAACAGTGGAAACGTGTTCTTGCTTAACCAGGACTTTGAATAAGCAGATACCTCTTATTATCTGTAGAGTGTACAAAGATTGTCATGAACAGCAGTGCAGAATATCAACAATTATATTGAACTAACAATGATCTAATCCTGCAGCTTTTTAAGCCAGCAAAACTTTGTAGTTCAGGAGCAAAAAAAATTGTGCTGATCAAAGCTACAAGAACATCATTTCTCTCTTCGGGCTATTTCTACTTGCAGCCTTAGTACACACACTCTGGGTCTGCAACTCCAAATATGTCCCTCCTCCTGAGCATGTATGACTGATTTATTTCATATCCAATGACAATACTTGCAGCACATTTATGCAAAGGGCATTTCTCAGTCTTCTTTCTGCATGCCTTCAAAAGTACATTATCCGAAGGGCTATCACGTGTCTACAGAACACCCCAGAACCTGCAGTTCATCTGAAATGTGACTGAAACCTCCTCAGTCTGATAGGGTCTGTATCTCACCATTGAACAGCTTGGTGTGACCTGTGCATATGCGTTCTCCTGATATATAACTCGCAACAGTCCCTCTCAAAATAATGCAGTCCCCTTACCACACCTAGTTCTTCACCACACCTTCTAGAGACCCTTCGTTGGCTTCTGCTGTCAGAAACATACTGGTGGACACTGACTGAAAACAGTACCCGGAACAGAAAAAGCTGTTAAATTTAGAAGCAGCATAATGAACTCCCCATTCCACCTATTCAAAAAGATTCTTTCCACAAGACTATTCTAATCTGCAGGTGAGAACTCTGCCACAGTGAAACCTTATTAGTCCCTGACATGTGAAAGTGATATCCAGTATTGAGAACAGACTGAATAGCCCAGCTCAAGTCAACACATAATTAAATTAGCATCCCTGACTAGAAAATTTTGTTGGCTTTTCTCTTGATGTCTAAATTTGGCTAGTCATTAAACTACTGGTTTGAAATTACTAACTAATTCTGTTAACCAGTATGTTCACTGCATAAGCTTAAGCACTCTCAAAGACTAGCACCTTAAAAATTTGTGGCTCTCCCAAATGGATAGTGCCAACAACTTCTCTTAGTTAGTGTTAATTCTTGAACTCACCAGTCTCACCTTGATGCTTTTCAATTGGCTCTTTAGCTGGGAAAGCAGGAGGCATATCTATCTAAGCTGCCAATATTTTATCAAAGCCAAGAAACACAAACCCTTCTATGTTCAGGTGAAGACCAGATTAATAACTAAATATGTTGGATTTTGGTAATGACTTAGAGACAGTAATCTACTGAGCTGGATGTAGTATCCCAGCCTAGAAAAAAACCAGCTTAGAGGATATTTCTGTTGGTTAGTCTGCATTTTTTTTTCTGTAAGTGCTTTTAAAAGAGCAATTGCCCATTACAAATAAGTAAATTATACAGACAAAAACTGCACTCAGAAGAGAAAAAATTCCATATACACAATGGCAGATAAACTGTATACACCTCAGTTCTGTAATTTGAGACATCCCAGGCCTGATCAGAATTCCAGGCCTTTGAAGTAAGATTCAGTCAGTTCATGAACTGTGGTCAGGTTTTCAACAAATATTCATCTATATTTTGGTAGGGTCGAGATTTTACTTTTCTGGAGCTGGAGTCTTCAACTACACAAGACACAAAATCATCAACTCAGTGAAGGAAATATGATTTTCTTATCGAGGTCATCAGTGGAATAGTCTTTCAGCATAGATTAGTCAGTCTTAAATCTATGCTTCTAACTGAAACGGTTATCAGTTCCAATTATATCAAGTGCTGATATCTCTTGACTAAGGGCAAACATTATGTTGGTTTCTGTTTGAAGACAAACATGCTGTGTAGATATCAGTCCTCCAGACCTAAGACATGTGATTGAGACCTCATCACACTTTTCAGTGTCTTTCAGCTCGACCTCCTTTTATGCAAGTATTTCATAAAAATAACTGCAGAGGTTTTAACCTACGCCAAACATGATTTTAGACTTAAATATCAGATAAAGCCTTTTTTCCATCACGCTTAGTGCCATAACTATTTGAACTTCCTCCCCAACATTTAAATTATATTAAAGATTAATATCACATTCTCCTCAACATCCCAAATCAAGTAAATAACCCATAACAGCCAGCTTATAATCATATTTAAAAGCCTTCTTCCCTGTGCTAATCTTATTCTGAAATGTTAAACCTGATTTATTTTTATTTTAACTGATTTACTCCTCATGGCATACTTCGTGTTTATTTTTTACACTTTGCTGGCGGAATCAAGATTTGTGCAATACTGGTGTATAGTTCTTAAGGTAGTTATGTGGCTTAACTGACAATTATGATTTTTATTTCTTTTCATCCCTCCTGACCCTTTTCCTAATTCAGAAAGATTGAGATATCAACATTCTAATGAGAAATTATGGAAATAGCCAGCACACACATTTGTGACTATCTTTAATCAGTTATGCATGCATAACTAAGCAATACATTAAGCTAGAGGAGACCCCTAGAACTGCTTTCATTTCACTACAGATATTTCTGACCATAGCAAGACAAGTCATTGAATACAGGAAGATATTTGCAACTCGGAGCTCGGGAATAAAAGAAACCCTATCCAACAGGTCTTTACAGACCATACTGCTGGCAAATTTAAATGCTTCTATCAAAGCTGATTGCTGAAAATGCAATGAAGGCTTCATTTTAAAAACAACAGAGAGACATCAGAATAAAGGCAGGAATGAAAGTACCAGAGGGTCTTCCTAACAACTGTATGAAAAGTTTAAAGCCTAGCTGGTTCCTTTCTGAAACAAATCCAACTGACTGAGTGCAGAGCTCATCCCAAACCTCTTTTGCCAACCTAATTTCCTGAAGTACTGACAGTTCCCAGAGAGAGCAGAAAATGTTTGCACCACCACTGGTGCCTGTTGCATCCCTTACAATGCTGGCACAGAAGACTGAGGTGCATCTTCTCTCAGGAGTACATCTGTACATTAGATGAAATACAGCGCTAATGTAATCTTGGAAGTGGACGCCTAATGTTATTCACACAAAGTGCACCAGTAATTATATATGTCTTATTCCTCTCAGGAAGCAGTGCCATGACACACTCATGGAGCAAGGAGATTTTATAAAATCTGGGTTTATGACACCGCAGCACATCAGCTCCATTATCTTGAGGACCAGATCCCAGAGCTACAGCACCACCATACCTGCCATTTTGGAGAGTGAGGCCAATGTTTCCTACATGACAGACCAGAGTGTTCTTATTAAAGTTCTGATCTTAAACTAACAGAGAGATTCCCATCAAGTTCCCACCAAGTTTTTCATAATCTCATCAACTATGCAACTCAGTTTTGAGCAATATATGAAGGAAACATGTATTACACTTAATATCTTTGAAAATCATAACCTCTTTCTTGTTTAAAATAGTACAGATGGCTTGTAGAACAGCCTCCCTCAGCTCTCAAGCTGAGAACTTTGGGGATGTACCTGCAGCCCAGAGCAAGCCCTCTCAAAGCTGCAATATTTGAAATTTCCACTCTCTGGGACATGGAGTTAATTAAAACACTTATCCAGGCAATAGTGACAGTTCAGTGACAGTCAGGCTGAGAAAAACTAAACATGAGATCTGAACATAAAAAAAACCTGAACACAAATCCATAATTTCAATAGACTACATTTTGATTCACAGTCCTGATATCTTATACATGCAGTGTGTCACTCAGATGAAGGGAACTCAGGGAGAAACTAATAACTCATTCAGACAAAAAATACAGTTAGGGGGGCTGGAAGGTGTACAAGAAAGAAGTCTGTCATGTCTTTCATTCACAGGGTCTCAGTGTTTCATCTCCTCTGTTAGATTTTCTAGCACAGAAAACCTTTGCATCATTCTTTTGCTTTTCTCTTTGCATATTGTGTATCATTATATCAAAGGAAACAGAAAAAACTGAGCCAAATTTCATATTCAGGCAAAATATATCTCTACAAGATGTGCACTGGTGAATAGGAATTAAATTGACCTGTTCTTTTTGATTTCAATGTATTTCATATAAACAGCAACATTGTAAAATTAATTTGAAATATTATGTATTAATTGTTGGCTTTGAATATTCCAGAATGGATTCAGCATATTTTATATTTAACTTGTCGCTGAGATGAAGAGTGATGGGATTAGATATAATCTATGTGTAATTGAAATTAATGAATCTGGCTAATGAAATATTTATAGGTGACCTTTCCCTGAATTAATGAAAAAACCCTGTTTTGTTTAAAATATCTTTGATATTTACTGTCTGAGGTTAGATTTAAATAATGTCTTTACATAAGAAAGCTAAATAGACATCTGTTACTCCCATAGATTGGCAAAAAAACCTAGCAGTATTGCACCTTTCTCCTGCCAGACATATTTAGTGTTTCTTGTCAGGTATGCAAGTGCTGTTCCCAAAAGTTAAAAGTCTTACATAAAATCATTAGTGAACTTGTTTGTATGTGAATAATTTATTCTCATCTTGGTCCACCCACCAATTCTAGTGACATTTAGATGTGGTCTAGTCTCGGGCATCTTGCCATTAATATTAAAGCAATGTGAAACTAGGACACAGGCTCGTGCTGCATTAATGATATTCTTATCAAACTGAAGTATGCTGCCATTGTCAGAATTAGCAATGCAGAAATGCTAATATGATTCTCCATGGGTTACAGTGGCATATTGCACTTTGCTACAACACTGGTGTTATGATGACTCCTATGAAACTCTGGTTGCAAAATACTGACCTAGCAACTTTGTAAACTTTGAAATAACCAGCATACTTATCTCTACTTAGCCAGATGTGAAACTATATTAAATTGAAATTAGATAAAAAAATGCATTTAAACTATCTCAATGTATTTTAAAATGTTGAGATGACATAAAATGATAGCATTTATTGAAGTCAGAATTCTGCATGTCTTACTCATGCGATTAGCCTGATGCTGTCTGGTGGACCATGTGAAAGACATTTGGCCTTTAAGAAGACCTCTTTCCCTTCTCCTGCTGCCAGCAGTTTCACCTTACCTGAAATGTATAAATGAGGACATATCTGTGAGATACGCAGTTAATCAATCTTCTACTCTCCTGTACGTAAAACCCACTCCACAGTGCTGCACAGTTTTGAGCACGGTACTTTAGAAAAGATGTGGATGTATCAAAAGCTAGTAAAAAACAAACAGCAAGAATGATCAAATCTGGAAAACTTGATAAAAAGACTGAGAAAAATCAGGACTCAGTTAGGACTGAGGGGAGGCAGGATAACATTCTTCAAATATATAAAGGACAGCTGCAAAAAGAAAGGCAATGTTTTAATCTCTCTTACATGCTCTTAGAATGGAAAGAGAAGTAATGGCTTAAAAAGCAGCAGGGGACAAGCAGAAAAGACTTGAGGAGAAAATACAGCTTTCCAGTGGCAAGCACAGTCAAACAACAAAGGATATTTTATGAAAGCCTTGTAAAATTACCACCTTTGTATATTTGCAGAGCGCATTAAACAAATACCTATCAAGAACAGAGTAAGCATATTTTGTCCTGTATCATATGCAAGAGGCAGAGTGGAGGAACACTTGCAATCCCTTCTTGTCCTATTTACAATTCCGTAAACTCATGTGGGATTCTTTTTAAAATCCGTGTCTCTGCAGCAATCATTTCAAAGACCAACAGTTTGCTTTCCCACAAAGTAGATGAAACTAACTGTGACATTATCACCAACACATGTATCCTGGTTCACAGGAGGACACATATTATATCCAGGATTATAGCATTAGAGCATATTTGATATTCCCCAGGTTTTACTGAAGCAAAAAGTCCTGCACCATTAGCTTTATATCAGTTAAATTTCAGAGAACACATGACAGACAGAAAGGCAAATAAAGAAGTGGCAGCTTGATGCACAGAAGTAAAAACAAACAATAAAGTCTGTGTCTTGCCAAATATGTTTGCTAGGGGACTTGATGATTACTAGTTTAGGAGGCTTGGTCAGAGGGTTAGATGGACTGAACTCTTGACAAAACATTCTGTGACAACCATTTTGCCAGTTCTAAGTCAAAAAAGTGCTAAGATATCTGAATATGAAAGCAAGAAGGACCATTTTAAAGCCTTTAAGTATCCATTTATATACCTCCTGCAGTGTTTATCTCTTCATTTTCTTCTTTTATGCCTTTAATGTGTGGATAATCACTGGTCCAAATATCTCTAAATACAGTGCACTTTAAAACTGCACATTATCTTTATAATAGGGGATCTCAGATAAACAATTCTTGGCTAGTCTCTAGAGATATAAAGAGAGCTCAGTACAAAAGAGTGAAATCTAAAGCATAGAAGCAAAACAACAAAGAAAACATTATGGTTACCATTTAGATTTACAGTAAAAAAAGTTATGCATTGCAGATTGACAAGTGCAGCCTTATATGAATAAATAAAATAAGGAAGACATCAGCATGTGTTCTGCAGTGAGTTTGTCCTTATGCTTTACAGATGGGGCTTGCACATTTTCTTCAGCACAGAGAAACTCCAAATCTGAAGCTAGCAAATGGGAGTTTCTATCCTACTTGCCCATTTCCTTGTTTTATTTATTTGTAGAGGTGCATTTTACTCTGATATGAGAGCTCCCCACTTATAAAAATGAGGCTACTACTCTCCTCACTTTCTCTGTGCTCTCTCTTTCCCTCAGAGCAAATAGCACAGAAGGCAAAACAAAGAAACTTTCCTTAGGGGAGAATGAGATGTCTGCATGCAGGACCATGACACAATGCGACCCAAAACAGAAACTCAACTTTTTGAAACTCCTTAGAGAAGAAGAAAAAAACCCAAACTTTTTCTAATCAAACCACTTTTTAGTACATCATTATTATGCTGAGACAATACAATAATAACTTTATTAGCAAGCATTCAATCTGTATTCCCTCTATTTGAACAGATATTGACAGCCTGAATAAGGCACAAGAGTCCTCTTTTTCCCTCTTCTTTGTAAATCCATTGCTTGGAAATTCTGCATCCATCGGTGTTGCCCTGGTGACAGCCCCACAAGTCCACCCCTGACCTCACAAGACACTTGGCACCTACTCATAATTCTGAAGAATTCACATCAAAGAGAACTAAAACCTATTAACATACGGATTTGTAATTGTTATTTTAGTAATTTAATATATATTGGAATATATCTGTAGCCTAAGGGACTGAGATAGACAGGAGGGTGAAGAGATCTGAATTCTACTCTCAGGATGGCTGGACAGGTTTAAGTTTCACAGGTGCTGAGCACTTACAACCCATCACAACTTCAAGTGGAACTCTAAATGTTCCACGCTCCCAAAATTCAGGTCTTCAAACACTTTCTTGTCCTTAATTTTCCATTCTTTTAAAACATAGCCACTTCCACAAATAATTTTGTTGTTTCTATTAAAAATTAACTACACAATTACACAGTATTATTTTTACCATTAATAAAGCACAGGTTGTACAGTAATACAGTCCACATATTTATTATTTTTTGGAGAAACATAATGTTCACAGTTAGAAATTATTTTATTTCTTTACCAATACTGAACATGTAAAAAAAAAAAAAAATGAAAAAACTTGGAAACTTCCTTTGGAAGGCACAGATAATTCTCTTCCTAATTACTTTACCTTTCTCTAATGAATCCTTACTTCATTTAGTCTGTTCTGGGGCTAATGCATACCTGAAAGGATAAGCTCTGTTAGATTTTTGTGCCTATGTATAATACACTGGATTTCAGCTGAGCTAAACTGATATAGTATTGTGCCTTCCTAGGTGATTTTAAAAAGACAGGATTTACAAGGTGGGGAAGAAAACAGGTATTGGAGATAAGCAAAAATATGTCTGAAAATAAGTGGCAGACTCATTCAGTCAGGTTGTAGATAAGCTGTGGGTAAGCTTTTTCTGAGCTCCTTAATGATTGTTAAGGGACATTAATATAAGCATCTTAGCATAAGGATTGTATTTATATAAGCATATATACATAGGTGCACGAAGCAGCTAACAAAAGCAGGTATACTGCTATGCTTAAAAATTTGTCCCGTTGAGATCATCTGAGCTATGGCAGCTCCACAGCCACACTGAGATCTTCCTGCTTCCTCAGAAATTAAATACTCCAACCAATGAAAAGGGTGATTTTCCTGAAACAAATTCAGTCTTCTTTCTCCTGCACAGCTGCAGGGTTTTGCAATGGGCCCACATCGAGGTGGCACACCATGTCATGCAAAAGGTCCTTACAGGGCTCTGCACAGCCCTGCACCTCAAAGCATCACACCCTTCCCTTTGTATGCTAGAAGACCATTTCTGCAGCTATAAAACCCCCCCAGGTCAAAGGAAAGCTTCAAGACTAGTGACTCAAAAGATGCCTAGCCACCTCCTACCAGCAGCACAATGTGGCATCTCAGGTTACAGAATGACAGAATCATAGAATGGGTTGGCAGGGACCACAGTGGATCCTAA
Organism: Acropternis orthonyx; assembly: GCA_035583155.1. Classification (NCBI taxonomy): domain Eukaryota; kingdom Metazoa; phylum Chordata; class Aves; order Passeriformes; family Rhinocryptidae; genus Acropternis; species Acropternis orthonyx. Next base: position 116,636,684 of record JAWWEU010000081.1, on the reverse strand, counting down.
GATGACTTTGAATTCCTTAAAATTATACTGGAAAATACACAGCAGGAGCAAAATACCATTTTACAGGATCTGAATCCTATTACTTTCTTTAGTGAAGACAGTCTTGTGAGGTATTTCTACCACTGACTGTTGTTTAACATCAGGGAGTTAATTAGGTCAAACCAATAATCAATTTACTACCATCCTCCTTGTTAACACAACAGTCTGTGGTTTGTTATGGAAGGCAATATATGTGATTTAAAACAAAGGCAGTTCACTGCACTAGGAAGGAATATTGTGGCAACTCAAAAGGAGTTCATGGGGTACTGCAGGTGTGTTGAGAGAAGATTGCTTAACATGAGTTGTTAGTACTAACGACATCTCTAAACTTGACTAGCATTTTTGCCTAGTTTCCTGATAGTATTCCTGTTGTTACTCAAAAGGATCATGCACTTAGCATGAGCTGTCCAGTACAGTGAAGGGCTCAGGTAAATTACTTTTAAGTTTAAGTGAGAGGTTGAAGGATTTAAATTCAAACTCCATATTCAATTCTCCATTACACTGGTGTAAATCCACAATAACACTGTCAGGAAAGTTATTTCAGACTCATACTCACTTAATTGTGATGAGAATCCAGTCTTGTAATTTGAGTTCAGTTACAGTCAGATATGGAGCTGTGTGCCTTTTTTGTTACTAAAGAATTAAGCTATGTCAGGTTTTTTACAATTTAGTGTCGTTTCAGATTGCCGACTTAGAACATGACAAAAACATTCAGTGTCTCTCCAGTGCTCTTTCATTTTAATTCAAAATATATATGTATTATTCATACTGAGAGTTTAATTCAAGTCTCTGGAATGCAAAGGAATTTCTGACATCACGTACGTAAGGCTTAGCCACAACAAGGTATAATAGAAATAGGAAAGCTGTCTACTGTCATAAATGAGAAAGGTAAGCGATCTCGGACTCCAAAATACATACCAATAAGGATTAGAACCTGCAGCATAATATAATCAGTTAACTGTGGGCCCAGCCTGCTCCCTGCTGTGCTGCAGATGTTCTATTAGTGTTTCACCAAAAGCAGTGGCCACTAGGATTCAATAGCACAGTGTGGTGCAATCCAATAGACATATCTGCCATTTATTCAGCAGCAAGTGGGTTAAAATCTCTTCATACCCTGGAGCTTCACCATTCTTCTCAGAAAAACATATATAACTGAGATAAGCAGCAACCCACCACATCCAGCTGGATGTTACCTATTTCTCATTTGCAGAAGCATCAGTCTACTCAGATAGTAGGGAATTACGATCACACTAATTTTGCTCATTTTTACCAAGTGCAGCTCAAATTCAGCTGTTTCATTTTCTTCTTCCATATGTTTCCTTTGGGTCTACAATCCATTCTACAGCTTTCAAGCTGGCAAACCTCTGTGCAGGTCTCTAATGCAAACATAACTTACCTCCTATGCCTTACCTGTTAGTTCAAGAAAATACCATTACTGAACAAGAAATCAATTTTTTTTTTTTGAGCTAAGTATAAAATATTCCAAGGTATACCATTGCAAAGTTACACATTTCCCATTTAATTCTCATCTAACACTTTAAAGATTGCAAGCACACATGAATTATAAGAAAGCCCAGATAGGACAACTATTGTAAAAGAAAATTTGGGCTACACCATTCACCTTGACAAACAGATGCAGCATTTTAACAGCTAGTCACCCTGGGCTTTTCCCCCTACATCCACCCATATTTCACACTGACCTATTAATTTTAGTGGCTTACTGGACTCCATGTAATGGTTCAATGAATATAATACACTGGTGCTTTTCTTCACTTAATGAAGAGCTTCAAAAATAACAAAAAGCAAAAAAAAAAAAACTTTTTTAACTAAAATCTTTCTGCAATCTTTATGAATGTTTCAAGTATTTCTTTATTAAAAAAATTTTATCTAAATTATTTTTAAACTAAGCTTTATGCCTTTGAACGGACTTCTGAATATAGTACCTGCTTCCAATCACGCCAGATCTCAATTCACATTCAGTCTTTCAAGGAGCATATCCTTAATAAGGAGCCTAATCCTTTGAGATACTGAGAGACCATCTTTTTCAACCACTTACCAGCATACTCAAATTGCACTCTCTCTTTGGAGCCATTCATTCTTTTCAAGGATCAGATTCTGTTTCCTGAAAGTCTGATGGGTTTAGCACTATAATTAATCCTACAGTACATTGAGCACTAAAATATACATTGTTTCATAACTCCCACTGCAAAGAAAAAAATAACTGGCTTCAGCCAACCAATTTTATGGGCTTCTAGAATAAAAGTGCATTTATAATGCATATTCTTAATTAATACTTTCAGTATTCAGACAGTTCATACATATTTTTCTTCCACCTGAATAACTATTACTCCTCTGCACACTCTCCCTTAGCTGAACTCTGGGGAGAAATTATAAAACTCAGAGCAGAAACAAAACTATTACTGTACTTACAAGAGTCAAGGAAGAATAAAATTATGTGAACTTAAATTTAACATCAAAATCGTGGTAAAAAAGGGCATTCCTTGGCCACTTTACATCTAGTTCAGAAGCTGATGAACAGGCAATTACAGTAAAGTTGCTCAAAATCAGATTCTCAGGTTCTCATCATGAAAACTACAAACCAGAAATTTAACTCACCCAGTTGATCAAGCCCTTTCTCTTTGCTTAGATGGTCAAGCCTCTTTGAAAACTCCCTAGGTTTCCATGCTCTTGAATTCATGGTAGGTAATCTGAAAATCTTAAAATTATCAATTTAAATTGAGCTTCTTTGTGACTCCAGCCTCCCTGCTGTGAAGTTTTGATTCAACTGGAACTTTGCTAAGAGCCAGGAGCCAAGATCCACCCAACCACAAATACCCAGCTTTGCCTAGGTAAATCTCAACTCTGATCTCACAGCAGCAGCCCCCAGGCAGGGGACTCAATGTGGAACACTCCAGGAGGCAGTGCTGAAAATCCTAAATAATGAAAAAAACCTCCCAATTGGTGGGACCAGAGTGAAATTTAACTGAGATGTCATTCCTAATTATTAAAAAGTAAAAGTTAAGTTTTTCCTTATTTGTAAAGAATTATAACTAGGTAACATTCAGCCTGTGGAAGTTTCTTGACTGGTAATCATGAAGACCAAAGAGCCCCTCACAGGCACAGAGTGGACGCAGGACAGAAATAGGCATGGGAGTTGAAGCACGCAGCATCACTAACCTGTTTCCACATGTTAGAGCCAGACTCTGAATCTGGTAGAAAGTGGATGAAGACTGCCTGTAGCCTAGCTGATGTGGGTGTTCATGCACTGGCGGAGGACTTGGAGTGTCTCAGCCCCTGAGCAGCTCTGAGATGATAACACTTTTTAATCACTTTTACAGCAGCTGGACAAGAGCCAGCAATCTACAGATAAAGGGCTATAAGTGACTTAACGTACCCATTAAATATGTCTTATTGTTAGCAGTACTGAAGATTAATGAGTAAAACGAAAGTGAAAAGATAACACTGGTAAGTGACAGTTTTACTTAATCAAAGCACCTCTGGGGCCTGTAGAAGTACGTCAGGGTCATGGGGATTTATTTTCTTCCTTGTTTGTTTAGACAGATCTGTTTTGCAATGCTGGTATAGAGACTCCTTGTATTTACACTATACAAAAGGTGTATTAGAAGACAAGGGCAAAGGTCTCATACTAACAGCTCTAGCCCATGGCTGGCTGTCAGTCTCTGCTCCTCACAATCTTCCTTGCTGGTTTTGGATTACTGCTGATGAAATTCAGGTATTAATCTTAGCAAAATCTAAGAGCAAATGTCAGTCTCCCTCTACAACCAATGGAAGTAAGTATATAATATTGCATTCCACTTGCACTAAGGCACCTCACACCTTACATGTAATAAGTTGTACTATATCTAGTACAACTAGATCTCTAATTACAATGTACTAGATCTAGATCTCTAATTATCCATTGACTGAAGAGTAAGATTAGACTTTCTTGCTGAAGTACCTCAGGTAGGTGTTAAAAGTAAGAATAGATGAAATTTAGGATATGGCACAGTGGATTACCAAGCAGAGATGGCAGCTCAGATCCCAGGGCAATGGAAATCCATTAGCTAAGAGTCTGATACTCCAGTCTGTGAAACAGGAATAACTGCACTTTCTTATTTCATGGTGCTATTAAACTATGCATATGAAAAATTATTCAATTTCTCAGTCTGCGAACATAAGAAACTTCAAATCACTTTGTGCTGTGATAGAATGTTACAGACAATATCCAGAACTTTAAAAGTACCTGAATTAACGGATATTCTTGGAAGCAACTTAATCTAAATTTTTCAAGGTTACCATTTATACTTACCCTTCCTATGTGTGGTAATCAGGTCAAAAGCTCACAGGTTGTTTTTTTTTTTAAAACAACGAGAAATTTCCAACACAAGAAAATATCTATTCAGGGGGGAAAAACGATTGGAAATCTCAGTTACTTGAAAAATAACTCCTATTAAAATTTTGTTGGAAGAAATCAGTTAATTTTTGTGAGACACTGATAATGCAGGTAAGTGCTCCTGAGAATTTCCATGAGGAAATTAATAACCACGTATTCAAAAGAACTGAGCAATGCATGTAGAAGCGCTCTATTAGTGTGCTGTCCTCCATTACAAAGTTGTTGACTATCTGCACATCTATTGGACCCTCTGTCTCTTAGCTAAATTTAGTCAGACATGGAGGACATAAGCCCATACTACAGGTCATTGCCTGAAATTCCCCAAGTAACAAAGCAAAGAAAATTATTGAAAGTCAGTGGAAATAGATGCTGCTTCCTGCCATAGGAAGGATGAGACTACAGAAATCAAGATCAGGTTCTGAGTCTTAGCAGAAACACTCACAAGGAATCAAAGATCCCTAACAAAGGAAACTGGAAAATCCTTTATAAAAGAAACTTCTTTTTTTTTTGGTCAGCATTTAAGCATATGCAATTTGGTTTAACTAACAATCCAGAATGATTCCTTTGGCAGAACTATTGTATATACCATATACTGTGCTAGATTAAAAGCATTCATGTTGATTCCAGAAATAAGCAGATCACTCAAACTGGTATGATAAAAATTGCAATGATTAGTCAAATTTACAAGTAAGCATTTAGCCATTGCTCCTTTTTCCTTTTCTTTTAATAGGATGACATACAAAAAAAAAAAAAAAAACCTTTATCCAGGTGTTCTCCACTAGGCACCTAGTATTTAAAGTATCTGCTTTTTGTGAAAAGATAAAACATTCACAGCAAATTGAGAATATGCACTTACTAACTTGAAAAAATTATACTCATTCATGCTCCAGCTCTATATTCTGAAGGCATTTTTAAGTCATTCTAGGAACTAGAATAGCTCAAAATGAAGTTTCTTAACTAGAGCGTGTTACACCTGGGAAAAGTTCCTTGATGAGCAAAGCCAGTTGTTAAATTAGGGGAAAAAAATCACATTGATTATGGTCATGAGTCCAAGGCAAGCTTAATTAAAATCAATGGAGAATTTTCAAGTGAAAGGAAAAAAAGAAAAGAGAGCAGTAAAGTGTTATCTCTTAATTATTTTATGGAAATTTTCTCTAATTGATACCTGTCCCATGTCACTATAACTGAAGCAACCTACAGATCTCAGCATATAAATATTATTTCAAAATTTTAGCCCTTGAGCTTAAGTAAGAGATGGTCCTTTATCCTTTCTCTACTCCCTCCACAGACTTCTACTAGGACTGACAGTCCTGTTCAGCTTTTCTTCAGTGGCTTTTCTTCTTTTCCTGGTATCTATGACTAATGTTCTAAGATAGAAGGGAAAGCAGTGGTAGCAATTCTATCTGTGGCTTTTTCACCAACTGACATAGTCTGACTGGACATGGCATTTCTACTTTTACTTCCCCACACTGAAGTGTATATGATTATGCTTCAAATGTTCAAGACATTGCTCAGACAGAGTATGAAACACTATTGCTGGTGTAAATCTAGATATTTTTACTCACATGATATGCAAATACCTTCAACTGGAGTTAAAGAAGGACTAAAGTATTCCACTTTATATTTAATCTCCATTTTTTCCCCAACTAGCTGCAACAGGTCTCAAATGTTGAGCAAGCCAGTGTGACTAGAAAGCCATCCAGCAGTTTCTGAGGAATGGCAAAGCACCAGAAAAAATGTCAAAGCTGTAGAGAAGAATAGGACTACCACATGGATACCAAGTGCTATTCAGTGCTCATGTATACAAGTGACATTACTCTCTTGACTTAATCTTTCAATACGAGTTCTTTGGCACTGATATACATATTGTACCTACAGCTACCATCTTCCCCACACAGGTCCTACAGTCACAGCTGCTGCTACTGAAATCCACCCAACACTTCTGTGAGATATGCCTGCTCATTTTGGTCTGCTCTGCACCTTCTTTGCTCCATTTTCCCCCAAAGATTTTCCCTTAATTCTGTTCAAAACCCAGAGGTAGAAATTAACTCTGGTGTTATGGGTCAGTGTAAAAATGCACCTGCATTAAAATTAGTGACTAGGATTCAAAACCTGTTGGGATTCCTCATCCACGTTCCAGCACAATCTAGATGGTTAAGAAGTGATGCCGAAAATTTGTGCCCCAAAAAGGCACAGAAAACTGCACAAGGACAATCTTTAATCTTTGAACAGCAAGGTATTTATTGAAGTGACATTGGGGGAATTCCCAGCTTGTGCTGGAAAAAGAATTCCCCTCCTAATCAGTGAAAAGCTGGATTATTTATACAATTTCTGTGTGAGATTACATCATCTTTACATGCATATTCATATTATTACATCATTTAATTATAATATTCATAACAGGCAGAGTTCGTAAGGAGTTGGGGCAGAGTTTTTAATTTGGGGAAATTTTAGAGGGGAGTTCTGTTACTTCATCTTTGGGGGGGTCGTCTTTTGCTCTTCTTCCTCAGGTAAACTTTTGAACTCCTCTTATTTTTGCTGACTCCCCTGTGATTCTGGCAGGGGTTTCTTGGCTCTTGGCACCTTCCTCTCTCTTTATCCTGTTGTGTTCTTACCAGATACCCATTTATGTAGATGTGTGCATTGTTAAGCGCTCCATATCTTTGTGTTGTCTAGTTTTTGTTCCTTTGCATCAGCTAGTATCCTTGAGCGGAGTATGACCTTCTGTTGTTTTGAATCTTATGCCTTTGCTCAGTATATGCATCCTAAGTTAACTCTTCAGGCCTACCTCTGCTTCAGAAGGACGTAGTCTAAACTTCTACTGGGACTTTTAATACAGTAGCACAGGTAAAATCAATTCTAAAATGATTACCCTTCCATTGGTCACCCTATTCTTAAAAGAAGAACTGGCACATAGGCATCACTGAAACAATCCCTGTGATTCTACTGATCCACAAAACTAAGCCCCGCTATTCTCATGACACCTTCCTTGTGTTTACTTTCCATGCAAATTACTACTCACACACACTAGCAGTGAAGTTGTGGTCAAGCTGGTGCTAATAATACTGCACTGTTCATCAGTGGCTGCTCTTTGACAGATTCCCACTGGTGTTTTAAAAAGCTCTAAATGGCAATAAAGATGGTGCTTCATCCTGCTGAAAACAGTTCACTTGAAGTTTCAGTCAGCTCTGAGTTTGTGGTACCTACTGCCATCGAAAGGAGCATAGGCAATTTGCATCTGTGAACATTTTCTTTTAATTGTTTGTTTTCTTGTAGAAAACTGCACATAATAAAAACAATAGCTAATGAAGAAAGTTTGGAAGTTCTCTTCTAAATACCAGGGAATATAACCAAAGTGTGTCCTTCTTGTTTAGTGCTCTAGAAAAAAAGGATTCACCAACCAACACCACTGTGACGGTCAAGGGACACACGTTCTCCATTTCGGGGTAGCAACAGAGACCATTTATTGAAGCTACATTACACAATATATAGGCTTAGCAAGTAAAACATTACAGCTCAGGGGCTGGGTTATGCTAAGGATGGGACGGAACATTATAATCAAGAGAATATATCATGTTAACTAAGGGGGGGCAAAGAAGATAGGAGCTATTCCACATTTATGGCTACAAGATAAGGAAGGACAATGGATTTTGCAAAAACCGGTTTCAGTCCAGGCTGAGGCACAACCTTATCACCTCGGTGGAGACTGAAGCTCACAACCTTGTCAAATGCAAATAAGGTATGTCTGGAGAGGAGCCAGGCTATCATGATTGGATTAAGTCTTGTCATCTTGGAGGTTTCTGCAGTTTCCCATATCCCTACACACCACCAGTCCAATTAATTGACCACTGCCCCAAGTAAGTAGTATTTCCTTAAAATTCAAAGGCCCAAATCATAAGCTTACTTCAAAGAAATGTTCAGTCCAATGTACACAATAATAGCTAGGTTAGAATTCTTTCCGTCTGCACTCATTACATGTATGGTAACAGGCCACTAATTAAAACAGCAAGTCAAGAATAGCTACATTAATTACACTGTCATATTCACAAAAGAGGGGTGAAATTCCTACATAGCCTTCTTTTTTTTTCCCCTATCAGGCTCTCTAAACTTGAATACTGCATGGAATAAAGTGTTAGAGGTTTTGATAATCTTACTGGAAATATTAATGGTAGTAATAATTTTAACAGCAGAGGTACACGAAAACTTGTAGTAGCTTTTCACACCAAAACTTCTCTGTTTGAACCTGATGAAGGGGTAGGGATGTGCAGGTGATTAACAGTTTAGAAGAAGGGAGGGGAAGGTCTTGTACTGATTCCTCTGCATAAACCCTTTCTGGCCATTTGAGTGCTGAAGAGAGGAGGTAGGGAGTGAAGCAGTCCCAGCTCCACCAGAAAGGGTCTTTGGTAGGGCAATAGAGGCTGGAGATGAAAGAAGGGTAAATCAGTGGCATTACATGAATATTTAAGCCAATTCCATTCCAGATTACAAATACATACAGCAGCCAACATTAGAAAATCAAGCAGAGAAACACTTCAGAAATAGACTGTTAGCATTGAAGCCACAAGAAAGTTTGGAAAGAATTCAATCACTGATGTTTTGTATAGCACAACACTTCATTTGAGTTGAAATCCTTAAAATGACATAACAAGTAACTCAAAAAAAAAAAGCTACATATCCAAGAAACTTTCATAAATTTGTACTGCTTGAAGACAAAGGCAAAGAAAGTCTTGACAGGTTTTTTACAAAATCAAGTACAAAACGCTGTTTGGAATGGAATACCTCTTAGTATGACAATCAGTTCTCAAATAGCACTTTACAGATGCTGTGTTGCCTTAACATATAATGCAACAGAGTTTGTACTTTACATGATGAATTTTGGCTGAATATACCCATGGTGATTTCTTCTATATCATTAATTTTTCTTAAAAATAGGTGAGTCAGTGAATAGAGTCAAAGATACCACACATCTCCTTTCATTCTCCTTATTCTTTTGGAATAATCTGAATTTTAGATACTCCTGAATGGAGCTAAGATTACAAAATATATCCTCAGGGAACAGCATTATTGGTCTTTAAACGCCAGTGTATGCAAACAATACAAAAGTATCAGGGTTTTTCAGTATATTCTAATCCAGTGGTATTTCCATATTTTCATTTTCAGCCTTTCGTAGTATATTACTTACTCTGGAACATAAAGTAAATCCTCAAACCTGTACCCTGTTAAGTAAACTGAAAACTAAAATTGCACCTGCCTAACATGAGAGCCAGCTAAAAGAATGTGTTTTATTAAGAATGGTTTTTTAAAAAAATCAGTGTGCCTTAATGGAATTACCTTATGGATAACCTTTCACAGGTAACTCTGGTTGTCTTGGAGGCTCTCTTCACTTCTAGGCCTTCTCTCATAAATTCAGGAGGTTGAAGCCTGAGAGCTGAATAGCAGTTTTGGAGAGGTCTCCCTGGCAGGAGTCGGCCCAAAGCCAGACCATGCCAAGGGTTTGGAAGTGCACCTAGAGGCAAATTCTTCCATCATGCTGCTCATGATTGAAATCAAAATTCTTCACTCCCGATAGGTCCCAGACTTTGGAAACCTATCCCTTCTCATGTGAAGGAAGTCCATAAATTCAGAAGGACCAGCCTGGAGGCCCCAAACTGCCATCATATCTCACTCACATTATTTTGCATTCTTAACTTCATGATGCCAGGGCATAAAACAGGAAAAAGGTGAGAAAAGACTGGAAGACTAGATGAAAGATTCAAAGATCTCTTCAGCTCAGGCATCCCTGTAACATTAGTCATCAGCAAGCAACGAGATCATGCACTTAGACAGCAGCAGGGACAGCAGCTTGTGTTCAAACACCACTGAACTACCTTTTTGGGTTTTTAAAAAATTCATTTAGTATTTAAAAAAGAACAAAAACACATAATCTGTCAATGATCTTCTAACTTTTGAATAAATTTGAAGGCCATCAGAAAATAAAGTACAATGGAAGATTTTATTTACTGTGATACTTCTAAGAAAACTGCAACAAGGAGCATTTTATAGAAAGTCCATGTTTAGAGAACTCCCATGTAAGTTTTCAGGCTGACAACTGAACATTCAAATTTTAGCATATTTGCCAAATGAAAGCACTGATTTTTTTTTTCCCAGACCCTTCCTATAAGTACTCAACAATCCAATAAAGAAAAGTGGGGTACAATTCTGAGTTCTACCTGCTGCCTTTCTGCCCCTGCAAAAATACTGCCAAAAGCCCATTGTAGAGCAGAAGATGACATAGAAGCACTTATATCTTAAAGGCAGTTCCAACTCCCTCAATGGACCTCTTAGCCAATGTTCTTATTTCCAAGTGAATTGCCATAAGGTGAAATCAAAACTAGTGGCAAGCTCTAACAAATGTAACAAAATTGTTGAACTCTTCAGGATTCCTCCCAACACAAGAACTTAAAATCCAAGAAAACTCAAGTGTTTAACAGCTGACTGGTTTAACTTAGCTATGTTTCAATGGTATAATGAAACAAAGATTTATAGCATAGAAGTACTACCGATTGCAAAGGAAAGCAATAGTCATTATTACAGAGTAACGAGACAACAGAAAGAGAAGTGCAGGAATCTTTGTGACAGGGAGTATTGGTCTGCATTTGAAATAATCTTATGAATGGAGAGCAAGTAAGACAGAGAATGAATGTCAATACATCCCCCAAAGGCCATGAAAGCAAAGTAATACCAGGCTCCAAAAATGATTATATTTTTTTATGTTAAAGGATGAAAAATAAATTTAATTAGTTAGCAAAATGCAATTTTATTCCATTTGGAGTAATTTTCCAATACATTAACTTTCTCATTAGAATTCAGTTTCATCTTGCTAAACAAAGGGAATCACTTCAACACCTGTGGCATGAGGAATAATCTGGAAGATGCATTTTAGCCCAAATTACTGCAAATAATTGAATGCAACTTCTGCACAGCAACACCAAACAGTGGCCCTTGGGGAGACAAGCTGAGCCTGACTGAGCAGGCAGCCAAGATAATTAGCAGCATCACTCACATGTCAACAAAAAAACCCCAAACAAAACAAAACAAAACAGAAATCCCAAACACATACCTCTTTGGAAGCAGTGACTAACCAGTAGGAAGCAAGTCCAAATTGCCACTGAATTTTTTCTCCAGTCGCTCTCTTTTGCTCCCATTCCACATTCTCCCCTGTGGTTGCTCATTCTCAGCAATCTTACAGGGTGAAATTAAATGCAAGACTCTGTTGTCTAATTAATTTTGCAATTTAAGATACTTTGCTCTGTCAGTGCAAAGGGTCATCTATCTACACAGCTTAATCATATATAAATGAAGCTATGAGTTCACTTCATCTGCCTCTAATCAAAATGGCTACACCAGCAAAAATTATGTTCTATAGATGGTTTTGCACAACTTGTTTATGTGTCAGTTTATGTTACACTAGTACAACCACAAGAGTTTGATGCAGTTTCCACTTAAATCACCGGAACATCAGGTCTCAGTACAGCTCTGTTCAGTTTTTAATACAGCATGACTATGACTTACTGAAGCGTTGTGGTACTTCTGGAACAGAAACATATCTGAAACCCAACTGATTATGAAAAATAGGGACAACTAGGCTAACGTTAATATTCTTCAACAGGAGAGGCAAAAAGGTGAGGGGGTGGTATTTACTGATAGCACTGTTGTAAAACTTATGGGTTTTGCGGTTCTTCATATAAGCAGCCAGTTCAGGTAGGAGAAGCTATCATTTTATTCAAACACAGATTTTTTAAAAACTGTTCTTCTTATTCTCTGCCCATAAAGAAATACAAAAACACAGTCACAAAAAATGTTTGCTACCTTTAATTACCACAGCAGCAATTGTTTGCACTGGCTGAGTTGCTATACTGCAACAGTATACTACAGTTACTAGAAACTCTTAACCATCTCCTCAAGAACTCCATACACTGTTCAGAGGAAAAGGGCTTTGTGCTTACAGGCAAGTCACTGACTCTGATCTGGAGTTTTTAGAGGTCCATGAAATGAGCTACTGTGATCTAGAGTTATAATCTATAAAGAAAACAAGAAATCAAAGGAAAACAACTTACATAATTATACCTAAATTTAAAAAAAAAAAAAAAAAAAAAAAGGAAAAGCAAGGTTTGGAAATACCAGCTCCACCTCCAAGCCAAAACACCCCTCAGGCTACATACAATTTGGGAACAATTTCACTGAGTTAAACTTGATTATGTTAATTATTTTAGCTAACTGACTGCAAGAAGAGTATGGCTTTCATCTGTGGAACAGAGGAAGGAGACAGATGAAAAGCTGTTTGTCCCTATGGGACAGGAAGAAATGAGAGCTTTTACCGACTGCAACACAGGACCACTTCTGCTGGGACAAAAGCTTTGGGAAATTGCATGTTCCCAAACCAACATTTCTACTAGATCCATGAATTTTAGGCATGGATTTTGAGGGCATTTTACAGGTTTCCTGGCAAATGGAGTTTAAGGTGTCTGCCAGTAAGGTAGCCCTGTGTTATTTAACTGACTCCAAAAGCAATATAGCAATTGTCTGTCTGTTGAGAGGGCTGCTAAATCCCTGTTCCAGAACAAACTCTGAGGGCCCAATGAATGTGGACATGACATAATCTCTTCTGTGTTTTCAGTCTGGCCTTTATTATGGCAAGAGCATTGGGAAAAAAGGTGGGGGGAAAACCATAACTGGTTCCTAGGTTTTATTCAAAACCAAGTCCCACTATAATAAATTTTCAGAAGTGCTATCAACTTTCATCTGCCATTAACTCTCCCTTCTTTTTGACTTAAAAAATAACTGATTAAGTCTTCAGTTTCTATCCAGGTGGTCCAGTAATTCCACAGTTTTGTTCAGAGGGAAGAAAATCTTAATAACACCTTCTGCTGTATGGCTGTGATTCATAGCTTTGTATTTTGATTATTACTGTCCTTCAGTATTGAGGTTCTGTGAGGGAGCTTTTCAATATTGTCCCCCAGCACCATGACCTTTCTTCTATGTCTCTCTGTTCCTTCAGTGTTCCTGATGAAATCAACAACTGGTATTCACAGAACGTTAGAACTAAATGGCTTTAGTTGGAAGAGACCTTTAAGACAATCTAGTTCCAACCCACACACCATGGACAAGGACATCTTTCCCTAGACCAGGTTGCCCAAAGCCCCAACAATCTGGCCCTGAACACATCCAGGGATGAAGCATCCACTTGGGCAGTCTGTTCCAGTGTCTGCCCACCCTCATTGTGAAGAATTTCTCCCTGTGTTTAATCTAGATTTACCTTCTTTCAGTTTAAAATTGTCACTGCAGCACTTGGTAAAACCCTCTCTTCACCTGCCCTGCAGAAACTGTTCTGGCCAAAGGAAATGGCATTATATCATCTTTGTTTTTGCTCCTCTGTTCATGACCCTCCTCTACTTTACTTTACAGCATAGGTCTCTCTTTTGCTTGGCTTTTGTACTTTATGAAGCAATTTTAAATATTTAGGGTATTAAAGAGTCTTCTAGAGCTATTCTGTGCTCCTTTATTGAAAAAAAAAGGTGACAATCTCATCATTGAAAAACATTCAACTGTATAACCACTGACAAAACAATTTCCCTCAGAACTACACAGCAACTTCATGAATGAGACTGGTACATGATTCTCGTTCATTTTTTTTCTTGTTTGTTTCTTTGGGTTTTTTTCTGTTTTGGGTTGTAGCCATTCATGAAAAATTAGTTCTCTAGCAGATCTGAGTACAGAAGCGAATGCCAAAGAAAAATTTTGCCCTTTAGGACTTGTGTGACAGATAAGATCAATCATAGTATACACCTCTGAATGCATTAGTATTCAGGCATTTGTATACATACACAACAAAGTGAGGAATGTCTGCACATGTCTTGAAAATTCACTATAAATAATTCTTCTACTGGTAATTTTGCATTGTTCTCTTGTTCCTCCTTGCTGGTAGCACAGGGCTGTTTGCACCTTAAGTGACTTACATCTCACAATTTCTCCTTTTTACAGGTCACTAATCTTTGTGCTAAGAATCAAGAGCCTTTAAGACATAATTCTATTATATGCACTATAACCACAATCTGTGATAGCGAGCATTGTCATATGTTGTTCAGATCCTTCCAGGAGTTAACAGATGCCACTATCATCAACAACCCAATGCAGGATCCTGAAAAGGATTTTCTAATCTAGGATAGGCTTATGATTTGAAATATTAATTCAAAACTCTAACAATCTTTATAGACATATACCAAAAAATACACCTCTAGTATTTCTATGTATCTAAATATATTTATTTAGAACCTTAAACCAGGTAAATTCATTTGAAATTGATGCCCTGATTCTACAAAACATTGAAGTTCTGAGTTGTTGTTTTGGTTTGACTCTTGGCAAAATGCCAACTACCTCCCAATGCGACAGAGTTTCAGTTAAAAGAAGTGAGGAAA
>JAWWEU010000081.1:116577331-116616665 GCA_035583155.1 Acropternis orthonyx | reverse complement strand
TCCCACAGGTGGCTGGGCAAAACACAGACCAAAAATACCAGTATTTACACCAGCACAGATACAAATGATTAACAGCAGAAACCAGAAATATATTCTTCTACTCAAGTACTTATCGATCTTAAAAACTCATCATCAAAATTACATATATTACATAAAAAATCTGAATAAACTGAAGCACTTATGTGCTGTACTTCATTTCTGAAGCAAGTTCATGCACTGAGGATGCAAAAAATTAATTCTGGGTTATCCAGGCCCATATCCTGTTCGTGAAACTGCATTTCAGATGTCAACATCTAAGAACAAGTAAGGATCACAAGGGTCAACTGCAGACACAAAAAAGCAGTTTCATGGTCCTCAAATGATTTGTAAATTTTTTCTCTTTCCATTTTTGGGACAAGACTCACAGGCTTCCTCTGGGCTCAGTAAGCGTTAGAATGACCCACTCCTCACAACAAGTTTTATCCGTCAGATTCTCATTCAGATGCAATGAAGAAATTACACAACTTTTGGTACTGTTCTGCACTCCAGTCCCTCACAGTATGTACTGATAATGCAATAACAGATAAAGTTCATTTAACGATATCCTTACCAGATATGATTTGATCTTTTTCATATAAGTTAACACGGTTCAGCTACCTGCTGCTTCTACTCACAGTTCAGATATTGTGGTTTTCACCGTGGAAAGGAATGAAACTGCCAGGTGCTTGGCAATAATTAAGTATATTTCAATAGGCACTGTTGTTGCCATTCATCACTTTTACAGGTGACATTTTAATTGTTCCTACTGTTTGTGGAGCAGTTTTCTTCAGACTTCAGCCATGTACAGATGTACACTCTGCACAGACAAGACCAAAGACTTCATAGTGGATAGCTGTCAAGTAAATCCTTCTCTCTCACTGTCTCTTTCTTTTCCATTTCTTCATACTTCAAGCCATGTGGTTTGTGATAGGATTTTGTATAACTCTGCCTTAAAAGTTTAGCTAAAGTGAGAGTGGAAGGAAATTCAAGCTACAGCACTTAAATGAATGCAATTCAATCTGATTTATCAGACAGGACTGTTGAAACACCTCTTGGAAGACAGCAGCTCTTGGCTCAGTCCTCATGTATTTTACAGGAATATCAGTATAACAAATTGACTTACTGAGTTTCCTGATATGACAACTCATTCAATCAAATCCTTCAGACAAAGACATCTGCAAAGACAAGCATACTACATCAAACTGTGCATTCCACAAGCCACAGACAGAAACATCCTGCCAGAATAGGGAAATGTTAAAAAAACCCAGATATTAAATAAATAAATATGCACAGCTACTGCCTTGCAATCAAAATCTTTCTCGTAGTCAGGCAGATTCTGTTGATTTCCTGTACAGGTCAAAGAGTTATAGTAACCATACATTACTGGCTTCAAGTCTTATGATCAGGAAGCACTTTGCTTGTCAAGCTAGGTAATACATTTTTAATTTACAACCTCATTTACAAAAGAAAGGCAACATGATATATATTCTGAAAATTATTATAGATATCAACAGAAATCCATCAGTTTTGTAACAGACTCTTTGCAGTTATTCCTTTAAACATGCACACACAGTTGCCATCACTATACCTGGTCTTTCTCTTGTCACTGAAGCTTGGACAGAAGCAGTGCCAGTAAGGGCCTCTGATTTTTAAGTCCAGTAAGATGTAAATTGAAGTTTACTGTTGGTTTGTTTTGATTTGTTGAGCTCTATGTCTCATCATTTGTACATGAATCATTTAGGCTTTAAGCTTCCTATAGCAGAGACTGCTTCTTCATCTTTCTGTACAACTTCCAGTTGGAGTTACGTTGCTATAAACATTAAGGTTGAATGGATGAGATGATAGCAAAAGTTCTGACGAACTCATTTTTATGTGCATCAATTACACAGTAAATATTTGTTGAAATCATTGTGTACAAGGGAAAGAAGTTACTGCTTTTAAGCTAAGTGCATTCTTAATCAGGCAGGCTGCCTTTAGGACTTGAATTTATTCACAAAGAACAAAATCTTCAATGAACACCAAAAGCCTGCATTAGAACAGCAACACAGAATTTTGAACAAAAACTTGCATGCATACTGGTATGAAGAATGTATATAGGAACAAAGGCCTTCATACACATACATGAACAAATCATCACAGAACAAAGTCCGTTTCTTTACAGATCCTCAAATGCATTTTAAGAAATGTGCTGCAATTCAGGAAAAAAACACTGAACTTAAAAATGAAGAAATTGAATCATAGAAGTCCCCTGGTTTCTGTATGCAGGATATTTTGTGGCTAGGACACCATAACATTAAAAACTTCGAGTATTTGGGAAAACAAATAGACAACTCAATTGAAAAATGCACTACTGACTCAGGAACAGTTTCTACTGACATCACAATAAACGGTATGAGTTGTGTTTCATATTAAAATGCCAACACACCAATAAGAAAGCCACCACTGGTGGCATGACTTCAGGCTTGCTAGGTGGCTTGCCAGACCTTTGGCACCTTACAGACACTCAGCAGTGAGTGACGGAGAGTGTGTGCACTTCCCTCCCTGCCACAAACACTGAAAGTAAGAGGCAGACTGTCACGGTTCCTGGGAGCACTGGCATCTTATCACTCTTGTTGCCTGGATCTCTGAATTCTGAGCCCTCAGTCACATTCTGAAGCCAGAAATGCCTTTGTCCTTAGCAAAAGGTAAGGAAAAGGAGGTCATTTCTAGTATCCAAAGATAAGAGGTAAGTTTTGCACACAGTGACAGTGCACCTCTCTGGTTCTGCCCTCCCAGAACCACATTCCCTGCATAAGCTTTATCTGCTTTATTGAGGATATGGACCCAATTAGGCCTTCATAAAGTAGTCATGAAGGAATAGATCTTTAAGGCATCTATAATAAAATGCACTTGTCATGGTTGTTTGTCTGTATACTCTGATAATGATTTGAGGACCAGGAAAGACTTCTTTTTTTCCCCTACATTTTCTTTTTTATTTTTCTCATTAAAAACTCTCACATTTCACCTTTAAGGCATTATTGCAAATTTTATCTTGTTAATTGACTGCTCATATGGCAATAATTTTACACCACATTAAGTAATGTTCTAATTTGTTTTAATGCCTTCACTTAATGGGAACAAAATGCAGCATATATAGAAGTTAACTCCTTTACATATCCAAATATGCATAGCAGTCCTCTGGTTTTAGGCAAGAAGGGCCTGTATACAGGAGAGAGAAATATAGGAAGAATACATGTGCAGGAGAGGAGGAGAAATACAACATAATAAACTGTCAAACTGAAAAGAATGGTGAGACACCAATCCAGCAGGCAATTCCACATTGTTTTGTACATCATGAATGCTTTCTGTTGCTTGAGTTGGGCTGAAAACCAGCAAGATGGAAGTAAGCACCTGATTAGACACATGACAAAATATATCAGGGATGACAGATTCGATGAATGTGTTTCTTCCTATTTCAGCAGGGGAAGCATCTTTTTGTGTGTATGAGTAGTAAAGAATCAGGAGTGGTAGCAAAGACACTGTTAGAGCTGCATCCCTGTGCAGCAGAGTGACTCCCTCCCTCATCCGCGAAATCCATGTGGCACTGAACCAGAGGGCATTCTCTCTCTCTCTGACACATTTCTTCTGCTTTTATAGGGATCTGACTACATGCTTGGCTCCATTATAGTTCATTAAACTGTAAGTTAAGAATAAAAAAGCAGTAAAGGACCCACATAATGAATATTCAGTGTTTTCTGTGAAACCTCAGAGGTTTGGAATGTTTTTGCATTCATTTAAAAAAAAATAAAAAAACATGAGCTTGGGCCCTTATATATAATATTCCCCTATAAAAACCATAATAACAAGAATATTTGTCCTTATTTGTCCTACTCATAAACACTAAACCATATTAATGACCAGAAATTGAATGGCATAAATTGAACTCCCAGCTGTTCGTATTCTTCTTGGTGGTTCTCAATATTCCCAGAGCTAGCATTTGGAAACTATTACTTTTCCGTCTCCTCCAGAAGGTCTAATGAACTGCATAGGTCAGCTTTCCATCCTTGAATTAGAAAGAATATCTAACACCTTTTCATAACCTGATGTGACTTTTTACTGTTGTACCAACTTAACTACACACTTCATGATACTGGATTTTGAGAGGATTATGTACATCACTGAGGACACAAAATACTGTGGAAGGACTGAGATAAGCTAAAGAGATAAAAAAGATTAACTATATTTATTAACTTTTTCTAACTCTGTAGACTTACATATGTGTGGATATAACAATTAAAAACTTTGTTAGCCATAGTACTAATAACACTAAATATTCTTACCATTTTTTTCACTTATCAAACAGTAAGATTACAAAACAGTCATCTCTTTCCAAAGACTATTGCATGACTGTGATATTGAAACCTTTACATCAGATAACTAACACAAAATTCCCATAGTTATTTTAAATCAGATACATTGAATAGACTGGCCAAAATTCAAATCTTGTGAGTCCTACCAATTTCCTTTGGGCTCCCCATACACAAGTCATACTCCCAGCATAATTGGACAGGCCAAATGCTGTATTGACCTCACTGAACCATAACAAACATAACGTGCACTTTTGATTTGAATTTTTTGCAGTCAAAATGGCAGTACTTATTGACATATATAAACACAGATATGTGAATACATATATATATATATAAATCCGTAAGCACTACTAAATTTCTGCAATGTTTACACAAGACATTTTCACCCTAGTCAGTGACCTCCAGCTGTTCCTAAAAGTTATTTAGCTAATTTTTTCAACAACAAATACCTTAATGTAAATATTTTTTAAAAATCACAGATAAGGAATCTTTTTTTTCCCATGGACTGTAAATAACTCCATGCAAATCTGAGCATGATGCTTTAAAGCATTTTTTCATTAAAAAAAAAAAAAAACAAAAAAACAAAAAACAAGCAAACAAAACAACAAGAAAAAAAGACATCTTTAATTGGAAGAGAAAAAATCTACTTGTAAATGCTCTTCTAAATTTTTCTTGCCCTTAATAGAAGTTGTTGTGATAGATGTAAGACAGCAGAACTGCAGTCTAGAAGCTGTGCTTATATGGCATTGACCTGGAACTCATCATTGGTTTTACATAAGGCACCGACTTCTCAAACCACATTAACTTTCAGCTCCTGAAGATAAGCCTTTTCTGCTCCAGTTTTTTCAAAGCATAGGGCTTTCCTCTTTTCCACAGCTATGAATCCCACATTCTGTTCCACTATTTTTTGATACCTCCAGTCATTTCTTGTCGCTAACTCAACAGTTACTGACCACCACATTTCCACTGACAGCTCGGTCTTCAGCTACCATCATAAAGGTTAGGATCCACACAACAAAAACTGATCAGGGTTGATGAAAGAAAGGTTTGCATTAGCTGCAATTCACCAGTTTCCCCTCAAGACATACCTCTCAACTGCTTCAATTACAAATCCTTCCTTTAATCAACCATGATGCATACACAGCCATAGACACTATGTTACTAGTGCAAAGAATGCCAAGATGTAAAGGGTTAGAAAACACTCTTTTGACTCACTTGTTTCCCTTTTCATGGTCATTCTGGGCCTGTATGTTCTCAT
This sequence comes from Acropternis orthonyx, assembly GCA_035583155.1. Classification (NCBI taxonomy): domain Eukaryota; kingdom Metazoa; phylum Chordata; class Aves; order Passeriformes; family Rhinocryptidae; genus Acropternis; species Acropternis orthonyx. The sequence goes on along the minus strand of JAWWEU010000081.1, from coordinate 116,611,040 downwards.
TTTCCCTATGCAGAGAAAGAGGGGATCAACTTGTTTCTTGCATGAACCTCTCAAGGATAAAACCCAGTGGTTTTTATCGCACTCACAGTTTAAAAAAAAAACTGGTTAAGGAAGTTAACAATCTTCTCAGCATCCTTCAAGCATGATGTCAACTACTACACACCTGAGGAGTATAAAAGCAGCAGCACTGCAGAGAAGGACCTGTGGATCAGGGACAACAAACTGTCCATGAGCCAGCAGTGTGCCCTTGTGACTAAGAAGGCCAACAGAATCCTGGGATGCATTGGAAAGGACATGGCCAGCAGCACAGGGGAGGTGGTCCTTGCCCTCTACTCAGCCCTGGTGAGGCCACATTTGCACAGTTCTGGGTTCCACAGTATAAGAGAGACATGACGCTCCTGGAACAAGTCCATCAGAGAGCTACCAAGTTGGTCAAGTGACTGGAACAGATTGCTCAGAGAGGCTGATGAGTCTCCCTCATTGGAGATATTGAAGAACCCTCTGGATGCAATCCCATGCAATGTGCTCTAGGGTGACCTCCTTCCAAACTGACACATTCTGTGATAGCACAGTCCAGAAGCTTGAACCTGAATATACAGGTCACACAATACTCTAGGTCCAAATAACACTTAATTTTTCTGTTAAGTATCCTCTACAAGTGGACTGAAACCAAGACCAGAATTTTTTCATTCCCTTTGTCTCATACTTGTCACTAGCCAGTAAGAGGTTCTCCTCATTACACACACCAGAAAGGTCCTAGGAGGAATGTATTCTGCTCAAAGACAGTCTACATATGATCTGTTTCTCTAGGGAGGGGAGGTTCCCATGTAGCAACTTAAATTAAAAATCTGCCCAAACGGGACCTGCTTCCAAATACTGTACAATTTGATACTGGAAACATTCTTCTCTTCTTCTGTATCATGATATCCCTAAGGCTGGAGGCCTCCATTTCCTCAGCAAGCTGCTGTTTTCAGAACAGGTCAACCACAGTTTTTATTCCTTCTCAAAAATGGCAAAAATACCACTGCAGCAAATAAGAATTTGTTATACTTTCCCCTTGCCATAGTGACTTGCAAAATAGACCTTTCAGAAATATATGTAGGTTCTAAGCACCAGAAACAAGGTAATACTAAGGAAAATTTGCTAAAAACAGTTGTCAGATGGAGTAGTTGGAGGTGCTGGCAGAAAAATCTTTTATCCACATTCTCCAAAATGCCAGGTTATTCCTATGGCTTTCATTTAAAAAGTTTTTCTTCCTCGAGAGCATGAAAAGCTTTAATCTGCAGACAATTTGGATGATATCCAAAATTTCAAAAGCCCTAGTCTGGACCAGACAGCACATAAATTGTTCTGAAATTTCAGTTGCTGCATTTTAAAATTTCTGGAACTATTGTTACTGCAGAGCGTGTCCATCCTGTAGCCTGTATTTGACAGAAGACTGTATCAAAGCTCTTGACACAGCCTTCAGGCAGAGCTGAATAGCTTTTGGCAGCAGATGAAGATGGATCAGAAAGTACGCAGCAGAACATAAAGGCAGTTCAATTTAAACCTGTACAAATTAAGAAACTGGGATTTCTGGAAACCTATTCAGCACAGCATAGCATTGTTAAAAATTGCTTTTCTTTTTCACCCCAGCACAAAGTACAAAATGACAGCTCATTCCTGAAAAGCCTAATACACCTCGTCATGAGGAGATGCCATTGTCAGCAGTAGTCGACTACCTGTTGTAGCATCTTATGAAGGCTTTCAGTTTCTTTTAATCGGAGTAGAAAAATGTAACTGTATTTATGCCTACAGATTTAATGTAGAATGGAAAAGAACCTCTCTGTCCAGTTTACTTTGCATTTTATCAGCTACCACTAAAATGCATTAAATAGATCAAATAGTGGTGCACACTTAACCTGGATGGTACCTCAGCATTTCTAATTATCTCCAATTTGTATCTAAATATGAAGCACAGTCTAATTACCAAACTACTAACTTGAGGTCTTTGGAGTAAAAAAAAAAAAAAAAAAAAAAAAAAAAAAGGGTAGTATATTATTTAGTTCCAACCATATATTTTATGAACTTCAGAAAGTTCAGCATGATGTTAACATGTGTTAACTAACATGTATGTGTTATGGTTTGTTTAAATTTGGAAGTTATTTTGAGTTTGAAAGTTCTTTTGCACTGCAATCTTCCACTTAGAATAATTGGGAGTGGTTATATCACAAATTGTGTGTCCACATGGTTTTGCTATAGCTGCTTCATGCATTTCTCTTCTTTTGTACCCACACAAATCCCTAATTTTCCAAATTATGGATCTTTTATTATTATTGTGGCAGTTTTTGGAGTATCTTCTCCCAGCCTTTGGAATTTTGATTAGATTCCCACAACCCCCTCTCCTGTTATGCTCTTACCCATCAGAAGTCAGTGTCACTGTCATTTTTAAACTGCTGTTGAGCAGTATGGTATAAGCACTGAATGCTCTATTCCTGATGGACTTTTATACGAGTGACACAAGTCAGCAGTGACAGAGGCTGGAGGCTTTTGGTGCCTCACGAGGGAGCAACACTTCCACACAGGGACTGTAGAGGGGATGCTGCAGCCATGCAGGGGAGTTCCTGTGAGGGTGGCTCCACTGCTGTGCCCAGCATCTTCACAACTCTGATCAAACTCCTTCACTTTCTTGTAGAGTAGGGCTATGCCAAAATCATGATGACTCTTCACACATTTTGGCATCCCATTGACTCTCCACAGCTGGAACAAAAGACAGCAAGGAAGTCCTAGACTTCAGCATAAGACAAGATACAACAATGGCTATTTTGCAACTGGTATGTGATGATGTCATGCATGTGGGTCCTGCACAAGCTAGAATCACAAAAAAAGGTTACCACATACAGAAGAGGTGAAAACAGTGAAGCAAGCCCAGATCTGAAGATCTACACCTAGCTTAAAGAACAATTTCTTCCAAATTAGAGTATTTGTTTCAAGAAATGTAAAATAAAAATGAAAACAAAAGAAGAAAATGTAAATAAGCAATTCATATTCAACTGCTCTGCAACTTCCAGTTATTTTTCCCAATTACTTCGCAACTTAACCTGCCTTGCTTTTATGTATTTATTCCTCACGCAAGTCCTTATAAAAAATATTCCTATAATCACTTTCAGACATGAATGAGTGACAAAAAAATAAAACATTTCCTTTTTTAACAAATTAGGAGAATTTTCTACTGACCATAAAGTTGGAGCAGAACACCTTCTCTAACAAATCAATTAGTGAAGCTTACATAAAGATACCTGCCATAGTTCTAAAACACACTCCAGGGTGCCCTTAGCTTTGTGAGGATAACACTGCCAAATATAGATGAAAAATTAGTCATATGACTTTTCTTATATTTGTAATTCAAGTAAACTGTGTCTATTCTAAACTGACTGGTCCATCTGTGTTTGAAAGTAAATGGTGGTTAAAGCTGGAAAGAGTTGACAAAATCACTAGCTTTCTCAAATATAACATCTCAATACCACTTCAGTATGAGGGCAGGAAGGAAAAAAAGGTGATCTGCAGAAGGGGATATGAAATTATAGCAGAAAGAGTCTCATTTGGGAGTGTGAATTACATTTGCTTCTTCTCGAATGCGATGGAGTGGTTTGTGATTGGGATTAGTGAGTAAGGGTGGAAATTTAGTAAACTTCATGATAGGCACATAAATATCACTTTTTTGAACACTCAGCAGTTCTCCCATTAACACCCAGAGCTTTGAGGGAGACATAGATAAGCAAATGGGAAAGATAAAACTAAGTGATTGCACAGACAGCACCATGAAGTTTAATTACTGAATTTATCAGATGTGCCAATCAGTGAAAACACAGGAGTTACTTGAAAAATCCTGGGAAAAGCCCTGATGCTCAGGCAATTAATCAAATAACAGTGAGAAATTACCTTACTCATCATTCACAAGTGGCACTATAGGCAAATACAAACATAAACACTTTGTGCTCATGTGAATGCTGACTATAGCATTTAACCAACAGCCAGGAAATTTTATATCTCTCACTTTTCCTCATGGCCAGAGAGGCATTTTAAATCTAGGGTTATGGGACTAGCTCAGTCCCAAAAGGTATCAAGCATGTCCTCATGCTAAGCATCTTAACCACCCAAAATCAATGACTGCTGATAATGAAGTCAGTGAAAATTTTTCTTAAAAACTGGGAAGGGAAAAAACACCAGGTGCTCTACAGCAAGTGGAAGAAATGTAGTGTCCTCAAAGGCAGAGGTCTATATTTTATATTTATATTACATTTGCTTTTTATGGAAAGTAAGTATAATAACAAGATAAGCTGTGCTTGATCTGCTGGAGAACTCTTCATTTAAAAAAAACCCTTCACATAAAACTGTCATAAAACAAATAATTCAGTCCTTTCCTGAATGAATATATTTTTGATTTCTATCACCAAGGTTGCTCTGAAATAATTTGGGTCAAACTCCTGCCAAGTTCCTGGTACTGAAATCTATTTTCTAATTCATCTAACAAAAATTTATAGTGATTCCTAGACAGTTTGTCACCCCTTCTTAAAAGTCACCTTGAATGTTACAGAGAAGCCAAGCCGATTTTCTTGACTCATCAATTACCAGTGGCATTAACAGCACAGAAATTTAGGCTGTAGAAAACACCAGAGACAAAGATTTGCAACAATTCAAAGTGGAAAACTCAAAACCACTCTGAGAATCCTCCTTTTGAAACCTGTTCTGCCATTTTACCAGGCTGAGATAGCCATTTAATATCTCCACTAGCTGTATCTTCTGGTTTTGGATGCCCTCCACTACTGGACTGAATTGAAATTTTGTGTCAATTCCACAGGATTTTCTTACTTATACAAAAACCAGAATGAATCAGAGAATCACATCTAAATATTCCTAAAATTAAGCTACATTACTCATCACAGACCACAGAAAATATATGTGCTCTTGCAATCTCATTTGTTGATATTTCAGTTAAAAGTAACAGAAAATGAATCTGAAGTGCAAATCCAAAACATAGCCACAAAGATGATAATTAGGTCTCCTTTAGGGGAGAAAAAGTAAATTTATACAGTCAAATTAGCATGGGTGATTGTGGGAAAGGTAATTACAATACTAGTATCTGCCAAGCTCCCAAAAATGCTAATCTGAGATAAGTTACTTGACAACTGGCTTTCTCTATGCTTATAAAGAATGATTGTAAATCTCCCTTGGTAATTTCCACATCCCATAGGAATAAATTCCTTAAAAGGTCCAGGACAGCTCATGCTAGGAGCTCAAATGTTAAAAGATTTGTCAAATGCCTTTAGGGGAATTATTACTGGGAGAATAGCGTAAAAATTATGTGACGGGAAAGGAAACAATTGAAGAAGTAAAAATAACAGAGATTTTTGAAAATATTAAATATCTTAGACAGGTGTACCCTATTTCACAACAGCAGGAGATCCATGGGCTGCATTTATTCGATTTTCAGGAAGGCACAAATCAAGATCTGCTGTCTCATTCAGCTCATTGATAAATTCTAAGTGAGGTCTCCAGTCTGTTTTCTGATATGGTTTGCGGTTACTCTGGACACCTCTGCAGAACATTGCTGATGAATAAACCCAGGGACGCAGGAGGAAGGTGACTCTCCAGTCTCACTCGCTCCAAGCAGGCTGCTGTAAGACTGGCTGGCAATGCAAGACAACTGCTGACTCCAGTAATAAACTCTACTTGGGCTCTGTGACAAAGGATGTAGGCAGGCAGTGCCACATAGGCTGCCGCTGTTGAGATAACCCCACTTTCGTTGATGATCCCAGTACATCACTGAAAGAGGAGCTGAATAATTGTGCCACTGGATCATGAAAATGAAAAGCTCTTGGAGTTCCTTTGTTCAGCAGCTTCACCACTCCAGCATGAGTGAGAAGCCAAGGGCCTGCTGTTGTGCAAGGGAGTAGGATTCAAACCGCTTCCTTGACTGTGGAGTGCAAAGGAATGAAAAGCTATGTGACAAAGGAAGATCATGAGGATTGCATGGATAGCTCACACTCGATGGAAGCTTTGCCACCTCTGAAATGAATTTTATTAACTGCATAGTGTGTCAAGCCTCAGAACCAGAGCTTGATTGCATGAGTGCCTCCATCAGAACAGCAAGAACTAAGCTGATACTGCTAATACTATATTTCCTAGATTTACAGGTAAAACTCCTGACATTTCCACAGAGATTTGTCTTCTTGTTGATGGTATAAAGAATAAGGTGAGCCATCATCTCTTCCTACAGCTAAAAAGCCAAACATAACTAAGCATTTTATTGTTCATGTGCCCAGCAAACATGAAACATGGTACTCAAGTGCAGAGGAACTGGTTTTCCTAGTCTGCTGAATGGCAGCTTCTTCTAGCTTATACAATGGACAGAACAAGGTTGGTTGTTCTGCAGTTGTTTATCTAAAGGCATGAATCAATATTGTCTTGTACCCCCCAGAAGGCTAAAGGATTTTCCAATGAGACAGACAGCTGAATTTCATAAGAAAAGAGGAATTCCCTGAATTGAAAAAGATTTGGTGAACTGAGGTTTGTTTAATTATTTTCAAACTTATATGAAGTGCTAGCCAAAAGTAACCATCAGTGATTTAAGTCAGGAATATCAGAGAATAAATGTTTCTATTTACTTACAACATTAAGGCAATTTTTCTTGCTTCTCATCAAAAGCAAAGCAGGTCCCACTGGAGTGGGGGTTTTCCTGCCTTGCCAAAATGATGTAACTTTCAATCCACAAACAGAATTCAGTTTTTTAACTGCATAATTCCTCAGAAATTTGGTGAGATGTCCTCATTTATACTAGTATTGGTTTATGTTTTTAAAAGGATTTTTCCAACTAATTTTATTCTGATTTATTCAGAAATTGGGGCAGTGCATGGCTGCTTCCTCACATGTCTGAAAGGAAAACTAACTCTATAGTCCAGAGCAATTTGCTGCTTGCTTGTTTTGTTTAGGACTTTTTAAAATATTTAAGCTTCTTTAGAAACAAAGGAAAACAATGTCTGAAACCATGAGTTCATTAAGCAAACAGACCAGAACCATAGACAGCTCAGAAGATATTAAACTATCCCACCTGTCACTAGATTTGAGAATACCATGGAAAGTAACATTGAGCTTAGAGAAATGTAATTCAAAAAAGTCAGTTAGTATAATAATAGGTTTGTCTACTGGCTCTGTTTCCCAGCTACAGTGCATTAAATGTCATCTAACTGTTCCAATAAATTCAGGTTCATGGGTATGCAAGAAAATGGAATATACTGGTATAATAGATGGATCAATAGACAACACACAGATGTAATGAGCAGTTAATGTGTTGAGGATAGAACCAATATGAAAAAATCATTATTAAGTTAATTGTTTTGAAACTCTAGCATTCTAAAAATGATCCTCTGAATTAGTAGTTAATTTATTGTATGCTTCTACAGGTCTGTTAAATTTCAAATGAGATACTGCTACAATTTATTTCACAAGAGGAATGAAACATTTGCAAACACCAAGTTGTTCCTGTCAGATGTAAACTTGTTACAAGATCATTACTGCTGTGCTTTAAAGACAAACTGAGTATTTCCTGGGATTTTCTGGTTTCCCTGAAAGAACAGAGCACAGCAAGAAACTGCCTTGTGTACCATCAACATCAATATAGCAGGGAGAGTTTATCAAGAGATTTATATTTTCACAGCTCACTTCCCTACAAATAAATACTTCCAAATTAAATTATTTTCTTTGTGTAGTTCTTTGTTTCTTTTTTTTTCCCCCCAGACCAGCTAAGCCTGTTAAAAAAAGAATTACCTTCAGCCACAGTGCCTGTAGGCAAACTCAGCACAAACACCACCCAGGGCACCACCTACAGACACAGATGCCAGAGTTCCTTTGCTGGCTGGTGCAGCCTTCAACAGCATGTGGCAACAGCACCTTCACCAGCAGGGTACTGTCACATGTCACACCGTTCATCTCCTCGGCTTCTGCTGCTGAGTGAACAGTCACTGCACGATGGTTTTAAACCTGCTCTGCTACACTGCTGTCTAGTCTTGAGTTTTTAAGCCTCCTTACAAACTCCCCTGACAAAGTAATAATTACCTGCTGTTTTTCAGATGAGGACAAAATAAAACCTTAGAGAAACTTATTAGAAGTCTAATAAAACATTCAGCTACCTTCATCAGAACAGGGCACAGAGCTCCTTAATGCAGAGGCACTGCTCTTGAGAAAGATGCTCTTACTCAAAAATCAAATGATGCACTTGGCTAAAGGCAGGTATAAAACATGCACCTGGGCATATTGAGAACCCTGTCCATTTATTTCTACTTTATTTCTGAAAGACAGTACAGCAAGAAGAGAGATGAGAATGATAAGAAGCTGGAAATGAACAACAGTTCGCAGGTACAAGCTCTTAGGCCTGGATTAGAGAGGAATGCTGGTTCAGGCTTTCTTTCTACAGCTGATGCAAAGTGTTGCTGTTACATTTCCCATAATGGGATAACGGTTATGTATTCTGAAAACCATTGTGCAAGAGGTTTCTTATGTCCTACAGTGACAACTGTAAAGCCAAGAACCTGCTTGTTTCCCACCATTTTTGCAGGTCTTGTTCACTGATGAAGACTAGGAATGCAACCACATTACAGAGGCTGCTCTGCTTCCCTCCCCACAGATGGACAGGTTTGGACATAAACTGACACACAACTTTCCCTGCTACAGGGCTATGCTCATGTTACTATTCCTAATCATGCTATCTTCATTGCCAGTGAAGGACTCACTAAGGTTGTGAATAATCCTTTCCACACATCTTTAGCCCTCACAAGCTAGACTTCTAACATTCTGCTCTAAATTTCCAAGAGATAACTGAACTTTGCTTCCAAAGAGTTTGCAAAAACTGTGGAAGATTTGCATAGTTGAAAATTAGGTAAAATCACCTAGACAAAGCAGCACAAGCACAAAGACAGGCTGGGTGGAGAATGGATTGAGAGCAACCCTGAGGAGAAGGACTTGTGGATGTTGGTGGAAGAGAAGCCTGACATGACCCAGCACCATGCACTTGCAGCCCAGAAGGCCAACTGGACCCTGTGCTGCATCACAAGAAGCATGGCCAGCAGGTCAAAAGGGGAGATTCTCCCTCTCTACTCAACTCTCATGAGACCACACCTGGAGTGCTGCATCCACCTCTAGGGCCCCCAAAACAAGAAGAACATGGACCTGATGCAGTGAATACAGAGGAGGGCTATGAAGACAATTAGAGGGCTGAAGCACCTTTCCTATGAAGACAGGTGAAAGAGCTGGGGGTTGTTCATCCTAGAGAAGAGAAGGTTTCAGGGAAAACTTATTGTGGCCATTCAGTCTGTAATGGGGCCTACAGGAGAGCTGGAGAGAGATGTTTTACAAGAGCATGTAGCAACAGGACAAGGGAGAATGGCCTTAAACTGAAAGAGAGTAGGTTTAGATTAGACAGGATGAAGAAATTCTTTGCTTAGTGGGTGATGAGGGCCTGGAACAGGTTGCCCAGAGAAGTTGTGGATTCCCAGCCCTTTAGGTGTTCAAGGCCAAGATGGATGGGGATTTGAGAAAGCTGGAGTTCTGAAAGGTGGTCCTGTCCATGGCAGGAGGGTTGTAACAATACAATCTTTAGGGTCGCTTCCAAGCCAAATAACTCTATGTTTCTGTAACATTTAATTTATTTCTTTTCCTCAACGAGAACTCAACTGCTCATTAATTTGCTGGACTCCCTATTTATAAGTATGATGCAAGCCCTGTAAAAGAGGAGCCAGTCTCTTCATTATTTGCACACTTATTTGCAGTTTGGTTAGCAAAGTCAGATCCTGATTTTTACAAGTTCCTAAATATCACTGCAAAAATTAAAATAATACCAATAGCACTAATATACCTTCTCAGTGATATCAGCTTTTGTGGTTAACCCTTCACTTTGGGGAACGTAAGCTAGGAAAATTATAACAAAAATGTACTGGCATCTCCATTATAGCTAAGTACTTTTCTCAGTCAGAACTATAATCTGTGAACTAGGTAATTATTTCAGGAAGGTCTTTTTTTTTCCCACACATTTGTTCAGTAACTGAACAATGTTGAAACAAGTAGGTTTGAGATTAATTATTTTTCTCAGGAGTCTCAGCAGGATTCAGTGGGAGGCCTGTTGCAGTGATTTTATTAACTGCTTTGAGGATTTGTGATCTGAATTTACTATCCAGGGTTACTGAAATTGTGCAATATAGGTGACCTTCCACAGTTTTTAAACAAAAGAACAAGACCACATGCAAATTCAGCACAAAAGAAGGGAATGACATGCAACTGAGAAGATGTGTTTCCCTGGATTTTTCTTTTGTTGCGGCAGAGGCAAATTAAGTGCCCCATCTCTGACATTCACACAGTCGCTATTTGCATTGAGAGGTTATTATGAGTGTTTCTCTGTACTTTTCAACATAGGAAGAGAACTGAAAACAGCAGATGCATATGGATAGCTGCACTCCTATTACCTGACATCAGCAGGTGCAGTGTCTCATTTCCACTGGTGGGCACATAAACTACCTGTCTTGCCCTTCTCATAAAAATTAGCATATGAAACACCTGACAATTTTCAAAATGTAACCAGACACACTGAGTGGCCCAGTCTTAGAGTCAAATTTGACTCCCATTTCTTTCAGGTACGGTCTGGCTAGTTCTGTGACACCAGGTTTGAATCCTGGTTTCACTACACTTCTTCCAGGAGACTTGCTGAAATCTCCCTCCTTTCTTAAGAAATATTGCAAAAGCAGCCCAGCAGCAGCTATCAGTATTCATCTGAATTAATTCAGTATTGCGATTGCAACTTCTTCAATCTCTTCTATCTGACTGGAATATGCTCTTCATTTAAATAATCTACAGTGATCCATTACTACTCTCTTCAAACCTCATCACAGAAATTTAACATGTTACTCCATTTTTCCATTCTTTTAACAGAAGGATGAAAGTGAACAACAGAAAAATCTATCAACAACCGATAAAGCAAGACTCTTTCTTCTTGGAAATACTAGCTATAACACAGGACACTACGCAACCCACATGAGAGTCATGCTAGAAAAGCATCTGAGAGTATGAGCAAAGAGACATCAAGGAAAAGCAGTAAAATAAGGCAGAATTGTATGAGAAAGAGGTTAATTTAGCATAAAGGGGATATTTACAAAGTTTCATAGCTCATCATTGTTGAATTCTACCAGGCTTTTGCATCTACCTTAGGAAATGCACATTTTTGCATTACTGAGGGCCAACAATGCATCACAAGTCTTTTTACGTAAATCACATGAAGCAAACTTGGTTTAATTCTTTATTCAGATACAGCATATAAAATTCAGGTTCCATCATGGTGAACTTCTCTACACTATCTAAAAAAGCTAACATCTAGAAACCAAGGTTTTTATCAAGTCTGAAGCCAGTGAATGACTTTGTACTTTCTCAAAACATAACCAAATATGTCCACAGTGGCCAAAGTTTTTGACAAACAAAACTGGACAGAAAGCCTGTATTTTACATATCCCTGTAGAAAGTCTGTTAGCAGTTGCTGGGTTTTTATTTGAAGGAACATAGGCAGAAAGCATCTCCTTTCTTACTGAATACAGCTTTTCCTATCTACTAGATTCCCACTGGTGAGATCTAATTTTTCACCCTTGAGTTGTTAATAATTAATAAGAATTCTCATTAAATTTCTGATATACACATCCTTGGGCACTTTCCTAAATAGACAGAAACACTTGTTTTACAACACAATTATGAACAAACCAACCACAATGCTACTTAAGTGTCATTTGTGTTTCAATAACAATATAGCTGAAAAACAGATTTTTCTGAACTTTTTGCATGAGATGAGTAAAGCTCAGTGTTAAATAAAAAATATTACTCATTTATAAATCTCTGATTAGACTTCAATAATGTGACTTCCCAGAGTAATTTACTATATCACTAACACAATGTAAAAATTTTTGTTCAGAAATTAAAAATTTACTAATGACATATTTTCCAAAGAAAATTTCTCATCAGCATCCTATACAGGCATTGATAGACCTCAAGATACTTGCTTATGTTTCCACTCTAGGTCTCAAAATAAATACATGCAATAGATATTTTGCCATTAGCTGTAGCACCTCATCATGCAAAAAGTTCCTCATTATTTTCTGATAGAATAGCCAATGCTCTGAAAGGACATAGTGAAGCTAACTGAAGGGGTCTTCTTAAAACAGCAAAAGTTATTTAAGCTTCCCTGAGTAGTGAATCAGAACTTGAATTTTCATTCAGTGGGCTGAGTTTCTTGATGTACAGTTTATCTTCTATAAATGTTTGATTGCTATTTAAAGTTCATTAAAAGGAAAACACTATATGTTTCCCGGGCAAATTGCAATTTCCACCACAGGACAGCAGAAATAATATGCTGATGTGCCAGGATTTTTGTTACAAGAGTGTGCCAAGAAAAGCTGTTATGAAGTAAGATAAAAGTCGAGGATTCTTCTTTATTAAATACCAACAGTTTCAAGAGAGTTGCAAACTGCTTAAAGATGACAATACTAAGATGACCATTGCACAGATAATTTCACAGATATCATAGAATATGCTGCTCACTATTTAAAATGAAGTGATGTATAACTGCATATTTTGAAGTGTATAATACCAAAACAACCATTTGATAATGCCAAAAATACTTCATTTTCACAGTAGACCACAATATACTGAAAGGGAAACTTGTTGAAAGTATAATAGCTTTACATTAGAAAAATACTGGTTTATAGCTAATTAAGAAAAAAGATTTATACAGCATACATTAAAGACAAAATTATACCAGTCAACAGGTCCTCAACACTATCTCCTTTCAAATCATCAATGAAAGTCAAAATGCATCTTCATCTACAGAGTCTTCTATGGTAGTTACTCCCAGATACACACAAAATTCAAATAGAATAGCCTAGAGCTGCAATGTCTTTGGGGATGTGAGGGGATGTTCATTCACTCTTGCTGTTTGCTTGGTGCAAGAAGGCTCCAGAACCTTGTCCCACTGAATCTGCAGTAAAGTCGCTTTCAGAAGGAGTGATACTACTATGGCTGAAAAGACCCAGATAATGCTGTCAGTAACATCAAATTTAGGTATGGATGTAGTGAAACTGAGATTAGCCGGGGAAAATAATTAGGGACAGGTTTTTATTTGGGAAGGATGCAAGACCAGACACTGAGACCAAAGTGTATGGGAGGAAAGAACAAGCATGGAAAAAAGGAGTGAAACAGAGATAAAAAGGTCCAGCCAAGTATAACCAACTTACTGGACATTACAGCTGTCTGGCCAAGTCCAGCATCTGATCACCAGTTTATCCTGTGTTATTAAATTCTACACCTGTTTTCTCCATAACTATGCTTAAATTTCCTTTCTGTTCTGTGTATAAGTAGGCATGTGAGATGTTAAACTTCATGCTGGACTAACCAACAAATAGGGTAAAAGGTCTGGGAACCAGCTACCAGAAAAAAACATGGTAAGGAGAGCCAGAGAGCAAGCCATTCTCAGAAACCATAGGACTGGAGACATCTCTGTGTGTGTCTTCATGTAAGGATGCACAAGTGTGAGATGTACTAGCATGCTTGGATTCCAATTAGTAAAGCAGAAGAACAGGATCAGCAGATTTGTATTGTTTGTGTGGTGTGAGCATAAACCTACAAACCAGGTGTCAAACCAGCACAGTTCTCCTCTGTGTGCGACTGCTGGTGGCCAGCAGTGTGTGTGCATAAGGAACACACCCTCAGCCTTTCCACTGTTGGGACCAAGGAGCAACGTGGACCAAGGACTGTGGCAATCTGGATATCTACTGGACTAAACTGGAAAAATCCAACACCTCCTAAAGTCGATCAAATTGATCTTCTCTCAACAGCTGTGACAGCATAGAAATTACTTCAAGGATTATTCTGTAGCAAATTATTACAAGATGTCTTACTAGGAAAAAAACCCAGACAAATAAATTGTGCTTGAATATTTCCCAGGTTACATTAACTTTTAGCCAAGGAAAGGATGGGAGGCCTTTTGTGATCAATGGCTAAACAGCAGAGCTGTGTTGTATTTTTGCTCCCTGAAATTTAAAAAAGGAAACTGCTTTCAATAGCCAAAGATGAGAAACATCTTTCTAACCTTAGGGACTAAAGATGGGAGGAAGTGGTGCCTTCTTCAACACATCCCAGGTAGGACTGTGTTCTTCAGCACATCCCAGTTTACCACCTTTTTTTTTTTTTTCATTTTCCTCCCACATCTCAACCCTCAGCTTTAAAAACACGAGAAACATCGGAGCTAACTACAGTTCTTATCCCATGAGACAAAGAGGTGTATCTCCTATTTTTAGACCATTCACCTCTGAATCTAAAGGAAAAAAACTTACATTATTTTCAAAACCAACGTAAAACTCCTTGCTGACCTCCTCTGACCACTCTGATCTCAATGCTCACCCACTCCTTCTTCTCATGATGCTCCACTCACCCCTTTCAGCACCCCTCATCCCTCCCCAGTTGGGAAGTTCACGCTTTTGCTTTCTCTTCCTCCTTTGTCTGTAATTAAATCCTCTCCTCCCCTCTCAGACACAAAGGCAAATTATCTCCTTAAATTACCTTGAAACCTTGTTTTGTCCCCGTGGTTTAATAGTCACTTCCTTATGAAACATTTTGTGATATTCTCTATGAATTCTATTATATGATACAAATTATCTTGTTTTCACTTTCTGGAGCTCCAGAATAAGTTAGGATTTTTAAATAACCCTACAAATGTGTATCACTAAAGACTTTCCTTAAAAAAAAAAACATTTAATTAGAATATTCTCTTTCTTAGAATTGCAGCTCTGGATGCACAATTGTAACTGTTACAGAACGCAAAATTAAAGCATTTCAGTCAATACAGAAACATAAACACTAAGTTCCAGGCAATAGGGTAGCCTACCACATTACATCTATTATTACAGAGTCAGTGGATTTTTTTTCCCCTGTTTTATGTAACTTTCCCTGAAGCTTTGTGTCTCTCAATTACAAGCTGCAGTCTTCTCCAAGTCAGCCATAAAGTTGTATGCAGAATTTGTAGCATGCAAGTATATGAAGGAGAAAAACATTATTCATTTCAATATCACCTGATAATTCTCTATTCAGAAACACTGAATTAAGTGAGAAGAAAAAAAAGAATGAACTGTAAGTGCCAATATTCCATGACAAGCTACATGCTGGTTTATTCAAAGTACTGCTTGTAGAAGTGTATATATTATATTGAAGACATCAGTTATTCAACAAATGTTGCTGTATTCAGGAGCTGATATAGGAACACTGAAAGGAACTTTATGGGTCATCATATCCAGCCTGTTGCTAGTGTACTTTTTCTCTAACTGCTTATAGACATTTTTTAGCAAATGATAAAATAACATCTTTCTCTTCCTTGGCTATTTGCAACAGAGTAGCTCTAAGTTAAGAGCAGTAAATCCCAATACCAGTCCTAAGTACGAGGTCTTGCACTTTGCACTGTGTAATTTCAGCACGTTTCTCTCCATTCAGTCACCCTGTCTTTGATTTGATTTTTGGTAATGGCTTCATCCATTACCAAATTTCACAAGTGGTACTTCTTGTGCAAGGTTATCAATGAAGATGTTAATACTGGCTCCAAAACCACTCTTCAAGGCACCAGACCTGTATCCTTGCTCTATAATGACAATTCCACAGCCAAAAAAACAGCTGCCACTCCCTATGTCACTAGTTCCTACTAAACACACAGTACTTAGGCCTTTAAGGAAAAAAAATCCTGTGTAGAATCTTTGGGGTTTTAATTGTAGGATGATTTCCATAGTCTTTAAAAGAATAACACTCCACTCAAACCCACAGCCTATATTATATGCTTTGGTATTAATTTCTCCTTTTCCTATGTTGTGAATACACAAGCCTGAAGCAGCACAGATTATATCCACATAACCTGAAGCAGAAGTCAGGCTTGAAAACTGGACATGAAGTTTATAATTTTTTTCACCCTAACAAATATTCCAATCAGAACCCCACTTAAAATTACACTATCCACATACTTTTCAGTATATCTTTTATCTTTCTTGTACATACCGTTATTATATTTGTATGGCATAAATTATTTATTTTAATGAAGAAACATCTAAAACAATGGGGGTTCCCACACTGAAGGCATTACTGAAACAAACAGCAATGATAAAGCACCTGCTCCAAGAAGTTTACTAAGGCAACATACATGTATGTATATATAGGCATAAGTAACCATTGGGAAAGGGAAGGTGTGAAGAGAAATAATGGTTTTCAGCACAGCTACAAGTGAGTGAAAACAATGTAGATTTTAAGTCACCTGCCTTTACAATGGATATGGAACATGGGAGACAGCATTGCATTTGTTTAGTTCCCAAGCAAACTAGAGCGAATTAGTAATAAATGAGAGTGAAAGCCATCCATTTGGTTTTACTCAGTTAGGGACCCAATGTTGTCAAGCACATTAAAGGAGAAATCCTGAAAAAGAACCACAGTTTTGCAGCGATATTATCTGCAATTAAATTGCAAGATCCCTGTAGCAAAAGGCTCACTTGGGTATTTTGAAATGTAGTCAGTTACTTCCAAATACCTAATTTATTTTTGATACAAAACATATTAAAAAAACATGAAGTAGGGGTTGAGTTGGCTGGAAATTAGACCTGCACAAATAGGCTATATTTCAAGACTCTTGTGATAACCTTAGCAAACTAGAAGGGAAAAGTTCTACTCACATTAGCAAGCATGATACAGCCATTTTTATTCTGCTGAGACAGAGATAATTCAGCACTTCTACACATTTAATTTTAATCATCACAGAATTAGTCATCAAAGATTGCAGCTGCTTTCAAAGGAAAAGTTAAATCAACAACTGGAAAAAATGTATTTGAATACATTTTCCCAACCAGTACTAATTCACTTTTATTATCAAGCTTTAGCCTGTGGCATCCTTAATATGCATTAAAACTATGACTATGTAGAAATTAATCTACTTCAAGGCCTGATTTCCAGTTTATAACCTTGCTGGGAGAATTTCCTGTATGTTACTTGCTGTGTCTTTCCCTTCATCTGTCCCTGAAAGACCCATCAGAAATTGACTGGTCCTGTCCTTGCAGCTAACACAATGCTGCCCTAGTAGCACAACCAAGACCACCAGCCCCAGGCTATTGCTCTTCTAGTGACTCTAACCCACTGAAGATTGGAGGAGGGAAAAGTTCAAGAAAAAAGCGTGAGACTCCTACAGAACAGAAGTCTGACTGCAACCAAGAGCCAGGAAGGGGAGCACGGTCTGTTGAAAACACTGACAGACCCAAACATACTGTTAGGAAGCCAAATGAGGAAGATTTTGAGGTAGACACCTATCATTTTTCAGTGTCTCTTGTGCTGTGTGGATGATATAGTGTATATGGCTCAAACTGTCATAAGACCCTTCCAAGGTGAAATAGTAATTCAGCACATCCACAAACACAGAGCTCTGGAGCGGTATTTATATCCTCTATAAAGAGGAACTGAGCTCCACACCGCAAGTGCAGTATCCCATTGACATAAGGACAGTTTGCAAATATTCCTCATATTTAGTTATCTTGAAAATCAGCCCAATACATAGCCTGGTGAGTATCCACAAGTAGAAACAGACATGACTGTAACAAAGATTTTATAATAGTCATGTAAATAACTCGATTTCATATTCAAACAGTTCTCTGAGAATGTAAAATTTAGTGTAAGATTGACAGATTGCAACGTATTCTTAAAGACTGAAGTACTACATGACACTAGAGTGGAAACTAAAATTACAAGTAAGACTACAACACAGAATAAGCACATGGGAAGAACAAAAGCAGCTTAGCGTATCTATCATCCTCTTTTACTTTATAGTGTCTGTCAGAACAGAAACCTGAGTATGCCATCCTCTGAATCAAGTCCATAAATACTGCCATAATCTCTGACCTTGTCCATGTACACAAGAAAAGCTCCATTAACTTGGAAGTACCCCAATGAGTAAAGTCAACTCATCTGTGCTTCCTTGTTGAATGGAACCACCCCAGGACCAGCAAATCATAGAAGACTCCTGTCAAGGAGCAAATTACTAAAACTGTTTCCTCAGTTGCTGCTTGTATATATACATAAATACTGGAAGCTTTCAAACCCCTGCAGGTAGATGTCCTTCGTGCAGCAGGGCTGGCACAGAAGGCGGCAGTGAAATGCAATGGTCATGCCACAAGTGCTCGTGTCATTCTCCTGGCACACACTGTGGGCCACATGACTGGAACTGAAACTGCTATACAGAAAGCGGATGCACAATCAAAACCTCTTGAAGAACAAACATCCAAAGGGACAATGTTGATATCCAAAATATCAGACTTAGGCAAGCAAGGGAATAAATGTACAATGAGCTAAGCATAAGCTGTAAAGGAATGATACTTACAGTTGATCCCTGTGTCCTCATTAAAATATGTGGCATTTTTCTAATTTCTGAAAGTTCCTAGTCCTTGTAAGAAGAACACAAGTGAAAATTAGAAACATTTTCAAAAAGTGGCTCGGTTACTCTACAGCATTTTTTCTTACTTTTAGAAGCAGACAAAATTTCTATCAGAAAATTTGACTGTTGTCTTAGTTATTGCATTTACTAATAGGTACATTTGTAGGGACAGAAAAAGAACTTCAACCAACACTAAAGAAAATCCAGCAGATTTGACATAATCTTGAAAGAAAAGAAGTGACCTTCATATTTAACCTACAACAGTATGTACATTTCAGGGAAATATCAGTGCTGGAGTGTCAAGTTGTTATTGCTGGTGATTTTGAAAAAGAATGCTATAGTGATAGTGTAACTACTAAACACAGTCACAGTGTAAGTAGCAAACAGTAGAAAGAATCATGGCACTGTACGCTCAGCATGCTTGTTCAGCTTCTAAACAGTCTTTCCCTCTGATGCTCCTAACCCAGCAAATTCATACATTTTTCCTGCCCTCACAGACTCTGCCGGACTTTCTTACGCAGATCACAGAATCCTTGCGTCCTACCCTTAGTCCTGCACAAGGTCATCCCCAAGAGTCACACCATGTGCCTGAGAGTATCATCCAAATGCTTCTTGAACTCTGACAGGCTTGGTGCTGTGACCGCTTCCACGGTGAGCCTGGTCCAGTGCCCAACCACCCTCTGGGTGAAAAACCTTTTACTAATATCCAACCTAAACATCCCCTGACACAACTTCAGGCCATTCCCTTGGGTCCTCTCACTGGTCACCACAGAGAAGGGATCGGTGCCTGCCCCTCCTCTTCCCCTCACAAGGAAGTTGTAACTGCAATGAGCTCTCCCCTCAATCTCCTCTTCTCCAGGCTGAACAGACCAAATTACCTCAGCTGCTCCTCATACAGCTTCTCCTCAAGGCCCTTCACTATCTTCATTGCCCTCCTGTGGACACTAACAGCTTAATATCTTTCTTATATTGCAGTGCCCAAAAACTGCACACAATATTCAAGGTGAGGCTGCCCCAGTGCACAGCAGAGTGGGACAATCCTCTCCCTCGCCCCACTGGTGATGCTTTGCCTGATGCCCTTCAGGGCATTGTTGGCCCTCACCTGACAGAAACATAAATACAACAATACCTTAATTGTGGAGCCATTGCAAAATGAAGCAATTTACCTTTTTTTTTTTTTTTTTTTTTTTTTAGAATGACTGATTGTACTTCAGAAAATACCATCTCCTGGTTTTTCACAAACCTTTGCCAATATTGGAATCAAGAGTGCATTTGCAGTGGCCATTCCTGCTGTGAGTGACTTCTAGGCACGCAAGAGAGGCAGAATGATTTCTAATGTTCTTCAGTGCTTGGGAGGTGCAGAACTGAAAGTATGAGCAGGTGACTACAAGGTTGACTAGCTGAGGAAAACAACACTTCTCAGTGGAAAGTGAAGATCTGATGGACTGGATGAATGGAAAGGAACTGTTTAGGGCTTTCTCCAAAGGAAAAACTGGAAAAAAAAGATTTTAAGAGAACATTGGCAGACTAAATCTTCAAGAAAAAGCCTTAAATTGGAGACATTACTAAATGAAAGCCCAGAAGGGATATTTTATGCAAAGTTGTACCTGTGATCTGTGTGTTTGTGTTCATTCAAGACTACACAGCAGAGAGAACCTATAGCTTCTCAGCAGCAGACAGTACAGGACAAGCTGGCTTCTCAGACAGAGGCTCACAAACACTGTTCTGCTATATTCGAATTTTTTTCAAAATATTAAGAGAACATTTCCACCACTTATTTTTTTCCTTCAGTACAGGAATTCTGTCCAAAACAGACCTTTCCTGCAAACATGTGTGCTTGTTGGGGTGGGACTGGCAAACCTATTTTTTTTCCAGAAGAAATATTTTCCCAGAAAATGTCTCAGCATCCCTAACCATATAGCATCACATTAAATTTGAGTAGTCTCACAAACAAATAGGGAAAGTGCCTTCCTAGGAACTGTGCATCAGTGCTCCATCCCTCCTTAGGTTATTTACTCCCTGTGTAGGACAGGAGAACCAAGCCACACCACCTTTGACACAGAGGACACGTTGTGTTTCCCTCCTTTCCATACCAACAGGGTACTGATTCCCTCAGGTTATGCTAAAAAGAGTCATATCCCTTTTTTGCAATGTACAAACAAAAGCTTGTCCAGATTTCTTTGACACTCATGGATGTGCCTAAAGATCAGTTGCAAACAAATGAGATGGTACCGTATCTCACATTGCACAGCTCACTGTAGTAAATTTCCACTTCATTTAACTCAGACAGCACACCCAAGCACAGCTGTGGTTTGTCTAGCTGTGCTTCTGTTAACATTAATATCATTAAGCTCATACAAGCCCATGATTTAGTTACTACATGCATTATAATGACACAGTATTAAAGATGCAATAGTGGGACCAAAGTTTAAACATTGACTCATGAGAAAGGAATACAGGGATTCCTAAAATAAAACCTACAGAAAATCTGTAACAGATTATTCCACATTTCACCAATTATCACTTTCCTATGAATAAATTCATACAGGAATTATGAGCTTTCCCTTTGCTAGAGCAGACTGAGGTAACAAGAAGCTACCTACTGTGAGACAAACTGCTCTAAGCTGGCATCAGATAGTAAATGAGATTTCAGTTCTGACTGCACTACTTCTGGATCTTCCAAAAAAAAAAATCTCTACATAGTAAAATTTTATTTTGGATAGGATATTGTTATGCAGTTAGAATACATCTGGTTAGCTTTTGACATTCATGTGAAAAAGAAAGCCTTAGTTTTCTTTGTCTCTAATAATTCCTGGGATTCCCTTGATGACAGATGAGTGAGGGGGAGGAAGAAAAAAAAATCAGTATGTGGCTGTAAAACTCAATTTTGTAAACTGAATTTTAAGTAAGGAGTGCTTCAGATCATCAGTCCTGAACGGTCTTCCAGTAGTATAAAATTGACTGATGAACTGACTGACTGACAGAATGGTTTGGATTGGAAGGGACCTTTACAGGCCATCTAGTCCAACCCTCCTGCAGGGACATCTTCAACCAGATCAGGTTACTCAGAGCCCCATCAAACCTGACCTAGAATGTTTCCAAGGATGGGGCATCCACAACCTCTCTGGGCAACTTTTGTCAGTGCTTCACCACCCTTATTGCAAAAAATTTCTTCCTTGCATCTAGTCTGAATTTGCCTCCTTTTAATTTAAAACCATTACCCCTTGTCCTATCACAGTAAGGTCTGCTAAGAAGTCTGTCTACCGTCTTTAGGTACCAAAAAGCTGCCATAAGGTCTCCCTGGAGCCTCCTCTTCTCCAGGCTGAACTACCCTAACTCTCTCAGTCTTTCCTCACAGAAGAGGTGTACCATCCCTTGGAACATTTCTGTGTCTCTCCTCTGGATCCACTCCAACAGGTTCATGTCTTTTTTGTACCTTTTCTGTGGTTTTGATTTATTGTCATCTAAACTGAAAACCAGAACTTCTAATAACAGCTAGGTAAACGAACCTTGCTTAGATCAAAACACATGGCTGTGCCAATTAGTGACCAAGTAAACAGCAGCATGAAAAATGGTAATCCTTAATTACAGCCTCAAGTGTAGTGCCAGGCATTCTGTATTTTCTATTTATCCAAAATGAAGAGTAAGTAGCTTGCCACATGTTTCTCATGTCTCCAAGGACTAATTAAAACTGGCCATCCCTGTTATCAACCACCTGAGTACTGATTAAATCTCCCTGGGTAAACACTGCTTTCAGCTTTCATTCATTGACGCTTTCTCTGTGACCCTTTGCTTCTTTTGCGTAGTAGTTCACTATTAAATTTCGGCTGCTAATTTAGCGGAACAGTGCTGAACTGCAGCTGTCCCATCTATTTCAGTAAAGCAGTAACTTACCTATATCACTGACCTATTGAAGTTAACATAATGAGTCCTGTTGATGATTTCTCCTAAGTTTCCAGTAGCTGCCTCAGCATGCCTTGCCCTTTGGCTATTGCTACCGAGTGCACACTCAGTGTGCTGTGCAAGAATAGCAGGGTACAAAATGTTTCCTGAAGGGCCATGCTTTCAATTTGACCTCCCCAACTATCCTGCTGATGAAGTGTCTCCTTTGAGAGAAGCTGGCCCTAGAAAAGTACCACATTAGTAAGACACCATAAGGGTACTAGCACCCATAGTAATTACTGCTACGTACTACAACACTACTAGTTGCAAAGAAAAAAGCAAAATGGCAGAGTTGTCTTGAGATTCAAAACAAACAAAAAAACCAACACAAAACAAACAAACAAAAAACCCAAACAACCAAACAAACCACAAATCAGATTGTTAGAATTATCTGTGTAGAAACAAAGAATTTGGATCCAAGGCATCTCAAATTATTCCCTTCCAGTGTGCATTGTTTTGGTCAGGGTTTCAGGACACTGAGTTCCATTCATTCTTTCCCGAGCCTAAATTAAAAAGCGTAAATTATTTGCTGTCTCTAAATGTGCCAATGACTGCTAGTCTCTCCCTTCTACCAGCCTACTGGCAAATGTTTACAGTAGCACCTCATCCAAAGGAGGAACCCTCTGTTACCATATGGCTGTATCAAATGCCTTTCAGATGCCACACAGTAATTCCTTATATTCTAAATTTAGTAGATTCAGGCAAATAGCATTACTAGTAATTATTTCCTCCTAGCTGATTTAATGTTATTGCACAAAAAAAAGAGGGCATTTAAGTGCAACATGTTTTAATAATCCCAGATGAAGGCAAAAAACAACAATAAAAAAAAACACTTTCAATTTAAATCCCTTGTAGAAATATAGGAGTAACAAGTGGCAAAGGAAAAACAAAAAGTTATTTCCATGTATATGTATATTTTATGTCCATGACAAAGAGAACATCAACATCCTGCAAGTAAGTGGTTTTCTTTGAGGGATAAAAAATCTGGACCATGGTCGAAGTCTCATTTATTCCTTTCTACAACAGAAGACAAGGTGGCATTGGAAGGCTTTTCTTCCTACTGAGCAAGAATGCAGGATTTCATACAAGTGACATGAGTTCATCTTTCCAAGATAGTAACCAGTCCACTGAGTTCCCCTCACAGTGTGGTTAGCTCTGGCATGCAGGTCTTCATGGATGCTTTTCCTTTGCACCTTGGTGAGGTAAGATTAACATTTGAAAACCCAGTGAGTTTGACCACTGGGGATTCATGTAAAGGAAGATCTTCACATCATAGCAAGAAATTCAACAACTGGGGGTACACATCTTCTTGGAAGGGGCCAGCATGGAGTCATGACTAAGAAAATAACTGCTGCTCTGAAAGGAAACTCTCTTCTATTTCAGCAGTGGAAACGTACGGAGAATTGTGTCTACACAGCCTAACTTTGACAGTAGTAAAAATATCTTTTTTAGAGAGAATAAATGGGTTGATGAAGGGTCTGCTTAAAAAGGAAGCTGCTTCCCTTTCCATGCAGAAATGGGATAGGTGATAGGAAAGGATGAAGCTCAAAGGGCTCAGTTAAGAGTCTGAAAGACTTCACTGTGAGACACTTCTGAGGATGCTACATAGAAAACAAAAAAGACAGAACAGGAAAACAAGAGTTTTATATGTACAAGGCACTAACAACAAGCCCAGAGTAGTTACATGTTAATCTTCATTGAATATCATCCCGTATTGAGGTGATTTGGGTTTGCCACTTGATTTTTAACATATAACACTTATAAACTGTTGTACCATTTATACATATTTAAATACAAACAATGACAAAAATCGTATGAAAAAACATGAGCTTTGCAATTAAATCTTCAATACATGATCTTGGGCTCCTGTAAAATGTCATGAGGTTATTGTTATTGTTCTTCTCAGTATCATTTTAATAAAAGAGCTCATGGTTAATGTACCACAAACTAACAATATCAAACAGGTCTCCTGAACAAAAGATGCACACATATCAAACAACAGTGATACAACTGGGTAGTAGAATTTGCCAACAGTAAGAAAGTTCAGAGAAACACCAATATCTGTCTACAGAGGAAACTAAGTTTTGATCTGAAGGTAACCTTATTTGTGAGGAGTAATGATAAAATAAAGTTCATTTGGTTTAAGAACATAGGAAAGAATCTTCCAGATCTGAATCTATGCCTTGAAGGGCACTGTACATTGATGGTATCCCAATCAATCTCCCTGGGATGCTGATACACTTGTGTGGTGGCAAAGGACCTCAGTTCACGTCATCTGGGCCTGTTGTGCTGTGGTATGAAGCACACAGCTAATCCATCATGAATCCATTTGCTGTGAAACAAGAGCATTTGACAGCCCCCAGTCTCATTGCTCGATCACGCTAAAAACCTCTACTTGACAGAAATACCCAGTCAATTATGGGAGATGGCTGCTAAGAACCAAACTGTGGAGCTTTTTTCCTTCTACAGTTCTCTGCTGGGTCTAAAGAAAGACATATAAAATGCTCCAAAGCAGTTGACAGTGCTTGTACAGGGCTTCCCAACAGCCACTTACTGCAGCAATTGCCAACATTTTCACATGTAAAAGATAATTGCCCTTCTAGATCATTTAGGAAACAAGCTCAGCGCTCAAATTCAAAGCTTCGTTTGTGTCTAACTATACTTAGACACTAAATTCCTTTTCTTTTATGCTGAAAAAACCCAGCCCAGGGCTGCATTAAAATTCATATACAATGGTAGGTTATAAGGTATTAAATACAAATTATATTTTGAGTATATTGTGATAGTATAATGTCTGTAAATGTGAAAGATTAATTATTTATTGCTAGATACACTTAAATTTCATGAGGTACATTTCGAAATGTTAACCAGGCTTAAGCTTAACTTGGTTACATAGAAATTAAGGGAGGGGAACCTTGATTTTAAGAGTATCCACAGCAAGAGAAGTAATAAGAAATACCTTGAAAATCTTTCCTGTTTTACACATCAATTCTTTATATGACACTCCCACCTTTTTGTGTATATTTTTTCTATAAATATTTGTGAAATCATGTTTTATTACCTGGTCACATGAAATGAGAATTTCCACTGTATCAATAGAAATGGTATTTTAAATTGACCTGACCATATATTAGCAGTAAATGTTTACTGTCCTCATATTACATAGAACATTCTCTAACTTACTATTTACAGCACACATACTATTTACTTAACTATTTACAGAAATAAAAATTACAATAATTAACTGGCTTTTATATTTTTCTTAAAAGCTAAATGTAATGTAAAAATACATTCAATTTTAGCTGTTGAATGCTGTGAAACTCTAGGAAAACTGAGTTTTGTGACCACCTACGCAATGTTAATTTGGTTCAAGTGCACATAGGCATTATGCTTCACCCTTGTTGATCATTTTTGGTTGATTCATAGTTTCATTATGATTTACATACTGTATTACAATGACAGTCTACAGAAACATTGGGTGGATCTAGGTTTCACAGAATCATAGAATGGGTTAGCTTGGAAGGGACCACAATGAGTCATCTGGTCCAACCTCCCTGCTTAAGCAGGGTCATCCCAGAGTACATTGCACAGGATTGCATCCAGATGGTTCTTGAGTATATCCAGTGAGAGTTACTCCATAGCCTCTCTGGGCAATCTGTTCCAGTGCTCAGTCACTCACACTGTAAGGAAGTTCTTCCTCATGTTCAGGTGGAGGACATTGCCTCTTGTGTTATTGGTTGGTACCACCGAGAAGAGTCTGGCTCCATCCTCTTGACACCCACTCTTCAGATATGTATACAAATTAATGAGGTCCCCTCTCAGTCACCTCTTCTTGAGGCTGAAGAGGCACAGCTCTCTCAGCCTTTCATCATATAAGAAATTCTCCAGATCCTTGACCAGCTTAGTAGCTCTCTACTGGACCTGCTTCAGGAGCTTCTTGTCCCTCTTGTAATGTGGAGCCCAGAACTGCATACAGTATTCCAAATGTGGCCTCACCAGGGCCACCTCAACCTGCTGGCAATGCCCTTTCTAATGTATCCTAGGATTCTATTGGCCTCCTTGGCCACCAGGGCACACTGCTGGCTCATGGACAGTTTGCTGTCCACCAGGATTCCCAGGTCCTTCTCCACAGAGCTGCTTTCCAGCAAGTCACCTCTCAGCCTGTGCTAGTGTATCGGGTTACTTCTCCCCAGGTGCAGGACCCTGTATTGCCCTTGGTGAATTTCAGAAGGTTCTTCTCTGCCAATCTTTTCAATTTATCACGGTCCCTCTGAAGGGCCACACAACCCTGTGAAGTATCAGTCACTCCTCCCAGTTTTGTATCATCAGTGAACTTGCTGAGGATGCATCTGCCCCTTCACCTGATTAACACATTAAAGAACACTGGTCCCAGTATAGAACCCTAGGGGACACCACTAGTAAAAGGCCTCCAACTACAGTCTGTACCACTGATCACAACCCTCTGGGATCGGCCACTCAGTCAGTTCTCAATCCATCCCACTGTCCACTCATTCAACCCACGCTTCTTGGGTTTGCCTATGAACATTTCATGAGAAGACAGTGTAAAAAGCCTTGCTAAAATCAAGATAGATAAATATCCACTACTATCCCTTCATCTATCCAGGTAGTTGTTTCATCACAGAAGGCGATCAGGTTGGTCAAACACGACTTACCTTTAGTGAATCCATTCTTAATACTCCTGATCACCTTCTTGTCTTCCATATGGGTAGAGATGGCCTCCAGAATGAGGTGCTCCAGTGCCTTTCAGGTCTTCAGGTGAGACTAACTGGCCAGTAGGTCTCTTCTTACCCTTTCTGAAGAATGGAGTGACAATTGCTTTCTTCCAGTTCTTACGCACCTCTCCTGATCTCCATTACCTCTCAAAGACCATGAGAGGCCTAGCTATGATGCCCACCAGTTCTCTCAGCACTCATGGATACATCCTGTTAGGGCCCATGGACTTGTAGATGTCAAGTTTGTTTAGGTGTTCTCTAACCCAGTCCCTTTTAACCAAGGGAAAGTCCTCCTTCTGACATTCACTTACTCTGGTCTCCTGGGTCAGAGATCCCTGAGGGCTGGTCTTATTGGTGAAGACTGATTAAAGTTGTTATATCCACTGTGCTTACAAATACTCAAAAATATTTTATTTTCAGAAAACAAGAAAACCACCTGCTATTATTTGACTTTGTTACTTTTACAGAATGTAGAGATAAATTATACTAGAACTTTGTGCGATGCATTGTCTTTCTAAAATCATAACATGCATAGTCCACCCAAATTTAGCACATAACTGTTCCTAATCAAACTTTTATAATTTCAAATTTGTAATACAAACTTCATCCTTAATAAATTTACTTTTTTCCACACCCTTTCTCTAGCTGTAAATGAGAAATTATTCTGTTTATACTTCAGAAACAAGTTGCGATGACAAATAGGGTAAAATCTTTTTTTGCCTTGCTGACAGTTCCAATAAATATAAACATGCATTATTATTGCAGATCAATATAAAAACAATTTTGCTCCAGTTTTTTACCGAATGACAAAAAACCAAAACACTTTCCTCTTTGGCCATTTTTAACTGTATTAATAAAAGCAAAAACAATTTGAGAACACAAAGCTGGATTAAGTGGCTTTAGATACCCTTCACAGAGGACTTCAACTAATAATGTCTCACGTAATACACCTTAATAGTTAGGGTACTAAACGAACCTAAAAAAAACCTGACTAGAAAAGTTTCTTTCATCAGATATGGAGCTTTCATACATCAAAATTCTTTTCAAAGAGCTCCCTTCTATATCATTTATCACTATGTTACAGTCTGCTACTAACATTGATGTACAGCTTTTAAGACACTGAAAACATCATGTGCTACACTACCTGCTTCAATTTTTACTGTTTTTATACTTATTTTTATTTCAGATTAAACCACCCTGTGAATTTGACCCAATCTATGCATAGCCTATTTATGCTTAAAAATACATATATATGACTCAGGCTGTAAAAAATTAATTTACTAATGTTTATAAAAAGCTGTCTATGTTTAAAATGTATCTCAAAATCTAAACAGCATCATTTTTGTAATCTATGTCACTGGGTAAACAAATTGACTTCTAAATTGTTTGAGTATAATCGAACAGACTTGGTTTGCGCAGCCAGTATGAAGCTTTTGAATTCTTGTCTTGTTGATTTCCCATATCTCTCAGATTAAAAAACAATGCTTACAATTTACAGGGCATGTTTCACTGCTCTCTTTGTTAGAACGATTTAACAGGAGACTGTTTCTTCTTCATATGCTCTGTTTTTTTATTTGCTTTGGAGGTCATTAATAGCTTCTTCAGATTTCCTTCTTCTCTTTTCGCTTTTGCATTTTTAAGAGTATCTTGTATATTTAAAAGCACAGAAACATGCATTTCAGCACAATGAAAAGTTATATATCAAAAAAGTGTGATTTCCCATGCCACCTGCAATCCTCTCATGGCTCTTCAGAGATGAAACAGACGACAATTCATCTAAATAGAAGTCAGTTCTCAAAAGGTTACAGGTACCCATGTTAGAAAGACAGTAATGATTCCCTCAGAGCACTAGAATAATCAATAAACCTTTGCCTTGAAAAACATCAGCAGTTTACTTCAGATAAACCACAGAAATTAGGCCAAAGAACAGTACACACTGGGATAGCTCAAGTCCATCCACTAGTTATTTAGAAAGCATGCAAAAATAATCCTTAATTTCTTTTATTCTTTCTTAAATGTTCTAAAATGTATGGATAGTTACATGTAAACTTATTTAATTATGTAGCAAGGAAGAAAAAAAAAATCTTACACCCAGATGCACATTCTTACCTGATGGCATGTGTGGACCCCATGCCTGC
The DNA here is from genome assembly GCA_035583155.1 of Acropternis orthonyx. Taxonomy (NCBI): domain Eukaryota; kingdom Metazoa; phylum Chordata; class Aves; order Passeriformes; family Rhinocryptidae; genus Acropternis; species Acropternis orthonyx. Next base: position 116,581,719 of record JAWWEU010000081.1, on the reverse strand, counting down.
TATGAATGATCAAGAAGAAAGTCCAGTTTTGTGCTGCAGCTCTTAGACTGTTTAATTCTGCTTTGATGTAAATCTTCTTTTATTTTTAGGCCTTATTTTATGAACCCATAATTATTTTAAGCTTGCAACAGGAAACACAGCTGCAAAGGAGCAAATCATTGTTGGTCCTGCTCTCCACATTCACACTGGTAAGCAAGTAACTTGACATGGAATTTGCTTTTGTATATAAAGCATGTAAGTAATTACATAAATAAGCATATCATGGACTTCAGAAAAGCAGTTTAAGTGATGTTTTAAGGATTAAGAACTAAGCAGTGGGTATGTTGTACAAGTATGGCAAGGAAAGAAAAGGAAATGTTTGTGCCAGGTATATACATCCTGGCGGGCAGAAAGTAAGTTATAGCTTACACTGGGTTTTCTTAAGCCAAGGTGAGGTTTTGGTCAAAAGATGCAGGGGTTTTGAAGGTTGTAAAAAAGGACTCCAGAAATGACAGGAGAAGCATGGGGGAAAGTACAAAGATAACAGAGGGCAGCAGTTCAAAGTACTGGAAAATCACAGGATGGGTCAGGTTGGAAGGGACCACAGTAGGTCATCTGGTCCAACCTCCCTGCTCAAGCAGGGTCATCCTGGAGCACCTGGCACATGATTGCATCCAGGCAGTTTTAGAATATCTCCAGTGAGGGAGACTCCACAACCTCTCACCCTCTCTGGGCAGTCTGTTCCGGTGCACAGTCACCCACACAGTAAAGTAGTTCTTCCTCAAATTTCTCATTTTCTCTTCATATCTTCTCTTCATATCATATGCCTCATACCTTGGGAGAAGGTCCTATGATCAGTCTGGTCAGACAGAGAAGCAAACCACCCACAGTTCTTCTCTCAGATTCTGAACTAGATTTCATTTCAGTCAAGTTTACACCACCTTTTCATCACTGCTACAACATTTCTGTTAATAAAGCTTTATCTCCCATGAGCACTGTGGAAATATTTAAGGCCAAAACTAATTTCAATAAACTAGTTTTATGAACTGTTAATCCTGATATAGGACCTATGATCCACTAAAGATCTGCTACGTTCAAAGCAAACATCTTAAGAATAGGAAACCTGCTAGATCAGCAGTTCTAAGATGACAGATTAAAAGTGCTGTGAAGATTTGATGCCAAACTCTGACCTTAATAAACTCTGCATTGTTGGGAGTAATTAATGACTATTCCAAACTCAGTTGCAGCCACAGTTATGATCTTAGATCTCCTTCAACACTTTAAAATGCAATTTTCTGCTTTATGCCAAATTTTCTTAAAGAGGCAGAAAGTGATTAATATCTGGTTCATGCCCAAAACAATTTAAATGCAGAAACTAAGGGGATCTAAAATAACCTAATTTGGGCACTTCGGAGTTGGATGCTCACGCTGGAGTTTTCACACTTCTTAGCATCACTTTTTCAGAGCAACATCCAGCACTAGATTTTTTTAAAACATCCTGAGGACTTCTCTGCTTCCTCTCCAGTGCAGTGAGAGCACTTGCCTAGGTAATGGAAGACAAACTCAATTCCTTCTACAGCACTTGAAAAGTCAAACCTATGACTCTAAACACCAGGTTGTCATCTAGTCTGACTCTGAGAGTGAGTGTATGAATAGAGAAGAAAAAATTGATTAGAAGGGGGCAGGAAGGGAGGAGTACCTGTCTCATTCAGTTAGCTGGGGGATGAGAACATAAAACTGTATTTCAGAACTTTTCAGACCACCCGCTGTTTGGGCTCTACTCCAGGCTGATTGTTGTATTTTGGGCAATTACTAAAATATATAAGCAGACCTGAAAGCACATCCAAAACTCTTTTCAGCCTTAACAGACTTATTCTCAAGTGACAGGATAATGTATCTTCATGCAACTCTTGGTATCTCTCCAGCACAGTAAATGCCTTAGTAAAAAGTGACCACTTCAGCAGGTGCAAGAACCTCCCCAAAAATGCTCTAGCAGTGCCACTCTAGCCTGGGTCATCCACTGTCTGAGGAAACTGGGAAGGTCAGAGTGATTAACAGGAAAAGGAAAGAACAATGTAGTTCTTTGTCACTTTGCTTTGTCACTCTTGCATGCCCAGTAAGGTTGGATCATCTGATAAGGAAATAGAGGTAATCTCATATGATTTAGGCAATTGATCACATAGCTCTGACATCTAGAACAACCACCATGAGTGGTTTCCAAACAACCAAGAAATACATCCACATAAATTGGTTAATCATTTATCCTGAATAAAGCATACATACGCAGGAACTGGGATCCCTATGTGCAGAATTTGCCTCCATCCACTGAAAGAAAATATGTCTAATGAGTAATGTTATCAGCTCTACTGCAAACAGCAGGCATCTTCTACACTGTTTACATTAAACTCTCAGGGAGTAAGGTAAATGGCATAACTTCTGCTTTAAGTTAGCATTTCCCCATTACAACAGAAAAAAAGATCAAAACCTTGTTATTAATCACATCTTTGCTCTTAAGCAGCACCATACCATTACTCCAAGATAGGCTTCCAGTAAGTAATAAAGTACTAACAGGATAATGGCAATGGAATAGCAAATGAAATCTGTTCTTGCTCACATTTGTTCCACTTCTTTGCACTGATAGTAAAAATACATAAAATGGGATACAGAAGATATCCATATGCAGTGCACTAAAATGGAGAGGGAAAAAAACCACTCTGGTGGATACCACTCTCATGCATCATCAACTACTTTCTGCCAAAGTCATACTAAGCTTCTAATAAGCAATAAGAAGCTGCTATTGGAGAACTACAGTAGAAGATTTGGGACATATAAACAGACATCAGCATAAAAAATAACACAGAGACATCCCTATTAGCCATCTTCTTTTGTGTATTTTTCACATCCTCTTGACTGAGAATTTGTATTTAATCAGTGTTTGGATGTTCACCCCAAAACATGTCTAACTTCAGCAACCTGTGAGTCCAGCACAATATGCACCTGTTCCAGAGCCCAAACCCTGGCCTGCCAGTCTACAATTCACTCACATACTGAATTTCCAAAAGTTTTCCAGGAGACCAATGTGAAGGGTGGATATGCCTTATGATCACCTTGCCACCCCAAATCCAAATCAAACTGCCTTACCAGGTTTTAGGGAAGTGATCGGCTCAAGAGAAGAGGCCAGTTCTCCATTAGAGGATGAGACCAATTGTGGACATACTCCTCCAGGGAGGAATCTGTGCAGAATAACAGGGGACTCTACTCCTGGTGCAATGCACTCAAATTTTCAATTATCCACCACTTCATGGTAAGGAGGTTAAAATTTAATCCCCCTGAGTAAGTATATCCCACCAATACTTGGCACATGAAAACTATAGCAACTCAGTAAAGCATGTCATACAGAGAGTAACAATGGGACTATATATTATATACCACAAACTAACAAGAACAAAATGATCACAACATTCTGCACATGCTAGCTAATACCTACATGAGAGCAATGGATCAGAAAGTAAATAAATACATACACACTATACATGAATGTACTTGAATGTGTATATTTGGCAGAAATTAACAAGAAACTAAAGAGAAAAGAGCATATTTATCTTAGTCACTTGACTAAGATCAACTTTTGCAAGAAATACAAGTAAAATTGCTATTACCAATGAAAAAATGTGCATATGAAGTAATTCATATTACATCATGACATTTTCATTAGGATGTAGCACTTCTGCTCAAAGAGAACTACAGTACAATATTAAAATGATCGCCAACTGCTAACTCTGTTGAGTTCAAACAATTAAAAAACATGAAAAATCAGCTTTTGATTTTCCCATGCTTTAAGTATTTTTGAAGAAAACTTACAGCAAAAGCAAGAATACGCGGTCCTTCTTTAGCACTACCTGGGACCTTATGCATAGGTTTCAGTTAACGAGAAATAGTCTTGAACTGCTTAATTGCAACAGTGGAACAGGAATGTAATAATATTCAAAATACTAGGTACATATTAATGGTAGGAACTTCACGTACACAGATGCAGCACTGCTTCCTTGACACAGCTGTAGATCAGATTAACACTAGTGAAGACTGAATTCAGACACTGAAAAACATTACAAGACGTGATTAGAGCCTCCAGAACGTCTCATGTGTTCCACTGTTTATCCCTTACAGTGAATCTATTCCTATTAGATCTAATTATTATGTTTCTGAATCCTTCTGGCTTTACTACTTTGAAGCTGATTATTAAAGTACAACATGCAACACCGGCTTTCTCCATTCGACTGCCCAAGTAACTTGTCTGCCTGTCTTCAAGAAGGTACTAAACAAGCAATATCCAAACTAACAGAGTAGTCATGAATAAACCTGTTTTACTGAGGTGGGGGGGGGGGGGGGGGAAGGCATAACTGAAAAAA
>JAWWEU010000081.1:116564642-116577321 GCA_035583155.1 Acropternis orthonyx | reverse complement strand
CCCCCCCCCCCCCCCCCCCCCCCCCCGCCCCCCCCCCCCCCCCCCCCCCCCCCCCAAGTCAGTACTGGAAATATCTGGAGCCTTACACCTATCCTAAATGCTCCCTGAAAAATAGTTCCTGAAAAACTGCTGAAAAATAGTTTGAAAAATAGTTTGCATGTCCTTAACTAAACCAGAAAAAAGCAACATATAAACCAAAGGGTTTTGGAGGCTGCTTTAGTACCAATCAGTCACAAAGAAGTCAGGCATGTAGTGCAAATCTTTTACCTCTACTCTGTCCTTATGTTTGACCAAGTCACACATAGTTCATTTGAATTTTGCCTCATTAAAGATGCATTTGTACTCCTTAGCCCCCCACAATTTCCAGAAATGATAATCCATGCTTGGAATCTGCTCCACATAGAGCAAGGAAAATTCAATTTGCCTGCAATTTTCTGAGTAGTTTCGGCATCTTAAATGTACTCAGCATACTATTTCCAGCATTTGTTTTGATCTTATTCATAGCTCCTAATTTAAAATCTTCTAATATTGCATTTCTCTCACACCTGTCCACTCTGGAAACATCACTAGAATATAGTGTATAGTTAGATAAACTCTGTTATAACTTTTCTATTGTTAATTAACTTCATCATTATTTCCAGTGTGAACACTTTTGCTCTCTTAGAACCATGATAACAGTTGCACAGTTGGTGGTTCAAAAGACATCAAAAATGGTCTTCAGAATAATTAGGAATATATTTTGTTTAGTTATATACACATGATCTTCTACACATAAATAGACAAACAGGCAAAACAAGGGAAAATACTTTTTTTCAAAGGGTATTCAACATGATTTTGAAACACAAGAAATGTGGAAATACTCTACATTTTCCAGCCTTCTCAGAAAGGAGATTCAGTCCTTTGATTTTAAAAAAATATATATATTAAAAGTGAGGAAGCACTGAAGTACCTATCAAGGTGATGGAAAAAAAGGCTAGGGAAGGTTTGGTCAGGGTGAATTTTAAGGGGAGGAAGGAGAAGCCACTATCACGATATATCTCAAACCAGCACCTTACTAGTAAGTACAGGCATTTACCCCATGATGAAATGATTACTGGGCCTGACCCCAGAAGGAATAAAACTTCAGATAAATAATTTCCATCTCTGTCAGCACAAACACCACCTACAGCCAACTGATCCTTGAAAATATTTTCATGGGTTTCTGCCACATTTAAGCCATAGTTTCTGAACATCTACTGGGCAAGAGTTAGCATAGATTTTCTACTTAGTGCAAGTCAGTGGAGAGAACAGTCAAGTCAAAGGTTTATGGAAGGAAGAAAAGCTATCTGTTTTAGCATGTAGCTGTCATGAGTTATTTTATAAGATACATGAAACCTAGCAAATCACATTCACATCAAAAAGAAACTACATCCAACGCTGACTGAAATACATCCCCTTGCTGTAGCTGCAACCTGAGAGTCTGACCTTCACATTACATTTAATAGGAGACTGAAAAACCAAGACCACATGTAGCAGAGAATAATCTATGAAACCTCTTAAAACTAAATATTTGCAAGTTCTAAAGAAAACATTAAGAAATAAGAGGTGTATGAAAAATTGTTTCTGAGCTCGAACACACAACAATTATCTTTTTTCATACACTTATAAATTAATCCCTTTGCAGAAAGAAAGGGAAGACTACATGAGCACATATCACACAACACAGAATTCCAACAATTACTTATTTTTTATTTCCATCTATAAATTTGAAAATGCATTTGCCAGCTATTTTGGTGCCTACTGTAATTTTCCTGCAGACACTAATCTCCAGACAATTAATTATAAGATTGATACATTAAGTATGAAGTGGTTTCACTATTTAGCCCTTACATCACATCCGCAATTTATTAATCCCTTTCAGTTAAAATACAGTTTTACATTTTAAAAAAGCCCCAATAAAATTGGTAAGTCACAATTATTCATAAGTTAAAGCCCAGTCTTTGATATGCTCTTGCATTCATTTAACATCAGCTACATGAATTTTGAGAAATTTGTGCTTGTCAATCACCACAAAATAAAAATAATAAAAAAATACTGGTTGGTTTTTCAGTACAGGAATCTTTTCCCAATACATCTATTTCAAATGCTGAATCTACCCAGAATTAATGGCAGACAATCCAGTGACATCTGAAAATCACATTTGGACTTGGCATTCACTATTCTCAGAAATGCTGCTCACGGGCTTGTCCTTAAGTATGTGCTAAATGTTTAGGAAATATTGGAGAGGGTTGGAGTAACACAGTCTAAATGTTGCACATGAATAATAAACTGATCAAAAACTCTTACACAGTGGAAGACATTTTATCCAAAAATATTGATTCAACAGTAATAAAACTATTCCATGAAAATCCATTAGCTGTTATAATCATATAAAAATAAAACAGGTGGGGTTTCTACAAGCTCAGACCCTCAAATTTCTCATCCCATTGCTTTTCTGGATTGACTGAACAGTTCCTCCAGGATCATTGCTTCCCAAGAGTCAACCACATGTGGAGATAGGTGGTAGAAAGCAACGAAAACCTGCGTTTGCACACCAACAAACATGCACACACATATACACGACAACTGATTTAGCTTGAGCAGCATTATTCTAAAATGCATCTATTTTCCTGTTCCACGTGAATATGTGCTCATATTTTTACAGGGATGGCTCAAGTTTCTGTGTAATAAGAGTTATATCACAGAGGGACTTTTGAATAAATTAAAATTTTCATATTAGGGGAAAATTTGATTTTTCAGTTTCAAATAGTCTGCATAAAATTCAAAGAAAATTAATTTTACAATGCTGTTTAATGCTTCTTGCAAAATTTTGTGCACCTTTCTCTTATTTCTTCTAGCTGCTCTTCACCTGTACTGTATCTGTCATTATGCATTAAGACTAGAGATTCATATCATGTGTTGACAGAGAAAAGTATGTCACTTTAATCCAGACATCCACAGAGAAGATTGAAAGTACATCAACAGGTGTCAGCTCTTAGAGAGGCATCACAATATTATTTCTGAATAAAGATTATGTTCTCTGTGAAAAATTTCTTACTGAAGGAGGTCTTGCCTATTAAAAAATCCAATCTTTTCTTTAGTTTTTTTTACTAGTTCTGACTTTTTCAAGTAAAACAATACCATCATGTATAGAAGAATATGTAATATTTCACTCTGTACAGAAACAGTATCAAGAACTTTATAGTTTGCAGTAAAAAGAAGATTAAAAAGAAAAATGTTGAGAGATCTGTTATCAGGAGTTGCCAAAAATGCTGCTGCTTTTCTAGTTGTTAAAACATCTGGTTGAACAGGGAACTATCATTAATACTGAGCTCTCCCACACTGAGCACATTTTATTAACAGTTAGAAATACATAAAAAATACTGTAGTTTCTTCTTAAAGCAATGAATTAATGGTGATGCTCCACAAGTTAATGTACAAAGTTTGATCTTTACACATTACCTTAGTTGATACAGAACCCACCATTATTTTGCATACCTTCATGTTTATATAATTCACAGACTCTAATCTACAAGAAGGTAGAAAACATTATGAATTTTATATGGATATGCCTCAGTGTTCTAGCCCCATGGCGTCAGATGTTGTTCAAACTAAGAGATTCAGATGTAAGTAGCAAATTGTCAGTTATCTGAAACTGGGCTCTTTGAACATCTCTGACAGAACAGAATGACCTAAATTACTGGGATAATAAAAAAGAGCACATGCATTCATTTACTATTTTGACCACTTCACTTCATGGTTGTTTTTTCATCAGCCAGGAAAGCAACAGAATCACATATGAACTTTTGATCCCAAACAACCCACAGTTCCAAGTATATTTGACCTGGTGCTTATGACAGTCCTTGAAATGGCATCATTGTTTGTTTTGTAGGCCCACAGGGAGTGGATGCTGGGTGACATGATGACCTTAAAGTCATTAACAAGATGCTGGTCTTTTTAACTTTGTTTATAAAGAACAGAACACATGCTGAAAACAAAGATATAATGATGATAATTAAAAAGAAATCCTTACTAGAAACATGTTTTGAAACTCCAATAAGCTTTCAGCATTCAAAGATCACCAACCAGTAGGAGGCAATATCAAAATGCTATACTCAATATGCAGAAAAAAATCCTCGAGTCACTAAAGATTGACAAGCTGCAGACCATGACACAATGGTATATTATCAGCAATAATCCTGGCTAAATTCCAACCAAGTGAAAGATCTTGCTTCTAAAAGTTACTTTAGAACATAGTTCTGTGAGGATTTACTATCAGATACTCCCTAGGCCACCAAGAGAAGACATTCATTATTAATTGTGAGGTTTCAAAAATATTTATTTAGCAGTCTAAGGTAAGGACAAAGCAAATACATGCATGACACTGAAGATTAATTAAAGTCTAAATTGCCACTCAAACCATCTTTTTTCTTCTCTAAATATGCAGACTTTTCCAATAGCAATATCCACACCAACCACCTCATGGTTCTTCAGAAACCTCTTCCAGTTTCTCTATATATGAACTTTATGTGGAATGCTAAGGCAGAGCTGTTGAAGAACTTCTTTCTTATAAAAATCTACTTGTAATATCCAGTTCTGAGTATCTGCAAGGATGGACATACAACTGTCTCTCTATATAGCCTCTTTCCCCCTCTCGTTATACTTCAAGATAAACTAGATCTCCCAGCCCCCATTTGCTCTTCAGTGCATGTCCATGGGATCCTCTGAAGCAGATCCATGAGCAACTCAAAATCTGCAGTGGGGAAGGATGGGATTATAATTCTGCAAGGTTTGTCCGCTTCTCTCAGTATTTTAAACTCTACAGTCTCACTGTGTATGGTGCAAAGGTTACCATAATGTACTAGGAACAGAAATGGGCTCCCAGTTCAGCTGGTTTCATGGGGAAAGTGTTGTTGTGAACTGGACACTTCTTTACAGCCTCCTGCATCTAAACTTTGCTCCAGACTTTGATCACAAGCCCCAGGAAAAATACAATCATAGAACCATTCGGGTTGACAGAGACCTTTAGAGGTCATCTAGTCCAATTCCTCTGCAATGAGAAGGGGCGTCTTCAACTAGATCAGGTTCCTCAAAGGCCCGTTCAACTTGACTTCAGATATATCCAGGGATGTATCTACCACATCTCTGGTCAACCTGTGTCAGTGTTTTACAACCCTCATCACAAACAAATGTCTTACTTATATCTAGTCTACATCTATCCTCCTTTAGTTTAAAACTATTACCCCTTGCACTATCACAACAGCCCCCACTAAAAAGTTTGTCCCCATATCCAATGTAAGCCCCCTTTAAGTACTGAAAACCTGCAATAAGGTCTCCCTGGAGCCTTAACTACTTCAACTCTATCAGGCTTTCCTCATAGGGAAAGGTGGTCCAGCCCACTGATGATTTTTGTGTCTCTCTTCTGGACTCACTCCAAGAGGTCCATGTCTTTCCTGTGTCCAGAGCTGGACATAGTACTCTAGATGGGGTCTCAGCAGAGCACTGGGGTATGGTTTAGGGCTGATTATGGTGGTGCTGGGTTGATGGTTGGACTAGATGTTTGTGAAGTTCTCTTCCAACCCTGATGATTCTGTGACAGCAGAGGTGCAGAATCCTGTCACTTAACATGTTGGCCACACTTCTTTTGTTGAAGCCCAGCACATGGCTGACTTTCTAGGCTGCAAGCACACATCACCAGTTTACAGCAGGAGTGTAATCTGAAGTCTCCTTTGCTAGTTTAGAAAGTACATTCTTGCTACCCTTTCTCAGACAGATCCTGTCTCAGGATCATGTAGTGGAATGTTTGCTCAAAGAAGTTTGTCTTAGTTTGAAAGAGAAAACTAAGATATCTGGGGGTCAAGAGAGCAAAGGTCCCCACCTGATTAACCACACTAAGACTCACTGTAGATTTCAAATTAGGGAATAGGTTTAATTATGTGAATGGCAAAAGGGCAAAGGGGGGAAATAACAGCTCCCAAAGCAGTTCTCTATATATACACACACGCCCACAAACTGGGAAACAATGAAACAACAGAACAAAAGAACACGGAAGAAAAAAAAAAAACCACCTGTTTGGAACGTTCTGTAATACTAGTCACGGACAGTGAGTGGCACTGTTGTGCTGCGGTGCAGCCACGCTGTTCTTTCCAGCGCAGTGTGGATGAAGTAGCAGGGGTACCGGCTGGTGGCAGGTGGGACAGCTGGCAGGGAGTGGAGGCAGACGGGACCCCGCCTGGTCGGCAGCAGTTCCAATGGACTGGGCTGGTGCGTGCGGGGGCCGCGCCTGCTCCGGCAGCAGGGCAAGGTCGTCCAGTGGCGACGGGCTAGGAGCGGGTGTGGGCGTCCGTGCACAGGGAGGGGGAGGGGAATGTCCGACTGCAGCGGCGGGCCAGGAGCTGGGCTCGGCTCGCAGGACAGAGCGCCTCGGTGGCGACCAGGCAGTAAGAAGGAGAGAACTGACCGGCTTGTCTCGGTGCCTCAGGATCCATGGGAAGACTGCAGAGACCAGCTCCAGTGCAGCTGGACACCTCAGGAGGCTGTAGACCTTGGCTCCAAACACAGCGCCGACCAAACCGCGTGTGTGTAAAACCGATCCAAAACCGAAAAGTAAAAATGTCCCCTCCCTTCCTCCCTCCCCCAGAAGTTCTCCCCTCCCCACTCCCTCCCCTCCGCTCCAGGCTTCACTCCCAGTCCGGGCAGGTGAGGGAAAGAGAAAATTCTCCAACCTTAAACCCATAACAAAGTTGTAAAAGAAAAAGATACTTCCGTAGCAATTTTGACCAATGCTCACTAACAGTTGGATTAACTGGGCTTGCAGGAGGGTTTTTCTTGGTTCCACAGAGAAAATTATCTTGTGGATTCATTAACAACTTAGTAGCTACAAAAAAACCCATATTCTTACTAAGTTTATGAAGTTTACATGAAAGCAGGAACCACTGTAGTCACATTAGAAAGGAACATAGTATTTAAAATTGTTTTGATAAAATGGGAAAATGGTCTAAGATAAAGAATGAAAATCAGTATGGCAAGGAGATATGAATACAATGTTAACTAGAATATGCCCAAACACCAGACTGGAAACAGCAGGCTAGATAGCTGCTCTGCAGAAAAGGGATGCACTTTACAGTAGATAAACCAAATGAGTCATCATTTTCACACTACTTGAAACAACCAGCAAAAGCAAGAATTGTAGAATATATATGATAATTCTTTCTCTATGCAAAATGAAAAGCCCTCAGCTGGAAGTCTGACTTCAGATTTAGGAATCATACTTCAAGGACAATGTGGACCAATTGGTAGAAGTCCAGAGAAGGGCAACTGAAACTATCATAACTTGCTGAATAAAAAACTCTCTGGATAGCAGGGCCCAAGGAGTGGTGGTCAATGGAGTTAAATCCAGCAGGCAGTGTTCCCCAGGGAACTGGGGGCCTGACTTGTTTCATATCTTTATGAATTATTTGGATGAGGGGATCAAGGGCACCAAAGAGGAATTTGAACTGTTCAATCTGAAGAAAATTATGGGAAAAGATATATATATACTAACCAAAACCATCAAGGGTTATTGTCAAGCGGAAAGTTGTACATTGTGCTGAGTTCACCATGGCTACACCTCAGGTGCCCACCAAATCTGCTTCATCACTCCCCTCATCAGCTGGGCAAGGGAGAGGAAATATAATCAAAGACTCGGGTTGAGATGAGGGAGGGGAGAGATCACTCTCCACCATGGGCAATAAGACACTTGACTAACGGAAATTAATGGAATTTACTACCAGTCAAATCAGAGTAATGAAAAGTAAAACACACCTTCCCTCACACCCCTCCCTTCTTCCTGGGCTGAATTTTATTCACGGTTCTCTACCTCCTCCCAGCCAGCAGCACAAAGGACAGGAAATGGGAGCTGTGATCAGTCCATCAGACATTGTCACTGCCACTGCTTCCTTCTCAGGGACAGGACTTCTTTCCTTGCCCCAGCATGGGAGTCAGTCTTTCCAGGAGAATGCTGTGGGAAACCATGCCAAAAGTTTTTCTTCAAGACCAGGTAAAAAACATCCACAGCCATCCACTAGTAGAGTCACTTTGTCATAGAAGGAGATCAGGTTGGCCAGCAGGACCTGCCTTTCATAGGCTCACGTTGACTAGAATGATTCAGTATGAAGTGTGATTCAATATGAAAAATATCCATTCAGTAAATGGCTTTGGGCAGTCTAAGGCATGGTCACCCTTATATATTCTGTAAATAGTATCAGAACGACATGTATATGGAAGAAAATACCATAAAATCTAAGACTGAGAAAATACATTTCTAAGTCACCAGCAGATATTCGGGAGAAATGGGCCCTTTATCAAGTTTGTGAGAAACTCTGATCTCTCCAGACTGAAGACAGAGAAGCAAAGAAATGGACTCCAGCAGACTTACTTGTTTTATTTAGAATCTGAGCAACAAGGAGTACCCCAGGAATCAATATGCTTATCAGAGCTCAGATGACACTCGAAGAGTAAGGCTGGAATCATACAGGAACAGAAACAAGATCCTCACATGCAAAAGAAGACCTGTACTCTTTTCTCCTGCCATTGCCCTCCTTTTTGTCCTTTCAGCTGTTTATTTTATGTCATTGTTAGAACCCTTGATAATTACTCTTTAAAGCAACAAAATGCATGCATAGACCCAACATATTTGGCCTAATTTGTAATTAACAAAATACCTTTCTGATAATCAGTGTCCAAATTGTGTGCACAATTTTCTGCTTACCGCTAATAAGATTCTCACACATCGAAACATACCATTTAATTTGTTATTTTTAAAGGGAAAAGAGCTGCACCATAACTGGAATAGGAGTAGCACAAACAGCTTTCCCATTCATTTTTTAGAACAGATAGCAGTTGAATGCATTTCTCACTTGTGCATATGCAGGTACTATCCAGTTGACATCACAAAATTGTGCTGTAACTGCCCTATATTTCTATTAAATCACACGAAAACTTCAACACCACAGCTCTCTGCTCTAGGATGGCAAAGCCCATGATAAGGACATGACTGCATCAGGAGATAAGAGCTGTCTTAGCTAAGTTTATACATTTAAAGAGGTGGTATAACAGCCTGCAGGAAGAAAGAAAATCTTGTTGATATATTTCGCATCTACACCAAAAGGCTCCTGTAATGAAGTTATGCCAGTAGTGCTAAGACTGCAGCCTGCAAATTAGACAAAACCTAAGCAATATGTATTACTACAGAGGTTCTGTTACTTGATCTTTATGTCCAACATAATGTTGCAAGTCCTTTTGGACTTTACTTCAGCTTGCGCATATTTCCTTTTAGCTATTTCTGAAATCAGGGTCAAAAGCAGCCACAAGAGATTATCTGCCTCAAGACAGAATCAACCGTACAAACGATATGTTCTTGATCATACATCCCTGTAACAGAACCCCTAATCCCTGGGAAATTTGTTTTCATAGAAAAGTAAAGATGGAGCAGTATTTCACCCATATAGTATATATACTTTTCATGCAAAAATAATTCCTCAGTAAGACAGAATGGGGGTAAGTATGCACCATTCAAACAAGACTCAACCCTTTTCACACAAAATTCAGTGAGAATATTTCTCTTATTTTTCAAAGGGAGGACAACCAAGCCAAGGCTTTCTTCACCTGCATAAATGCAAAAGTGCACCTGTATCTGAAAACATCATTAAAACAAGGGTTTGCCTCTCATGTCGATACAGGCTGCCCAGGGAAATTTGGAGCCTCTGGAGGCATTCAAAACCCATCTGGACACATTCTTGTGGAACCTGCTCTAGGTGACCCTGTCTTGACAAGGGGGTTGGATGAGATGATCTCCAGAGATCCCTTTAAATCCTAACAATTCTGTGATTCTGGGATATTCCCACTGCCCTGGTTCTTAACACTCCTTGACATATAAACTGAAATTATATATACTTCAAGAATCCTGTCTCACATTTTCAGAAAAGTGACCATTTATCATGTTTTCTTACCTTCTACCAATATTTCAACATGATGCTGTGGAATGTGTTGAGTCCAGCCCTGAGTTACAGGTTTGGCTCACAGCTCTTCCTTTCTTCTGAAAGGTGAAGAATGCACAAGTAATCTCTCCTGACACCTCTGGAAAGGTCTTTAGACAACAATTCCAGACACAATAAAGTTTCTACCCTCTCAAGTAAAAGTGCTAGATGTGAAAAATTTTGTTAATGCAATGTTATGATTGAGATTTTCAATAACACAGTGAGGGAAACCTAAATTTTGGCTCTTGCAGCAACTCTAAGAAAGTGCTGAAAAAGTGGAAAAAAAGAAAAAAAAAAAAACAAAAGGAAAATACAAAAAGCATTGCAGAAAACTATGTGGAGGGTTGACTTCAGGTAGGGTTGACTTCAGAACCTGAAATCAGTGAGATCTGCTCCACTGATTTCCAACAGGTTTTAGGTCACATACTTTTTTTTTTTTTCCCCCTTCAATACTAATGAAGGCAATATTATTTTCTGAGCACATCTGTGTTTATGCTGGTCATATCTTCAACTTCCTTACCATCATTCCTCTATGCTTCTTCAAAGGAGCTCTAAAAGCATATTCTGGAAAGGTCAGAAGTTAGAGGACTATCCTGAGTTGTCCCTGTGAAAAACAGCCTTCTGATAAAAACTGTAAGGATCTTTACACTTTGGAAAATAGGACAAGGATGAAGGAGGCAGAGTGGATAGAGACACAAACCCTCTAATGCAGACAATGGTATGAGAAACTACCAGTGGCACCATTATAATCTCAAACCCTATTAAGCATTTTATTAAAACGTGGGCATAAGAAATATTTAAAAATATATATTCATTATCAGAGCAATTTTTTCAAATATGTGAAGGACACTTACCATCAAGTATTCAGCTGCAATCTTTTAAAACTGATATTCAGCAAGTATAAATGACCATAACTCCACTGATGTTAACAGACTTACAGAGGCTAGAGAGCCAGAGAAAGTGAGTTTTAAACAATCTAACAGAAAAAGCAAGGAATAATGAATGAACTGAGACATACCATCACGACGCACCTTACTGCTGACAAACAGAGCAGCATGACATGACCAAACTTTCCCAAAGGAAAATCTGTATCTGTACTATGAAAACCCATGAACACATCAATCACAAGGTCATCTTTTCTGAGAATTTGAAAGCATCAGACAAGAAAGGCTTACAAAAGACAAATGGTGATCTTGTGCTTAAAATGTGAGCCTGATTTTTTTCCCTGTCTTTTTCCCAACTTCCCTCTGGCCTCAAGTAAGGTCTACTAGTAGCAATGGCAGTACAAGGCTACAAATCCACTTTTCAGCATAGCTGTGGGAAGTACTTCAAAGTTCCTAAAGACTAAAAAAAACTTATAAGGAGGACAGAAAAAAGTAGATTAGCTGATCAAGAAGGGTTATTGGTAAAATCCAATGCCTACGTTAGGCTTATTACTGGTAAGGTAAGAATGAATCTTGAAACCGACAGAGCAAAAATGGTGCACTTTAAATTAGGCCTACATCAGCTGAATAATAAGGGGAAAGTTTATTCCACCAACAGGTCCTGCGTACTCTTTTAGGAAACAGAACTCCAGAAATCAAAATATCAAGAGATTTACAGAGGAACTCTAGAAAGTGTAATACAGTTTCCAGCCTGGTTCTGAGAATCTTCCCCTCTGCTGAGCTTCAGCCACAGGGGTACAAAGGCAAAACCACTCCAGATGAACTTGGCCATTAGCAGCAGGATATTAGTGTAGCACTCCTGAGATTCTGTTGATGTATTTCTCTGTCATGATACTTCTCTTCATGCTTACCTTTCACCTAATCCTCAAACCATGTTATAACAGCATTATGGATTAATACAGCCTATTCCATTCTGCTGCCCAAGAATAACCAACACAAGACAGAAAGCTGATCAGGACGAACAAGTCAGGTTCCCATCAAAGCAATAAGCTGGAATCCAACAAAGCAGTAACTGGTGGACCCAGTCTGCTCTCCCACTGTCTTTCTTCACAACAGCCTGAGCTCTTCGAAGAATGTGTGCCCTCACATTTTGATAACTCCTCTGTTTTTATACTAGTTGGCCTGTGTTTGTTTGAGCATTTTTTTTCAGACTTGGTCTGACTGCTTTGCCTACACAGACACAGGTCAGCTTCCATCCAGAAGCTTTGTGGATGCATTAGCAATGTACTGAGCCTGAGCTATGATATTCTCCACAGGCTCATTAACCAAGGCACCGCACCATGCTAACTTAACCTCACAGTTCCCAGATGCACACTGCCCTGCCTCAGGCCATCTCAAAGCAGAATGAACATGTGACCGTCTCCCTCAACTTATGTAGGCAAACACAATGTTAATTCTCTAACTTTAAAGTTCTTTGAATTCTTTATGCATGCCAAAGAATAATAATAACTGGTTATAATTATAGGAGAAAGTTTCACATTGCCATGCAGCCAATATTTCTAATTCAAAACTGTTGCTGTGTATGTATAGCGGGTGGTGGGTTTCCCCCTGGCACGGGTGCTGCGATCCTTACCAGGTGGCAAGCTCTCCGCCCTTGCCCCCTCCACGTGGTTCCCAGGGGACCGGGAACAGCAGCACAGGACTCACGGAGAGAGAGAGGCAAAGAGACTTTATTTCCGGTGCTACCAGCTTTTCAAGGGA